>JBBDHG010000030.1:2177500-2638847 GCA_037951165.1 Lophius americanus | reverse complement strand
TCTTTCTGACACAAAGACATCAACTGTCAGAGTCAAAGGTACCAGAACCATCAGCGTAAGTGTCATGAAAACATCACGGACATCAAAGCATGTGTCAGAAAGGTCAAGACACATGACAGAGGTCAAGTCACATGTCAAAATTTGGTGGTGAGACAGTCCAGTTTCCTACAATAAATAGTAAATGGACTGTACTAGCACTTTTCTAGCCTGCTCGACCACTCAAAGCTCTTTATATTGTGAGCCATCAATCACCCATTCACACAAACATTCATACAGTGATGATAGAGGCTGCCATGCAAGGCGCCACATGCTCATGAGGAGTATCACATCACGCCGGCAAAACAGCCCCAACACCGCTCCAGACCATTTCATGCCTCAGCATTCTCCACCGCCGTCACCTGCTTCAATTCCTGCTTCTCCTCTTCATACCATCATCGAATCCCTACGGGCCATCGACTCACGCCTCCAAACGCTTGAAAGCACCGCACAGTCAAACGCCGTTCAAAACAATCCCCACCGGGTGAGTGGCCTCTGCCATCCTCATCCGCCGTAAGGGCGTCACCTCCACCACAGTACACCCTCACTTCAGCGTTAATGTGGTCGGCCTTATTCTTCCCTCTCCCTAATGTGAGAGTAAGATAGCGTATGGACAGAATGTCACTGCGGTATTTAAATCCGCCGACCCCAGACTTTCAAAGGATATGACATTCGGTGAATTCGTCTTAGCCTTCGGCATTTATTGGACTCATATCCAGCTCTCGTCGCAGACCTCCAAATAAAATATGGAAAGCGCATCTTCTACCAATGCCGTAAAGCGTGTGCCCGCAAAGCCGGGCCATACGTAGCTCAATCTAATACCCGGCTGAATTGGGCGACTTTTTTTTTTTAAAGAAAGAAACCTTTATTAGTCACATAGAGTCATACACAGTACAACATAGTGAAATTACTTCTCTGCATTTGACCCATCCCTGAGGGAGCAGTGGGCAGCCCCTCGTGGAGCGCCCGGGGAGCTAAGGATTCAGGGCCTTGCTCAGGGACCCTACGACAAGTAGACCCTGGTGGGATTCGAACCGGCTACATTCCGATCTTCTGATTGGGAGTCGGCCGCTCTACCCACTGAGCCACAGCCGCCACACAGAACTATTCATCCTGTTAGTGGGCTGATCTCAAGCTGTTTCATGATATACCTGCGGAATCTTGGGATACTCATTTGGTTGTAATAATCTGCAGTCAGCCGTCAAGGAATCTGCTGCAGCCTCCACGCTCCTCAAAAAAGAGATAGTTTAAAGACATATAATGGGTCCATTCAGTTAACCCCCTTTCACTATACTTCGCACAAGTCCTGTAAGTTTAGCGACACGCAAGTACTCTGACAGGAAGAGGGTCATATTCGACCTCTCCGCCCCATGTTTTGGTCCGATGCCTACTATTAATAGCCTTATCCCTTCCAAGCCATATTTTCTCTCCACTACTCCACGGTGGATAACACAATCAAATCAATCAAGTTAGCTGGAGTAGGCGCCTGGCTCGCCAAAGCCGACATCACCGACGCTTTAAAATCGTCCCCATACATCCCTCCCAATGGCACTTCACTGATTTCCTGCTGATCGAACCCCCACACGACAGCAAGGGCTCATCCTTAACTAAACTAAAGCGTCTGATTGATCACCTTGGGGTTCCCCTTTCAAAAGAAAAGATATCTGGTCAGGCCAATCAGCTAGCGTTCCTGGGTATCCTTCTGGAGGAGATGAAAGCGTCCTTGCCAGTCGAGAAACTCGAGCACATCCGCCACATTTCCGAATCATTTTCAGACGCAAAAGTTATTTCCAAACAACAAATGCTCTCCCTCCTCGGCCATCTTAACTCCGCCATGTGCTTCATTCCCCAAGGTCTAACTGCTGGATAAAGCCGCATCAGTGCCCAATCTCCATGACAAAATATCCCTAGACGAAGGCTAGAAGTTTTTCACAGATGCTGCGTCTTCAGAAGGCTTCGGTGGATATTTCAAGGGATTGTGGATCGCCGGCAATTGGCTGCACCCCCTTCCCACGCCAGATCACTCCTCTGCTCTATCTGAGATGTATTTCCCCTCGCAGTTGCGTGCTACGTACGGGGACAATTCTGGTCTCGAAAGCGCATCTCAGTACAGCGCTACAAGCAAGTACCAAGTACAGTCCTTTACAAGCCTGCTTTGAAACCCCTCTATTAAACTGTTACTTAAAGGTAAAGCTAAAGCAAGGCCCTCCACTCCTGATGGAGGACTGCCAATCACTCTCTCCACTCTCCAAAAATTCCTGTTATGTATAAGGAAAGGGTGTTTTTCTCCCTACATCGACGCACGTTTAGAGTGGTCTTTCCTGTTAGCGTTTTGGGGGTTTTTAAGAAGCGGTGAATTTACCACCCCTTCAAATTTTTTCACTACAGCCAAAGATGTTACCTTCTCAGATTTAACCTCGCACCCCAATTTTTACAGGCTGTCTCTTAAACACTCTAAATCCGGAGGAGCCTGCTCAATGTACATAGCCCGCATAGTCAGAGTTCTGCCCTTACAAACCCAAGCTTAATTACCTAAGAATCATGCCCCCTCCGGATCCGAACGCCCCACTGTTTACTCTACAAGACGGATACCTATGAGGAAACATTGGTCTAGGCACCATTTAGCTTCGACTCTAAAGAGGTGTCTTATGTCTCCAAAAAATTACTCGGGCCACTCATTCAGGATAGGCTCAGCAACCTCTGCAGTCACGCAAGGTCTCGCAGCAACTTCTCTTCAGCATCTGGGTTGTTGGTCCTCGTCCCCCTGTGCCGCCTACCTGATCCCCACTACCTCATCCATTCTAGAGCTCAGTAAGTATCTCCATATCACTGGTGGTTTGTGTCAGCCAAAAAGGTATCTGCTGTATCCATCCCAACATACTACTTCAGCTAAAGTTTAAAAAAAAAGAAGAAAATAGTTAGCAGCAAAGGTGTTTAGTTTAGGTGTGTTGGAGTTTCATGCCTCACAGGCATGCAGCAGCAGCAAATGTTATCATGCGTCATAAGAATGCAGCAGCACAGGTCTTATGCTCTCACCCACTCATTTAGTTATTACACTGAAAAAGTACAGCAAAAGGTTTTGAGAAAATACATGCAATCTGCCACTTCCATTCCGTCTTCTGTTATCAACTTCTTTGTAACTAACTTTCTTTATGTCTTGAATCTTTCTTTGCGTTAAGAACTAGTTAGTTCTTTTCTTATGTCTTCCTTGGTTATTGCTTCTTCCACCCTTAAAGCAGCAACCCTTTGGAGGCAAGGTCACTCTAGATGTATATCACTTCACTGTGGTACCAATTAAAACACAATCTAGTATCGCAAATACTGAAGTATTCAGAAAAGAGAAATAATGTCTAATGAAATCTTTAATGACATCAGATCAGTGGTGGCTGTGGATTTTCCAGCTGGGATTTCAGTGCGATACTCCTGCTGTACAATGCTGATGTAATCCTACATCGCCGCTCCATTTTCAAAGAGACAACATTAATCTGAGTGGAAAAAAGTGATTAAAGCAAGGTGTATACACTAATTGCAGACACTCACTGAAACCATCAAGGATGTTCATATTTCCCTCCTTTGGCACTCCTTCAGGCAGTCCCAATATCATTTTTTTGTTTATTTTTTTTCCCCATTTGTCTTTATTTGAACTTGTTGATTGTGCCTAGATTTAGTAGAGACCGTTTCTTAAAATTCGTGCAGTTTGATCTTGCAACAGATAGACATTATGTCTGTGTGTGAGTGTGTGTTATGTGACCTACACTAGCACTCCTTGAAAGACTAGCCTATTATTTTTATTTGGAACATCATCAAAGAGGGCATGATGCATCGTATGTGACATTCAAGAGAAAGAGAGATAACCAGTAACATTAAAGACCAGTGTGGTGATTTGTGTTCAAAGTACCCCAGCCAGCCCAGAGCCTAAATCCCCATGCACAGCAACGTTATTTACCTCAAAGCCTGGATCAGCAGCCACTGCTGGCCCAAATCAACACTGTAGATCTGATCATCCAACATCGTCCAACAAAAACAAGAGCAAAAACACTCCCCAACCCAAACCTCCGAAGCCCTGTTGTGCAAAATTAACAAATATGAACATTCTAATGTATGAGACTTTGCTAATTTAGTGAGGTGCGTTAAAATAAGCTAGGCCCGCAGTGCCCAGCCAACCAAAGCTGGAAACCAGAGTAGTGGAGGGGTAACATTGATAGGGTGGTTTGTCTAGAGCGCCACACAAGCTAACATGGCCCAAGGTCTTGAGCATGCTGCAAAAGCAGTAAAAAATATAGCTGCTTGTATGAGTTGTTTCATGATGACTCAAAGAGCCAGAGAGGTGAGACGGCTTTTCTTTGATAGAAAAAGAACAGCCAATTTCAATTACATAGGCAATAAACAGCAAAAACAGCACAAGGGGGCAGGCCGAAGCAGAGACCTGCTTCCGTGTTCAGTCATCTCCCCTGTGTTTACAGAGGGGAGCGTGGTTAAGTGTCTGGCTAAGCAAACCGCAGGCTCATGGAGTAGCGCTGACCCAGATGGACAGGGCTGATGCCGACAGTTGCAGCTATCCAATACAGGCCCTTGCCTGATTTTGTAAGTACTTGGCGCGACAGCCAGGGGAAGCCCACACATCTCAGCTCACGAGTGAGGCAGCCTTTTTGGCTTTTCAAAAATTCCTGCCACACCTACAGACTGGCGCACCAGCTATAGTTGTGGGCTGCCAACCCGGATCTTATCAAAGCAGTCCATGTACACAGATTGGACAGAGGGGGGACAAGTCCGGGAGAGTGGCGGTTCCACCCAGAGGTGGTTGCAGACATCAGGCGCCGCTTCTGCAAGGTAACAACATATCTATTCACCTCGCTGTAGATAACTCACTGCCCTCTGGTCTTCTCTCTCGGGAGAGATCATTCTCCCCTCGACACACTGGTCCAGCCAGGGCCTTCTGTATACGTTTCCAATTTTCGGGCCACTCCCAGCTCTAATTTTAAAAGGTCCTACAGAAGTAGTGCAGATGGTCCTTATAGCCTAGAACTGACCCCACAGGACATGGTACTCAGACATCCCGCACCCGGTACATAGGACAGCATGGGAACTCCCATACGAGAAAGACTTTATGTATCAGGCCCAGAGAAGTTTGTATCATCTATTTTCTCAAGGACTTCATCTCTGGGCCTGGCCCCTGAGAGAACCAGCCTTCTAGCTTCAGGCCCCCTCCCCCTTCGGTGGTACGAATGCTGTGAAGTGCACAAGCTCCTTCTACCAGAGCCTCCTATGAGTATCGTTGGAAGATGTTTGCGATGTGGTGTGGAACAAATAACTCTAAACCAAGCACCTGTAAGGTGCAGCACATCTTGAAGATCTTGCAGAACCAGCTAGTCATGGGGAAGGCACAGAATACCCTTAGGGGTATGTTTGTAGTCATTATGGCAGCACAAGGGGATGCAGACTTCCTTTTCTGTGGACTGCTCAGCCATCATCACACAGTTTTAAGCGGTGCACAGAGAAGAAGGTCTGAGCAGGGACCAGGTTAGTTCTACCTTGGGACTTGGAGTTGGTTGCGCCACTCCCGACAGCAACCCCTTTTTAACCAACTTCAAGCAGCAGCGATTGGCATTGCCGCCCTGCCATTTAGGGGTATTGCATTATTATAGATTTGTAAATAGTTAATATGACACGGTGGTGGGATTTGGGATCCCAGGATGCACTGTTTCTTTGCCAAGTGCCCTACTGGGGTACCCATGCATATACATACGTAGTTCAGTGGAGAGGTATTTTCAATACGATAGAGAGCTAAAGGCAACTTGGTAACCGTCGTTCTCTGAGTGAAGAAACTATCTCTCTACCAATTTGTTGCTGAGAACCAAGTTACAACCTTCAAAAATCAGTTACTGCACAATGAGGGCAGATACAGTACAGGTAAGGTTCACGCCTAACACAGCTGAATCAATCACCCCAATGACAACTAGCTGGGACAGAACCCCACAAGTATAAAGACGTAGTTCAGTGGAGAGATAGTCTCTTCAATCAAAGAACAACGATTACCAAGTAACCTTCAGTTCCTCATTTGTAAATGCTGATTGTTTCATTTTTCAATTTTTATTGGCACCCTTTGACAATACAAGATGATTTGGTTAACCCCCCACACACTGGGGCCCTACCCAAGTGCTTACTCTGCACATAGGAAGGGGCCAACCTGGCCACAGCTATACCAATGGGAGTTCACTCATTCAATTATGTCACACTGGGATGTTTGTGTTCTTGATCGGTTGTTTATTTTAGAGTTTGATTATTATTGTCAGTTAAAGGTTTTGTGTAGAACTGCTTGCTGCTACCTGTGTGGGTTTTAGCGATGTCTTCAGAAGTTCCAAGTTCTTTATTTTTAAACACCAGACGTTCTTTCCCAACATCTAATTTTTTCTCTCCCTCGTGTCTCACCACTCTGCCGACTTGGAGAGGTTGATAAGTTCATCTCTGTCACCTGCCCAAATCACATCACCTGGCGTTGCTCCTCCTAGCCTGGCCCCCGACACATCTCTCTCCCCTACAGCTCCATGCAAAACCAAACTCACCTCCACGTTGAGTTTTCTGTTTGATTTTGAAGGTTAATAATAACACAATAAAACAACTTTAATAATTGAGACGACTGGCTCTCCCCCACACAGACTGTTGCACTCACTTCCTAACCAAGATTCCATCAAGGAGGAAATAGCACTGATCAGTAGCCTCCATTAATGAGGCTGGCACAACTTGATCAAACAACACTTGAAAAGCTGTCTCCAAGAAAAGCTGCCCTCACGTTCACAGCCACCTAAAATATACCAACACTAGTTCCCCATTTCGTACTCAATCCGAAACGGAACCCAGATAAGGCCCATCACAAAACACATTAGACACCACGCTTACAACCGTGCTAAACTAACGACTGAGCTAAAGTAACAACTGAGCTAAGTCAACAAGGCCAGCCTCAAGTCAACAAGGCTAGCCCAAAGTCCCAGCTAGGCTAAAGACAAAGCACAAAGGGTCTAAATGCATCACTCTCAAACATTAAATAAGACGTACAAATCTGAATGTTTTCCCCTGCCACAAACAAACAATACAAAACAACTTGACAACAAGGTTAAACCAGATTAAAAGGTATTTCATTGCTAAACAGTTGTACTCAAAAGCCGGCTCATAGCATGTGACAAAAGAGGGGAACAGAGGCATGGTTAAGATGCTAATTTAAATCATTTATTACGAATTTAAAGGTTTCTGCAAACATGAAATAACATTGAGTGTTAGGTATCACAATATCAGTGGTTACTGAAGTGTATGGATTAACGAAAGGTGTTTGTGAATGTTGTCCATGTGAAACAAAGGCAAACAAAATAAACCAGGAGATGATGAGCCTGAGGGAGAGAGAGAGAGAGTGGTTAGTCCAGTTTAAATAAGCTATGTGAACCTACTCAGACTAAGACTAACAACCCTCTCTGCATGCCGGATGAAGCAGGAAAGGTAGGACTGGTAACTGTGTGTACGTGCATGTACACGTACATTTGTAGAACACTAAAATGTATAATATGTCTAACATAAACAAATGATTAAGTAAAATGAATAGATCTGAAATCCAAACTTTCGCGTGACAATATAAATATGTTTTTGTTGTTAAAAAAAACATCATTATAAAAGAAATTTGAAAATAATAGCATCATTGTGGTTCCTCCTAAAACACAGAGAGTTCCCCATGGTGAGGATGTCAAACTTCTGATATACTCCGCTGTCGTGCAGGAGCTCATCTCAACCACACTGCCAGTGTTGATGCTGAATTACGTTTTTTTTTGAGTGACCAGTGACTCCCACAAGCGCAGCTTTGTGACGAATGTCAACGGAGGGCAACATCAAAGTAACATGAATTCCGATATGAAAGTTCAGATTGAGCTCACATTGCAAAAAAATCTGACCTGAGTCTGATTTAGGACCAGATATGGAAGTGGCCCAGATCGGAACTGGGAACGATGAGATTCCATGATCCTTGCTTTTTTACACTGCGGTGAAAAACTCACATTTTTTGTGACCCAGGTCACCAAAAAAATCCTACGTGATTTTTCCTGCAGTGTGAACGTGGCCTATGCTCCAGGGTAAGGTCTCTTTCCCCCTGGGTGAAGTTCAACCGACGAATGCTATCAGACAGGATTCCTACCTGTCATAATGAAAATTTGCCTTGGAGGTGGACGTTGTGTTAACAATATATGAGAAGGATAAGTAGACGTTTCACAGATGGATGCAAACATGACAGAGAATGGAGAGGTGGCACTGTCGACCCTCTACAAGGGATTTGAGCCAGCTGCATATCTAAAGTATTATTATTCTCAAGATGAGGTGGAATTGGAAAGAAAGGATAACTTTGTCGCCTGGGAAATGACGTGTCTGCACAGATCTTTCACTGAAGGTACGGTAATGCCTTCATGACTCAGTCACGGCTTGTAGCTTCAAAAAACTTGCATGTTCTCTGGCTGTCTAGCTCTGTTTTCTCTGCCTCACTTTATATTCACGTCCCTTACAACCATCCACTGGTAGGCCAGGTCAGCAAAAGCCTGCAGCTGACCAGGCAGCAACGTCCTCTCTTCCAGGCTCCGCAGCAACCTGGTAGACCAAATTATCTGTGAGCTCAGCCAGTCTGTTGATGGAGAGAGTCACTAGGTGGCCAAGCTTCAGGACCACAACCTCAGTGAACGACAGCACGGATGGTAGGAAGTCATTGTGAAGCAGCGATTCCTCAAACAGCCACATGCCAGCCCTGGGGTCTGTTGGACGAGGGAACTCCAGAGGGATCCAGGCCTTGATCAACGAGAGAAAGTGTTTTTTACATTTTTTAAAAACACTTCATTAGAAGGGGTGCGGGGCGTCACCCTTCGAGGGTGTGGTGAGGAATCGTCACCAACTGCGGGCAGCACTTCGTCACAGATATGTTTTCAGAAACAAAAGGGACTAAGTCATTGTAAAAAAAAAACATTTTACTCTAAAGACCACAAAGAAAGAAAGCAACAATAACATAGTTAAGTCAGATATGTGATATATTATGGATGCAGCATCATGTCACTCTGAGAAATGTGCTTCATGCTTGACGGTTTCAGTGAATCTATCAGCATATCACTCGTGTAGAGCATCGTTTTTACACTTAATTCAACTAAATAATGTCTCTGTCTCTTTGGATATGTGCTGGATATATGTCTGACAGGTCTGTAGTGTAGCTGTGAAGATATAGGAGGGCCGCTTAGTTGAAGGTGTATAGCGCTGAAAGCCTAGATTGAAAACCCAGGGCCCACTTACTATCTGTAAGTTTTAGTAAGGTGACTTACAGATACGTTTGCTGATCTACAAGAAGATACAATAACAACATGTGATCAACCTACGGTTCCTGTCCTATGAGAGGATATTCTTTGATCAAAGAAAGGGGGCCAACGGTAACTCAGGTACTGGTTTTGACAAACATACAGGACAGCTGCTGTATGTCTCCGATTCCACGACACATGCAAGAAGAATGTCGGTTTGAATCTCAGCAGCTGCGTTCACACCTATACACAAAGCCGTCCACTTATTATCTAATGACTTTGGACCGATTTTGATACCAGCTCTGAACAGTCTCCCTCCTCCTCTTTCCCTTTTCCTCAATCATTTAGGTGATATAAGCGGTGAAGTGCTGGTAGACATTGGTTCAGGCCCAACTCTGTACCAGGTAATGAGTGGCTGCGAGGTTTTCAACAAGGTGATCCTCACAGACTACCTGAAGGTCAACCGGCAGGAGCTGAGACTCTGGCTCCAGGGCGAAGGAGGCAGCAAAATGGACTGGACCCCCTTCCTGCAGCACGCCTGCAAGCTGGAGGGACGACGGTACAATCCTTTAAACTCCACCTTAATATTCAGTCGCTGAAATGGGCTTTAGAGTACGATTCAGGTTCCAGTTATAGTCCAGTTATGCCAGCAGCTTTGCGATCTTGGGCTAGATGCTTAGGGCAGCGTGCTAACAAGCTTGAAGTGAGTTTTACATGATCAACCATGACCTCAATCTGTCGACGTACTTAAGCAACAAGTAAGCGTTCAGGCTGTGCAGCTGCAGAACCAGGAAAGATTGTCTCATTACTATGAATTCAACCAAAATCATGTCAATGAAGTTCTGAAGTTCTGCACAGTAGTCAATGAGCCTGGCTCCCAGAACCATTCCATTCTTAATCTCGGAGATTATATCGTAATTTTAGCTCTGTGCAGCTAAATGTTGAATATTGACTGATGGGTTAGTGAAGATAATAAACCTGTATCAATATATCTCCTGTGTAATTTAATGATTGATCATGTCTCTACCAGGCCGTCAGAATGGACGGAGAAAGCTGCCAGATTACGTCAGGTGGTCACGGACATCCTCCCCATTGATGTTCACCTCCCTCAGCCTCTGCCTCATGATGCCCTTCCTCCAGCCGGGGCCGACTGTCTCGTGTCCAGCTGTTGTCTGGAGGCTGTCAGTCCAGACCTGGCTGCCTTTAAAAGAGCACTGGGCAACATTGGTGAGCTCCTGAAGCCTGGGGGTCACCTGCTGCTCATCGGTGACCTCGGAGGGAGTTACTATCGAGCAGGGCCTGGGGTAAAGATCCCTATGGTCACACTGAGCGAGGCCATGGTCTGTGATAGTTTGAAGGAAAATAGCTTCAACCTGATCAGGCTTGATGTTTACAACGTGTATGATCCGACCAATATGGATGACGACGATGTCAGCAGTGTGTTTGTTGCAAAGGCCGTTAAGGGGGAAAAATTTAAAGGGGGAGAAAAGGCATAAGGGTACTTAAAAAAATTGAAAAGCACTCATCCAGATGAAAGCACGACAAAATCTGCAAAGGTTAAGTTAAGGTTGAATAGAACAAAGACATGTCAGAGACATCAAAGTTTGGTCGTGAATTGGTCGGTTCATACAGTCAACAATTCCCCTCTAGCTGCATGTATCCGTGACCTCATTCTTTCTATAAGGCAACAAATCACCCAAAGCCAGAGGTAACCAATCCACCAATCTTCTAGCTTCCCCAAACAGACGCTCTCCTCACAGCAATGTTATTCTAAGGATAAAGCCAGAAATATGGGCGTAAAGTCAGATTCCCAAAATCACTTTTACATTTTGACAACATTTTCAACTGAAAGTTCTAAGATGCAACCATGAGAAATAAACATTTTACTCTGTACCCTTCTTTTTGTCGCTTTTTTGAGGGTGACTTCAACTGTGCTGCCAGAGGAGCTCTCAGTGGTAGAACTGTAATCACATATCGCCATCTACTGTTGAAATGCAGCAACTGCAGCAACGTGAACGCTCTAACGCTTCAAGTCCTGTTTCCACATCACAATTCTAAACACGTGCACATATATATGTGAATACCATTTTTTGGAATCGAGTCAATGGGCTCTCAGGAGACAGATGACTTCTTAAGTAGACATATTTAATCATCAGGGAAAATTAAAGATGATCGTAGACTCATCCGTCTATGTGAGGATCAAATTCTTGTTTTATGAATCAGACCTGATGAAGTCATTTTATTGGATCACACATTTGGCAGGTCCTCTTCTGCGTTCATGTGGAGTGTAATGGTTCTTCCAGAAACAAACCAGCCTAATAAGAGTAAATAGTGGAGGTGCAACAGCTCATTGTTGAATGTTATTGTAAAAAGGCTAATCAGAACAAGATCGTGGTGGTTCTGCACCACAGTCGTATCACCGCCTGAATGAATGCATCCCAGTTCTTTAACTCTAACTGATCACACCTGAATGACGTGTCTCAGCAGAGCTTTCATTGAAGGTAAGGAAAACCAATGACTGATCAATGCATCAGTTAAATACCTAAATTAATAAAGTAAAACTACTGTTATCTATTTTCACTTTTATGGCATTAAAAAAAAATCTGTTTCGATCGTTGAGGTTGGAAACAAGAAAAAAATGGACATGCATGAAGCTCTGAGAGACTTTGACAAGGACCAGATTGTGATGGACCACTGGGTCATCGACGCTCAAGAGCTGCCTCTTTGACCTCTCAACTCTATCTTCCTGTTTGCTGGTGAAATCAACAGTGGCTGCACCAACGTTTTAGGAAAACTCACAATAATCACATACAAGCATCTTCGAGGTTTTCCGGCTTTGCTGATCCTGTTTGAGGTCAGAAGGGTCAGAAAGACTAGTGGGAGTACATCAAAGTACCAAATGCTACATTTCCTGTTGCCACTCTAAGGTTCTATAACTGCTCGTGAATTTATCTATGTGGAAAAGCCCTCAGACCACAGTGGTGTATTCCAGAAAGCTGATTTAGTGGAAAAGTTTGTTGATCCTAAAATGAGGGAAACTCAGAATGAACCTCAATCTGTGAACCTAACCTGATAGCTGGCAAGTTTTCTTCAACAAAACCTAAGTTTGTGTCTTATATTTTAGAAGTCACAGAACAATACTCAATATCAATTAAAACAAAGTAATTTCACCAAATATAAATTGTAATCATACAATAATCAACTAAACAGATAAATATGAATCAAGTTTTCAAGACAATGAAGTTTTTTAAAAAAAAAGAATCAAGTACCAGTTCACAAGGACTGTCCTTTTAAAAATGCCGTGTTGGCCGTGCAACGGTCTCATCTTGTTAGAAGAACAAGAATGAGTGTAAAACTCAAGCAAGCCCATATGTGTGTGAGTTTACAAGCTGGTGTACAAAAAAAAACAGGAAAACAAGACAGCAGCTCTTCAGGAAATGGCACTGGTCTTGCAGACGCCTATACAATTGCTTGGAAAATTACCATTTTTAACTTAAATGTACAGTGAAATTTAGGTTTAATTAACGATATTTAAACTCTCATTCATACCTCGGTTCAGTGACACACCCGCGGGCACCTAGGGGGGAGGGATGGGCTCCCTCACTGCAGCACACACAGCTATATAATCAAGAAACTTGTTACTAGAGCAATTTTAGATACCCGACGGGGCATTTAGCAGCTCTCCAGGGGAAATTCGATCCTGCAGCATATGTGCATATGTCCACCTGTCCTCTGCATCTTCCTCAGTCAGACCCACCAGTGGCGGTAGCGGGTCTTCAGGTCTATTTTGGTGTATCCATTCTTACAAATTTCCTATCGTCGTCTAGTTTCTGGAAGTTCAGGTCTCTCCGGTGGAAACCTGTCGTCTGTCCACCTACCTGCTCCGCCATCCGATCACCGTCTTCTGAAGATCAAAATATGTCATTCCTTCCCTTCATGTCCTCTGAGTGTGGACATATATTTAAAAAAATAAGTTTGGGGCCTGAGGTGGGGTCACCTCAGGGAAAGCCCAATTCCGCTTCGGAGCATGCACACTTATTTGTACAATGATGCAATGATGCTATGTTGGTAACTGCTACGATCCATAAGGCGACACTTTTCCATTTTCTGTCCAATTCCTAACTAATACTGGATAACGTAGGGGAGGTTGGCCCAGGGCGCCACACAAGCTAAACCCGCCCCTGGTTACCAACTGCATGTCCACTCTCACTAGAAAGCTCCTCTTCGGTCTTCCCACTGTTCTCCTTCCTGCCAGCTCCATCATCTTTCTACCAATAGATCCAGTATCCCTCCTCTTCACGGGTCCAAACCATCTCAATCTGGCCTTTGTCACTCCTACTTTGTCTCCAAGACGTCTAACATGGGCTGTTCGGTCAGATGTTCTCTAATTAGTCCTGCCCATCCTCTTCATTCCATAAGAACATCTTTAGCTCTTCCTTCTGGTCAGTGCAACAGTCTCTCTAAGATAGTGTTAAACAACCGCTCTCTGTCCAACACCTTCATACCTCCACCAGTATGTCATCAAGACAAACCACCTTTCCATTCTTCAAAGCTGCTCTCACTTCATCCTCCCTTATCACACTCGCTGTAGTGGCCCATTCATCCAGCGGTTCTTCACTACAGCCCAGAGCCCAGCTCAGCTTCTCCCTGAAATTCACACAGCACCCTTCCTTCCTCAGCTTCTACCATTTCATCTTCAGCTCTGCCTTTTGCCCTTTTCCTGTTTTATACCAACAGTCTTCCTAAATACTCCTATGCTATGATTCTCCCCTGTAACTACCTCACAGTCTCCTTCAGACCTGTCTATTAACAGCAAAGTCATACAGTTGTGGAGCATTTTGGGTATTAATGTTAGTGCAGCTTAACTTAAAAGAAACCAAACCACATCAGAATGTTGAATTTGTGGCTATCGCTTTTGATGTTTTGTTTTTACCTCCGCTGAACAGTCTCCCTCTTTTCCCCCTCAATCTCTCTACACGATACGAGTGGCGATTTGCTAGTGGACATTAGTTCAGGCGAATCTGTTCCGTGTTAGGAACAGGACCTGGATCGATGACCTACTGCTTACATGTGAATTCCTCTCAAAACTTTATAGCATAATTAAAACATTCAGACACGGAAATCAGTCAATATAAGTCACTGATATTTAATGAAATGTCGGGACTCATCAAAACAATTACTTCCAGACTGTGAGAATGCACGTGAAGTGAATGCACGTGAAGTGAACGATACCAGCCGTTCTTCATTGAGTTCATAAGTTTTTAGGTCATAATGGCAACAAGGAATCTCCTGGAAACAATTGTACTGAATATTCTACTGCTCATGGTTTAAAAATACGAATATGTTTGTATCATGAAGTGATTCTGGTTTCCTCCAAAAAAATAAAAAATAAATTTAACAAACGCGCCCAGGATTTACCTTAATAATGTCCAAAGCCCATTTCTTGTGACAAATGTTCATACAGTGCTATATTAACGGGGGAACATTAATATTTGATGGTTAAGATAGTTTAAAATAAGTGTTCACATCCCATGCAAACTACAAAAACATACATTTAACAGTTAATTCACATTTGTCATAAAGAGGGTGCCCCCTCTTTAATGTAGTTAAAAAGGTTGTCAGTAAAAGTGTAAAATAATTCATATGTAATATTTTAGAGTAGTTTAAAGTTGTTCTTATGTTCACCTTGAACCCGATTGGCTGATCATGTTTGTTAACGTCTCAGAGGCGAGAAGTCCCGCGATTTAACCGTCTTCATGAATGCAACATTCAGAAACTGTTCCCAGATCAGGATTTAATACTTAAGGAACTGAAAGTTCCCCGTTAGAACTCATTGGTGTCTTTTATTACATCACTTTGAAAACTGACATCAGAAAGTTATTAATTTTAAAATTTGGAAATAAAAGTTCTATCAATAAAAGTATATTTGCATTAACATTTTATCCTTGTGTGTTTTTTTTTTAAATATTCTACTTTACTACTACTAATTTATCCTAGATTTGTTGTACTAGATCAGTTCTTCATAGATTTCAGCCAGACTTAAAAGTAAAACATGACGTTCTTTATTAACATACCATTTTAAGACAAAGTTACAAAAAACAAACAAGGCTTCATTTCCACAGATAAATAAAAACACAGCAGGCGTTGTGTCACGGAGTGTTAGTTTTAAAGAGTGTGCTGCTTTCATGGTCCCTCACCAAACGTTGCCTTCAAGGACACATTGAAGAAGCGGCTCCTCTGTCCTCCACCAGCTACTACTCTGACCTTAAAGTATCAGATGAGTTTAGGCTCATTCCTTCATCCCACAGACACTCCAACGTCAGCCTGCTTTAGACAAAGACGACAAATCCCTAAAAATAACTTTGGTTTCTGACAGATGCTTCCTCAGAGGAGCCATGAGAACATTAAAATATATTAGCTCTAGAAAGTAAACTAAGCCAAAAGCTGATTAAAATGGTTGACTGCAGGATTTAGTATAAAAAGCGTTTACTGAGCTTGTGCCAATTCACTCAGGCACCAGTTGTTGGTTTGTTCACTGGAGTGTTAATCAGATTTCATAAGTTACATAACGGACTACTTTTCCCCCCCCCCCCCCCAAATCTGAAAATAGACTTCCCCTTTTTCTTCATAAAAAGTAAAGCTTCTACCCAGATCCCTCATTCACAAAGTTCAGCAGCCTTCCACAATCATCCCGCCTGCCTGTTCCTCAGGCCGGTAACTGGCGGGCGGCTACATGCAAGATGTGGAGCGTTGCCGTGGTTACATGGACATGTGCTCAGGCAGCACGTAGGAGATGTCGTCCCAGGGGTGGCGGTACAGACCCTGCTTCAGCCTTTTCTGGTCCAGGTAGTGTCCTTGTGGAGGACAAGCACAGACACAGGAATTAGAGGTTTACTATTCAGGCGGCTGGTGTCTCTGGTATGTCTCGTCTCTGAGGAGGACTCACCGATGAAGCCCATGCTGCGACCCAGAACAAAGATTCCGTTCAGCGCTCCGATCTCAACAAACTCGTCGGCTTCGTCTCTGGAATCAGATCAGCAGCGAGTCAGAATGCACAGCACACAGCAGATGCCGCCGCCCCCCCCCACACAGATTCAACCAGCAGTAAGCTGTCACTCTAAAAGCCCTCAGTGCTTAAAAAAGAAAAAAGAAGTTTAGTTACAATTACTAGTTAGTTTTCCTACCTGCATTGTACTCGAGTATTTCCCGACACCTTTTTAACTTAACAGCACTTTTTACTACTTGCTTTTAAAAACAGACCCATTACTTAAGTCCAGTGTTCTCAAACTGGAGGGATTTTTTAAACCCCAACTGTCCATTCCCCCAAAAATGGGGGAAAAGTATCTTATTACTTAATTAAACATTAAAACTTCTGCAGGCTGACTACTTATATCTTTGTCCCCTGGGCCCTGGGCCCTGGCCACCCCATTAAAAACAATCCTAGGACTGAGTTCAGGTCCTTGTCTCTGATCGCAGAAAACCTTTATGGGTCACTTGCTACCATATCGGTGACATTAGCGTTGTAATCATTTTGCTGCTGGCTGCACACATCATCCTGATGGGACTTGTGTGTAATAATATCAAACATCAGCTGCTGGTCGGGCAGAAAACTGCATATTTAATGTCCCCCCATGGCTCACAGCACATTAGCCGACATAGCATTGCATCGCTGTGCGTGATCTCGTGCTGAAATTGTGATTGACATGACGTGCAGCATGCTGATCAGCGATCTTGTCACTTCTGATCTTTCTTTTTGAAGTCCCGGGCATCTGTCTTATACTTTCACACTATAACCTTACACATTTATACTTGGTCACAAGTCAGTGTTCTTCCAGTGCCAAGCCCAGATAAACAGCTGGGTTCTGTCAGGAAGGGCAAAAAACATGAACCATAGCAATATGTGGAACACAACTTTTTTTTTTTAACATTCAGAACCTTTTCACCTTTAAACTACTTTATCCATTGACATTTAAAAAAAATAAATAAAAATAAACTACTTTTTACTGTTCTTATTTGACCCTTTAGTGTCCTGCTCAGCTGTTGGGTTGAGCATATTTTGAATATTTTCAATCCCTATTTCTTATTGAAGATGTGGCTGAACCCGTTTATGTAACTTCTGGTGTCAGTCATTTTTCACTTGAACTCCAGCAGAGAAGTTGACGAATTCTACAAGAGTCATTTTTACAACAGAAACTGTACTTCCACACGAGTACAGACCACTTCTGTTAAAACATTCCGCCAGTAGAACATAGTCTTGGGCCGGCATTCCAGGAACGGTACTAACAAAAAAAAAGACCAAACTGGAAAAGCCAGAAGCACCTGAGACCTCATTTTTGAACGCTGCATGAAAAGAAGGCGCACGGCTAATTTTACAATCAATAATGTGTTTGATTGATCCTGTAGGGAGAATAAATACGGAGATATGCGTCACGGAAAATGAGCCCCTCAGGTGTTTGTCATTAACAAACAATATTCTCTTTCATCAAATTCATTCTCATGAACGTTAAACTCGGGCCGTTTTTGATGCCTCAGTCGGCAGATACGAGTCGGTTTATCATCAGTCATGATTCATTTGGTTTCATAATGTGATGATTATAATAATCCTCATTTTTGGTTATAAAAACGCAGAATGACGCACGGGCTATTCTGTCGCAGTTTGAGGATGAGGAGAACAGAAGAAGCAACTCTGTGGTCACTCATTGATTGAGCCGATGCAGTGCCTGTGAGGCGGTGGGGGCGCCAGTATGTTGGGATTTTTAAAGAAATAGGCTCATAATTTTTTAAAACAATGGTTTTGTGCTCACACAGATCTTCTGTTTCTGTAGGACACCTTCTGACGCAGATCCTACACAGAGTTTCATGAATGAGGCCCCAGACCCAGTTATAAAACTGATGACATTCATCCTCAGACGATTAGAAAATATTCAACGTTTCTTTACTTATAGTCCAGAACATATGTTGTTAATAACTACAATGTTTCTGTTACTTAGTGTGAGATGAGCCTCGCCTCCTGGAGACTCTTCTGTACTGTTACAACAATAATAAATAGTTGTTGTTCTTCAAAGATTCTCTTCGGTGTGATTTTCTCACCGGGTGAAGCCTCCACATGTCCTGAGCAGATCGACGAAGGCCACACCGATGAAACCGTCTACGTTGAGGATCAGGTTGGGTTTCTGAGGAGAAGACAGATAATTACCTAAACGTCAGAGGAGCTCTTCTTTTTTTTTTTTTTTTTATAATTCGTCTCGGGGGGGGATCCTACCTTGGAGGTGGTGATCTTCTCCACATCGAGGGCGTAGTCAAGGAGTTGGGTGGATGGGAAATGCTGCTTAACAAAGTCCTTCAGAATTTGGACCCGCATGTCCGGGTTGTTGATCTGGAAACGGAGACAGATTGTTTACAAGAAGTGAAAATGAAACCAGCTAAGAGAATGATTGGAACTGTTCATATACAGATCCACGTCAGAACTGGCGTAAATACAGACTTCTGAGTTCAACATGTGCCGCAATGTTAGTTATGATGAAAGGAAGTTTGGGTTCAGATTGAAGGTCCTACTTCCACGCCGTTTTGTGCCGTTTCAGAAATCAGGAAACTGAATTACCCGACATCAGGATATTCAAACAGTTAAGTTTCAGTCATGCCATCAGGGCATCTCTGCGGTTTTTTTTCCATATCGATCATGCGAAGAGATTCTCTGAGTTTACCTTGGTCATTGAACGCAGCATAAAAGCTCCGGGCAGATACTGATGTGACTTTTTTCTGGAACACAGCCGATACAGATGTTGATATTTTACATTTTGATGCGATTTATTCTCATGTAAATCGTTATTTGGTTTATTTGTCTGCGTATTGTTTAACATTTTGTTGTCCCCGTCTCAGTCAGTACGCGCTGAGATATCTACGATATGAGATCTGGCGGCCTGTCGCTGTAGCTCAGTGGGTAGAGCGGCCATCCTACAATCCGAAGATCGGCGGTTCAAGCCCCAGTAGTCTACATGTTGCAGGGTCCTTGAGCAAGACCCCAAAACCCAAATCTACTCCCTGGGCGGTGCCGACAGATGCCCACCACTCCTCAGGGATGGGTTTAATGCAGAGAACCAATTTTGCTACGTTGTACAACTTGTATGATTGTACGCCTCAAAGATTTTTTCTCAATTTGTTGCACTTTTAGTGTTTGGATCATGCATCTAGAGTTGAAAAGAAAAAAAAAGAAAAGAAAAAAAGGATCCCACGTACTGATTTGACCCTGTGGCCGATGCCCATGATGAGTTTTCCGTCCTTCTTCATCTTATTGACAAACTCCATGGGCAGCGTGCCGCTGTCGAACGCTTTGCTGAACTGCTTGGCGGCTGCATCCAGAGCTCCTCCAAAACGGTCGCCCTGAAAGGATCAACAGATGGAAGTTTAAAACCCAGTAACATGAGGAGGATTCTCTGCTGTAAGAGCGGTACTGACGATGGTGAGCAGGCCGGACGTGAGGCTGGAGACCAGGTCCTTTCCAGCGCGAGCACAGACGATGGTGTTGTGAGCGCCGGAGACGGCCGGCCCGTGATCAGCCGTCACCATCAGACACATCTCGATGAACTGGCAGGCGTACCGCGGCAACCTGTACGCAAACCCAGCTTAGAGAAAGTAGTAGTAAAAATCTTATAGAACTTCTTCTCTCAGAGAGGCCATGCCAACCTGCGCTGGAACCAAAGCAGACCCAGAACCCCTCCTAAGCCCATCTCCTCCCTGAAGACCTCGGTGATGGACATGCCGGCGTAGATGAGTTCCTGGCCTCGCTCGTCACAGATGCTCGTCATGAAAGACGCTGGCTTACGGATCAGACCCAACTCCTAAAGGAAACCCAGAGGAGAGGAGAACAAATATGAAACAGGTTCTAATGTTAAGCACGAAGGAAATCTGCAGGATCTGTCGCCATGGCATCATTTAAGTGATGAAGACTAAAGCCTGATCGTAACGGTTGAGGGATGCGGCTTTGAGCATGATTTTGCAGGACGTAACTTCCGCGTTACCTGGAATTCTGTCAAACCATCTTCTGCCACGTTCTCATCAAATAGGACGCACAGTTTCACGTCGCCTGTGTTTTCGGTCACAGTAGCGCGAACCCCCGAAAAACACACGAATGATGGTTCTGTCAACAACCATGACGGAGGTAAAGGACTGCAGCTTTTTACTTGTGACGACACGGATCCGTCTGAGACCAGAGACAACCATGTCTGTTATATGGAGACAAAGAGACGACGTGTGGCGTTTGGAGACTCAATGCGGGTAGGCTTTTTGCCTTAGTGTCATGGGAGTTTCTCAATCAAGGTAATATTTTTTTAAACTTTCAGACCTTTTACTTTACAAAGTCTTGCATGTTTTGAGTAACGTGAATTTGCGTCACATCGCATCATTTGTGTCGCCAGAAAACGAGTATCGTGCTACGTGTGAAGGCATCATCGGTCATGGATATGAGAGAGTAGAGCACTAGTAGAGTCACAATAGAGATGTTTCTAAATTTCATTCCTTTTTTTGTAACCCCGCACAAGGCGGAATATATTCTGGAGAAGTCGCCGGTTCATTACAGGACCAACATGCGGAGAGACGATCATTCGCAGCTACGGGCAACTAGGAGTCACTTTCACACAATTGCAACTGCATTATTTATATGTGATGATACAAACAGTTGAGTTAGTTGGGATATAAATTATGTCTTAAAATTAAATTATGTAGGTCTTTATGAGGTCAGCTGGGGGATCAGGTTTAAACCAGTAAAGACTGAGAACTTGATCCGATAAGATAGAACATGTCAACAGAACTTTCCTGTGGGGACTCATTTTACCGTTGAAAAAAGTAATAAATCCTCATTGTCTTATACTACAATTTTACACGATGAAGGTTTTCTGATGATTCCAATCCCCACAGGCTAAATGCAATAACAGTCCCGCTATTATCAGGCGCCACAGTAATTAGTTGTGGGTTGTTATTTGTTGAAAAATAATAAGTATCAGATCTGCTCTGGAAACTAACCCACCACAAGTCCAGCTTTTAACCATGGCAACAGAAAAAAACACCAAGTATTTGCATTGTCGTTAACCTACACCAATAAAAGTTTTAATGTCTTTGAAAACTTCAGAATTATCAACGATCTTTGGTTTTAGGAATATGTTCTTACCCTGGCCCAGGAGTAGTCCATCGGTACCGTTGGGGGAGGAACCTCTTGGGCAGGAATGATGGTGCCGTTGGCCACCAGCTCGTCGTAAACGGTCCTGTGTGACAAACGTTTCAGTGGTTACCATGACCACGACTCACTTCAAAAACTTTGGTGCAACTGTGCCGAGTTTATTACTTGATGACGTTCCCCAGCTCGTCGAAGCTCTTGGGCACGTAAGCCCCAGCATCCCTCAGCGCCTGGTTCTTGGCCAACGCCGTCTCTGAAGTCTGGTGGGCGCAGGCGCCTGCATGACCGAACTGAACCTGGAGATGGAGAAGTGAGAGGTCGGGCTCGGAACTCACAGCCAATAAAAAGAAAATCAGAAAGTTCCAGTCTTCTCATTAGTCAGTATGAACATCCTCTCCTAAAAATAGTAACCCCCCCTCCCACCTGAGTTACGAGCGGAGGAAGGAGAGAGCAGAGATGGGGCCGAGGCATCAATCAAGGCGAGACGTCACGCGCTCAGAGCCCACATCAACATGTGCCGCTATGTTAATTATGATGACAGAAGTTTGGGTTCAGATTGAAGGTCCAGGTTGTAATAATTGAATTTCACTTGTAGTCGGCCTCTGTAAAAATGTGCACCCCAATAAAAAATATTGAACTAATTTCATAGCAATTTCTGGCATTTAAAGTCAAAGGTGCAGTTTGTAAAATCCCGGGGGATCTTTTATTAATGCAAAAAGAGTTAAAAATAAGAATCAGTTTTGAATGTTGGCTTTGAATGAGCCCTTTATATATACAGAGGGGCGGGTCCTCCTGCACGGAGCGCACCATGTTGCACTGAAACACTAGACCCCTCCCTAGACCCAGCAGGGTGCATTTCCTCCATCTTGGTCCACTACAACCTGCTCTGGATTGCCCTTGAAAGCAACAGGGGTACAGTTTCCAGCTCAAACTGTTAAGTCTTCTCATCTAGCTTAGGTATCCTCCTGGATGGGCTGGAAAACTCAACTCTGACTTAAGCTTGCAGTGCCAGGTTTGTATGATTGATTTCTAGGTAATTGTTCAGTAGGACGGAGCAGATGCAAAACCAAGACGCGAGAAGTGTCTTTTATTTCAAAAACAAACCTCAGAGGTGAACATGGTGGCGCAGGTTCCAATACACCAGCACACCACAGGCTTGGTTATCCTGCCTTCAATGATGCCCTGGCAGATTTTGTACTCCTCTGTGCCTCCAATCTGGGAGAGAGGAGGAGGAAGAATACATCCATGATGTACAACCAAAAACACTCCATTTATTTAAAAACAAAAAAAACAAACTTTGAGCTCCCCTCACCTCTCCCAGCACCACAATCATCTCGACCCCCGGGGTGTCCTGGTAACGCAGGACGTGGTCCATGAAGGTGGAGCCTGGATATCTGGATAAACAAACAAAACGATTTAATTGTTCAGACGACAATCCATAACCCAGACGCCAAGATAAGTTATAAAAGACCTACCTGTCCCCTCCGATGGCCACGCCTTCATAGACACCGTCTGTGGTGCGGGAGATGATGTTGTTCAACTCGTTGGACATGCCCCCAGAGCGCGACACGTACGACACACTGCCAGGGCGATACAGTTTGGAAGCCAGGATGTTGTCCAGCATGCCTCCAGTGTTACCAATCTTAAAGCAGCCCGGCTTGATGCCTCCAACCTGGGAGAGAGAACGTCATCAAATACCCACTCAATGCCCTTCGCCTTCTACTGCAGTGCATGCTGGTGCTATATGTTGTCATACCGTAGCGGGGCCGATAATGGTGACGCCCTTCTCGTCAGCCATCTTGATCACCCTCCTGGTCTGAGCTTCAGGGATTCCCTCAGCAATGATGGCGATGGTGTGGATCTGAAAACGGGAAGAACAGCCGACCATGTCTGAATGGCTGCCACTGGTCAACATCACATGACTCCATTAGGTAATCATGAGGCCATCGCCACAGTCCTATCTTACCTGTGGGTGCTGCATGGCCTCCATCGTGCTGTCGAAGGCTGAGCGAAGTGAAGCAAAGCTGATCATGACGTCAACGTCAGTGTGCTTCTTCAGGGCGTCGGCCATGTTCTTATAGACTGGCAACAGGATCTCCTTGTGGCCCCAGTAGAACTTCTGCTTGTGGTCACCACTACACATCAGAGACACCGAAAGCACAATCTTTTTTAATCTTCAATCGGAAAAGTGGAAAGACAGGTGAAGTTTATTAGCCACGAAAAAGGTCAGGCAGCGTGTGGTTGATGGGAGGCCAGGCTCCAGACCCGTGGGTCAGTGGGAGGCTAGTTTGCCGACCCATTGAGCAATGAAAAGAATCTTTCCTTACCTGATAACCTAACAGACAAAAATCCGGAATTATGGACCAACAGCAGTTTCTCACTTGCTAACCACATGTTCGAAATGAAAGGGTCTTATTTGTACAGAAAAGTTCATTGCAGATTAGAATTTTCCTTCTTTATTGACACGCACAGGTGTCAGACATTTTCATACATCCATCAAATAAACCAGGAACTGCTGTTCATATCAATCCGGACAATCCTAGTCAGATTAATGGACATTAGGAAATGTATTTAACTTGAACTGCGCCTTTAATCAGCTAAGTAACAGGTTTGTAATCACATGTGTGTGCACCTACGTGAAGGGGTAGACCATGGCTGCCACAGAGGGCTCTTCCCTGGAACAGACGTAATCAAAGTCCATCATTCCCTGGACGGCGCGCGTCTGCATGCCCCAGATGATGGCCTTGGTTTGTTTTCTGAAGAGAGTTGTGGCCTTGGCTGAAAGAACGAGAAGACAGAAAGACATCAGAGCTGGAAGAAAAAAATAAAAGCATTCACAGCAGGAATGTGGATGGTAAGCAGGTTTGACTCACATTTGCAACTATGCCACGCTTTATTTTGTCCACCTCCAGATTAATAGGATTAATTTGGGATCAGACAACACCAGAACACGTGGTGAAATATTTGAAAATAATTTGGAATATTCTTAAAAGTAAGACTTGAAACTGAATTAATAACCTATAGGCCCCTTTTTATATCTGGTGTTGAAAACACGGTCTGGACGTGTTACCCGGGTCAGTAGTGGGAGTGTAAATGCGTTATGTTCAGATCTGGCTCCCTGCCAGCAAAGTTCTCTTGTTACCCATTTTAAGTTTGTTGACATGGTTTCCCTCGTTATCAGATGCAACTCAAGAGTCTGAACTCTAGAAAACTTCAGAGGAACCAGTTTCTATACCTTCTACACTGAATAGCAAAACTTAAACTATAGATTTAATTCAAAATAAATCAGCAAAACACATTTTTATGTGTCTAGTAGCATTGTTTGACAAAATCATTTCCAACCAAAAGTTTTTATTCACAGGCATCAACGACAGCCTGGGAACCATATTTTTGCTGCTCCTCAGAAAACCGTAAGGTGCATGAAAAGCCTCCCAAGTGCATTTCACAATAAACGTAAACTTTAGGCGTTTCTTGTTTTGACCGAAAAGCGCTGACATGTTGAATGGCAAAAGGACTTGAACGCACCTGGCCAATTAATTAAAAAATGTGTTCTATTTACAAATAGACATGTACAACTTACAACTATACATATATTATTCATCGTTCTAAATTCTCTCTCTTCATCTATGTCCCCTCCCGGCCTCTGCAGCATATCGTCTGAGGATTAGCCTAAAGTTTAGTAAAGAGGACTAGATAAGCGCCGAAATCTGACAGGAGCAGTGAGAAGCACAAATCGCTCTTGACTGACGCGCCGGCTTTCACAGTGCATTCCTGGATTTGTATTATCGATTGTGTTTGTGCAGTATACCAGCGGGGATGTTCTTTAAATAATTAGACAATATCTTACATGTGTCCTAGATGGTTCGGGTAGTGTTTACTCTTCTACCCAGGTCAGACCACCAATTAGATGGTCAGGATTGATTCATGCCTCCAACCGTTACATCAGCAAACGTCAGCTATGCTGATGGCTATAAGCTAACTTTAGCCACACTGGCCAACTCTGGAATTAGCCAACATTGTTTTGGCCCTTTACCCAAGTCTGATTCCTGATTGGCACATTAGGACTGCTGTAGGCCTTGACCAGAATTTATTGTGGCTTCACAATGCTGAACCATGGGACCCTCAAGATAAACAGTACGGCCCGAGCAACACAGAAACAAAATCTGCTATATCCTAATAATATCCTCCATACACTAGTTGTGAGTTCATTGCTTTTTAAAAAACATTTCGCAAAAAAAAAAAAAAAAAAGAAAATTTCTACATCACATTTTCTCCCCATTCAGCTGCAAGACCCTGGAATTATTAAGGATGCTGCTACTCTTGAAGGGAAGCAGAATGTTTAAATGCTCAGTTTATATCAGATGTTGGTTTTGTGTTTATGTACTCCGATAATTAGATTTAAATATGAGTATCAATGCTTCTGGGTACTGCAGCTTCCTCCCACAGTCAAACAACACCCAACAAAGGTGAATTGGTGACTTTAAGTGACCGATAAGTGTGAAGTGTTTCACACTTCCATTATAGGTTGTGATGAACCCTGCACACCAGTGGCTACAGGAAATGGATGGAAGGAGCAATAAAGTCCCAGACTTTATTACTCTATTATAATAAAAAAAAGCACACATTGGGATGGTGAACCGTGAGGGCAGGGGAGGAGAGAGAGATTGGACAAGGCAGGAGGATAGGTTAAGTGACACCCTTCCATACCTCCGCTGCAGCCTGAGGAGGCCAGCATTCCTGCGAGCCCACAGGACAGGAACACAAAAAGACGAGCACAAAGAGAAGAGAGGAGAGAATGATTCATCTTGAACAGACTTCATCATCTTTGAAAAACACTCCATTAATGGTACAGCAGGAGGAAGGCCAGGCAAAGCTCTGCTGCCCAAGTGCATGCCTCGACGGCGCGGCTGAGAGAAGCACTTCAAAGCCTGCGTCTGAAACCAACCGTAGACATCAGTCTAAAGAGGACAAACCCCTCGCCGTACGGTTTTAACATCAGAAAATTTAACCGTTTCTTGTTATTCAATTGAACTATTAATCTGTTGGAGCTGCACTGACTCCTGAGGCACTGAGGTGAACATCAGACATCGCTATGAAGACGAGACAGGAAGAAACCAGAGTGGAGTGTTTGGGCAGCAGAGTGCAGTGTGGGCGTGTCACACTCATCACTTACCTGTCTCCTCACGTGTGACCACATTCTTCTGCGGCCAAAGTATAGAATGAAGACAGTCTTAGAGAAATAAGCATGAGAGAGATGAAGGTGAGTTTGTGCAGCAAAACGAAGAGGAAGAAGGAGACACAGGAAGAAAATTAAAGAGCAGAGTGGCAGTGACGAGAGGAGGAAGGGAGAAAAGGCTGCAGGGATTCGTCTTGCAGTGTTTTCTTTTACCTGCTGGTAGACCTGCTTTACACTTTTTGGCTGGAGTGACATCGTTAGACACCAAGGGTTCTGAAAAAGAGGCGGTCCTCGTCGTAGCGGGAGTCTGGGACAGGAAATAAGAGAATCAAACATGTAATTTATGGTCAGACAGACTTTTAGACTGTGCAGATATTTTGTGCAGGGAAAATTGGGTTCCAACGATTCTTTAAAGTATAGTAACAAAGTTTTACCATTTTCTAAAAGAAAAAAATACCTTTGCACTGTTGCTGGCGTTGAGCAGGAAGTTGGCGGTGTGCGCGTCCATAGGGGGCTGGTTTGGGATCGGCCGGTGGCCCAGAGCCATTCCAACAATGGCGGTCATGTGGGTCTCCGTACCGAAGACATGGATAGGAATACCTGTGGTCTTCCCTGTACAGAACCAGAGAGAAGCCAGTTAAATCTAACTCCGTAGTGAAATGAATCATCGGGAGGATAATGCATCATCTCACGCACCGACTTCACCCATCACCCTTAGTCCCTCCTGGTAGTTGGGACCACCACGGCGAACAAAGATGGTGACCTCGTGTTCTTTCAGGGGACCTTGGTAATCTTTGATGGCCCTGACTATGCCCTGAGGACAGAGAGAGAGAGAGAGAGAGACCAGTCAGCTATGAAAATCACATCTTCCAGGTCCGTCTGTATGGTCAGGAGCAGGAAGAGACTGAAGAACCAAAACCTGGTCTGAGGTCAACGCTGAACTACAAATTTTGATTTAGATTAAAGGATCAGATGCACCTTCACAGGAGGCCTCACACACACGTAGACTGACGGTTACACACTACAGATGTACAACACAGATCTATGACTTGAATTAAGTCATTTATGTTATTAATTGACCCTAACGGAAATGTGAAGAGACTTTAAGTGCCGCCTCAGGATTAATCAGGAGGAGATGTCTTTACTCAAAACTGTTTCACTCTAAACTCAAACCGGTTCATTACATTAAGCCACAGCGTCCCCACTACAACGTCCCCACCGCATCAAGCCGGAGGGTCCCCAGCCGCATCTCACTGCATCCACCTGGACCGTCTCAGAGGAATTGATGGACACAGACAGACCAAATTCCTGTCCCTCAAGGAGATGAGTGACGCACTTTAAGTAGTAATGCTCCAGATGCAGATCATAAACCCACCATGAACCTTGAAGGGACTTTGCTCAGTCAAACTGGGCATGACGCTCTATACCATGCAGCTGTAGGGGGACGGTTACAGACAGACAGACCTTTTCACCACAGCATGAGAGAGACCAGAATAATTCTGTTGGGGTTTGTGTCCTTTAGCATATTTCACCTTGAATGTTGCTGCTACGTTGGTGAAGTTGGCGATACTTCCTCCGATGATCAGGACCTTCCCTGCAGATTCAGAGAAGAGGAGGAGTTGAGGAACATGTTGACATCTGACACCCACTAACATAGTTCGGTGACAACCGTGAAATGTATAAGTGGCTCAAGCAGAGTGAGGCCTTGTGACAGACTAAATACAGAGTGAGAAGGTCACATAGCCGTAGACGTGTCCAGTGTTTTCCTGTGCTACCTTCCACCTTATCGACTTTTTCCAGTTCCTGTGACGCCCTGAGAAAAGTCGCTGTCGTACTCACCCTCAGCATGTTTCTCCCGTGTCATGAGAGACAGTATGGTTTTAGCGTAGTCGTAGGTCTGCTGCTCGCTGGGCGCCCCAGAATACTCGCCATAGTTGGCCAGTTCATCCACACCACCCAGGTCACAGATGGTGTCGCTGAAGCAGAGGGAAAATGGCGCTCATGTACAGATTCTAGTTGCCATCAAGGTTTTATATAAGAATAGAGTACCTGTAGACAACTGAAGCTCCTCCTCCGGCCACCATGGTCCAGATCCTACCACGAGGGTTCAGCAGGGTCAGCTTCAGGCTGGCTCCGCTCTTTGCATCCAGATCAGCTATATACGCCTCCTAGAGAAGAGAAATCAATCAGTGGTGATGCATTCTGGGAAATGAGTGCAGGTAAGTCTAAGGCTCCTTTTGATAGTGGGTCTGTGAACTCATTACTAAACGGTTAAGCTACGCTCTACCTAACACTGTAATGATAACTAACCTGTATGATATGTTTTCATTACAATCTGTTTCTTCCTATTAATGTCTCAAAGTCAAACAGATTTCAATGACGGACACCAGAGATTGTAGTCATCGCTGGTATTCCCAAGTTTTTTCCAACATAAAACAAGAAAGCATTTAGAGAGCGTATACCTCTGCCAACACCATTGTCACCAAAACCTGAACAATCGGAAAATACGCAGCTCCTAAAAGTTGACGGAACACTTTAATCAAGCATCGGGTCTTGATGAAAAAATTATTCAGTTAGAGAATCTTAACTGAGGTACGCTGTGCCATTTATTGTGAACAAGTTGATGTAGCAAAGGTCAACTGAAACCAAAATCAACCATTAAGGGCTCTATTCAAAGTCACAGCAAAAAAAATTAAAACACAGGCTGATCCAACTTGTGTGAATTTCTTCACAGCAACTCATACTGTGACTCAGATGTGTGTGTGGTGTGCCTCTCTGCACTCCTGACAACATCTGGGCAGGTGATTAGTCAGAGGATGGTTTCCTGGTGAATCTCCTCCCAGATGTAGCTCAGAGCATCAGTGACCTTCTGGACAGTCTGTGGTTCTACATGACAGCCTCAGATGCAGATCTGCGTGATGTCCCACAGGTGCTCAGGTGGATTCAGGTCTGGGGTCATCAAGGAACTGCCTACACACTGACCACATGAGGCCAGGCATTGCCCTGGAACAGGAGGAACCCAGAGCCCCTGGTGAACACTAATCCAGCTGCACGTTGCTGGTTCTGCAGCTCTCCTCTGGAAAGCTTCGGGTCCTGATGCCACCCTCACGGAGTGTTTCTGACACTTTGGTGGGAGACACAAAAACCTTCTTGCGAGCGCACATATGGATGTTACATCCTGAAGGAGCTGGGATTAACAGGCTACCTGAATAGGCTGCAGTTACCACATCATGGTACCAGTACAGACAAGGACACTAGCAGAAAACAAAACTAAAAAGGATCAGTCAGAAGGATGAGGAAAGAGAAATTGTCTTTGGCCGCCACCTTAAGAACCAGAAACTTATTGGTGGCTGTCTTGCCTCTCCATTGCACCTGTTGTCCCTTTAATTTGCACCAAAGCAGATGAACCTGATTCACAATAACTAGGATTGTGAATCTTTGATTTAGTGTTCTCTTAATTTTTTTGAGCAGCAGTTTGCAGGACGCGTCTTCACCATGATCCTTTGATGATTCAGCAAATGATCATGTTCACCATCGGCCCAGCTACCGCTATGCTTATGTTGCCACTAGCAGGTAAGTTATTACACCAGGGTATAGAAGTATGACTGGAAGGTACTTGATATTGAAATGCATTTGGAAATCTTCAAGAACTCGCAGTGGCTTTTGTCTTTACCCTCTAGGGCCTAGATGCTGTAGGTTCGTGATACTGATGGGGCCTTAAGAAAACTAAAAGCACATCAGTATCCATTTTTGCCATGAATGTTATGCATGAAATGGAGATGGATACCCTTCAGCCAATGCATATCACACGGGCAAAATCAAGTTCACTAAATACGCTAGAGTTGATTAAAAACAAGGCAATCTGCAGAGATTAAACCCCGAGATGAAAATCTCAGCAACTACGGCTCACTTTATTATGTAAGTTATGGTTGCACCTCATTCTACCTGTGGGACACCTTGAATGTGGCGGCGAGGCATGACCGGTGGACTGACTCTGAATCTGCAGCAGCTCAGCTACATTTTGGCGGCAGTGCCACGTCTCTACTCCTGTGACCCAAACATTCTGACCTACACCAAATATAGATTTCACTGTGCCCGATCCGGATTATGATCTGCAACTGGATCCAGTTGGTCATAATCTGTTGTATTGATTCATATTAAGTATTATTTATGAAGGGTGAAATTCAGAACACAATGTATTCAGATCCTTGATTTGAGTAAAAGTACCAAAGCCATACTGTGAAATTACTCTACTACACGTAAAAGACCTACGTTTCAAACTTTACTTAAGTGAAAGTATGTTTAAGTATAATCCGCTAAACAAAACTGGTTTTGTTTAAAAATCAGGTAATCTAACCACTTTATGATGTCGAGTAGTTTAATCTACAGGATTATTATTACACATCCTGTGTGACACACACGGCTTAATGTCAGACTTTTAGTGTAGAGACATTTTCCAGATAATAAACCATAAAAAGAATCGTTATGTCAAAGGTAACAACTGTTACAAAAATGTAGTTGAGTCGAAGAAGTTAAAGCATATTTTAAATTTGTAATCAAGTACAATACTTAAGTGAATGTACTTAGTTACTATTATCTAGATGTACAAGAGGACAATCAAGATAGCAATTTTAGAAAACTATCTGAACACATACAAATGTCTTGAGAAATAAAATATGTTATTGTGATGTTACATTTCAAAACAGATTAATGTGAATATAAAAGATTAAAGTATGATGAAAGTATGTAGAAAATGCATAAAAAATAAATAAAATAAAAACATTACCTCCCTCCAAAAACAGACTTGGTAAAACTGATTCTAAAGATTATAATATACCTCTGGGTACGCCTCTCTGCCGAAGGGTGGTGGAAACTCCACGTCGCCCCATTTAGCCTTGCAGATATAATCTGCTGTGGCGTCAATCTTGGCTGCCATGTCGAGGACGTACACTCCATCGTGGGTGACCACTGGTTGGGAGAACAGAAGCCGGGCTATCAATCAAGTTACAGGTTTTCCTCAAGCAGAGATACACAGGAGAATGCTTCAGTTGTGTATTACATAATAACAGCATGTTCTTAAATGAAACCGAGGGTCGTTATACGTAAACGTAGATCATCTGGACACATAAAAACGTACCTAGAGGGTTGATCTCGAGGTAAGTGAAGTACAGGTCTTCATACAAGTTGAAGAGCCCCACTATGAAACTGGCCAGGACTCTGCAAGGATGAAACAAGCAGATTAAAACCACAATGAGAGAGAGAACAGTAGACGCTGTAGACCTGAGGGCTGAGGTTCCTGACCGACCCGCAGTAAGAGATATGAATCTTGTCATGGGGACCTATGATGCACCTCTAAACCGGTCCCAGCAGCTTATCTTTGATCAACTGGTTCTTACTCTTACAGAATACCCTGCAGCTTCCACTGCTCTAGCTAATTGTTTTCACATTGATTAGATCAATTACTTAGACTAAGAGGGTTTTTTTCCCATTTTGCTTAATGTTTATTTTAAGTTAACTCATCTCAATTACAATCCTCAAAATAACAATCCTCAAAATAAACTGAAAGTATCTCCATAACCGACAGGTGTATTTGGACAAGTTTGTCCTAAAATAATTTATTTTCAAAGTCATTACACCCATTAACTTGGGGAATGGGGGGGCTATATGCACATACTGGAAACGTTTGGCTGCTTATATAATACGTTTCAAAAACTAGGTAGAAGCACACACAATTATTCAGACAACTAGCACACAGAAATGTTTTGTTTTTTCAGTATTACCTTGTAATTTTACACAGTTTAATGTTTGACAGGTGCCCACTAAGGACGACATCTGGTTATGTAATTCTACAAGATGTGAAGACTGAACTAAACTGACGGTTTATCGCTGGAGGTTGTCGATGATGTGAACATCACTTATCAGTTAGTGGAGGAAACTAAATTAACAGCTCCTCTGTCAGCACCTTCAGGTTTGAGAATAAATTATAAACAAGAGTCCAAATACATGAATTTTAAGTTTTCAAGAAAAAAGGGGGTGGCCAAAACAGGAAATCTAGAAATATCCACCTCGCTGTGATTGGCCTGGAAACACAATAATCCGTAAGAACTGAACTACCTTGGTGGAGGTTTGCATCCACCTTTTTAGAGTGTTTCATTTGTATAAATGTGCACTGATCAGACATAACATTAAAACCACCGTCTTGTGTAGGTCATTCAGTTCCATACACTTGGACCATGTTTTTGGTTTCTACTTCATGACAAAATGCTCACCTGAGACGGAATATATCCCACCCAGTGACAGGTAACCATGGTAACCAGATAAATCATTGACTTAACATTATAACCATTGATAGGGCATCGCTGATTGGTGCAATTGTGTTTCTTCAATTTCTTGAAATTGAAGAACTCCTCCTGTTGGAAATGAGGTTTCCTTTGAATATTAGCCTGTTTCAACAAACATCTGGTCCACAGATGTAGAAATGAAATAAGAGTCTGCAGGATAAAATACAGAACGTAACAAGATTTATGTGTTAGCGTGTGGCCGACAATCCTTCCCGGCTTCAACAGTTATTCTTTAAACTTTAAAATGTTCTGAAATTAACTTTAATAGGACCTTTTACAGCATTTTTTAAATGCTAAAGCTACCACATGGGAAAGAAAGCACTTGGAGAGAGAGAGATGATCACACTGTGCTTCCAAGGACAGCGCTGAGGAGGAGCTCTGCCTTACATTAAAGAGATCTGAATGTTATCTCAACAGGGGCGAAGGAATGTGATGGAACTAGGACGAGGTCACAACAGCTCTGAGACGGAGAGCCGCTTTGATTCAAAAGAGTATCCATCTCTAAAATAAAGGGCAATTCCGTACCCTTTCTTATCACTGGGGACGTGTGTGAGGAGAGTCGCTATGACTTGATCCTCAGTCAGCTTCTCATCCACAGCCACCATCAGCCTCTGGGCTTTGGCGTCCACGTCACCAACCTCAACACCTCCCTCATGATGGAAGAGGACGTAGTCTCCCTCTCGCATGGCATATATGCACAGATAGAACTCCTCCTCCTGGAAGGACCAATGCAGAAAAAACATATTTCACAGATTTAGAATGCTAACAGAAGGGGTTATATTTCACGTTAACTACCTGATCATAACATTCACACCCTGAGCATGCGTCTTCTTCTCCAGGCAGAGTTTTATTAATAGCTGCTGTTGATATATGATTAAATGCTATAGTAAAACAAACATGCATACCGCACCTGTGTGTGAGGAACGAAAGGCTCAATCAGGAAGTTCTTCAGCACACCTTTAGCCTTTCCTACCTGTAGAATAAACAAACCACAATCATGTTAGTCTGACCCAGTAGGATCTGGATGTGAATGCACCAATGGAATACATATTAGATTTCTTTGCTCCAAACTACAAAACAGTCCAACCTGCCTGCACTCGCTTCTTCACCTCTTTTTCACACTCCCCACTGCGCTGAACAGTTGACCCTAAGTATTTAAACTCCTGCACCTTCTCCACCTCTACTCCTTGCATCCTCACCGTTGCTCCTGCCTCCCTTTCATTCACACACGTTATCTATGTTGTTTCAACTGACCTTCATTCCTCTTCTCTCCAGCGCATAAATCCACCTCTCCAGGTTTTCCCTCCAACGGTTCCCTGCTCTCACTACGGATCACAATGTCATCTACCCACATCAAAGCCCAAAGCGAGTCCTGCCGGACCTCATCCACCAGCCTGTCCATCAGCGTAGAAAACAAGAAAGGGCTCACAGCCGATCCTTGGTGCAGTCCCACCTCAACCTCGTACCCATCAGTTACTCCTAAACAGAACATTCCAAGATGGCAGATTTGGGTCGATAGGCTGATCACAACTGGGCCCAATAATCCTTTTTAGACCTGAAAACCAGTTCAAGATATTTAAAGGCAATTCAACTTTTACTGAAGGGCAGTGGTCCTCAAACTTTATGGCGGGAAAAAAAGCCCCACCTCTTCCCCCGAACCCAATGAAATGGTAACAAAATCGGGCCGGTTTAAAATATAGTGAAATAACATCAAGTTCTAAATCATGTAACAACCTTAAATAAGAGCAAATATAAAAAACTAGGAGCAATTGCATCATCACTCATCAACAATCAATACATATTTATTTACTTGTTTTTAGTGGTTTGACAAGTATCCGACTATGTAAGAGCTTTAACGTAAGAGTTGGCTGAGATAAGAGTCCTATACGTTTTCAAATTGTTATTAGCCAACATGGTCGACGGATGCTTTTTTTTTTAATCATGCATTTTTATGCAACGCAGATTATTCCTCCATTTTAGTTGTTAATACATTATCAATACATATTACAAATTCTGCAGGCTGTGCACAAATATTAACAGTGTATTGTGACCACCTGAACTTACAGGAGAGGTGTATATCTTTCTCCCCGCTGTCCCCCACTGGCAATGGCAACCCATTAAAAGTATCTAGGACTGCCTCTGCCTTGCGCTCAGGATCTGATCAATGTAATTACAGAAACATTTTATGGTCACCTGCTACCAAATCAGTGATGTTGGGGTTGTAATCGTTTTGCTGCAGGCTACACATATGATGAGACTACGATTATATCCGATATTCGTTTGTAGTCGGGCAGAAAATGGAAAATGGTCGCCCTATGGCTCACAGCACCCAACACAGTTTTGCATCACTGCACATTACCACCTGTTATGTCTCTATTCCCCACCAGTGGGGCGCGGCCTACACTTTCAGAACCGCAGATGTAGGGCAACACGTTGTCATCTTTACAGACGCTGTGTCTTTCATGAGTTTAATATGTGCTCAGGTCAAGTATCAGATGGCGAGTCCAGCATGTAAATTCACATTCTCCAATCGTGCAGCAGAATCTTCATCTGGATGATTAAGAATCATTCAAAATGACAGTAGAGACAAATTATAATCCCTGCATGGGCGAGGGTCAAACCCAGAGTCGCATGTTGCAACATTTGTTCTAAACGCTAGTTCACTGAGATATTATTCAACTCACGGTGGTCTCTCTCATGAGGCGGGTATTCAGCCACTCTTTAACGCCTTGTAGGTCCAGATCGACGCCTACCAGGCCGAGCTTCCCACGCCTCTTGATTAGTTGATCCGGCTTCACCACCAGCCGCTACAGTGGAAAACAGTAGAGGTCAGAGGTTAAACAAACATAACTGATACCAGGCTACTGTATGACATCACAGAAGGGAAGGCAGTTGTCGTCAACTGTAACATGATTGTAGTGACATAATGTCATGCAAATCGTCTTCTGTGACATTGTCTGGAAGTTTAGATCATGAGGCTTATCACAAACACCGAGGAGTTTGTCAGTCCATCACAGCAGCAGCATACCTCCGTCAGCAGCCATGGATGTTCCTGTGAGAGGCGTTTCCAGTCGGTCTCAGCGGTGACGTTGGCGTAGCGGAAGCGGTTCTGTATGGCTGCCGAGGTACAGATGTGCTTGTACAAGAACTCCTTTCCCGTCTGCTCTGAGATGGCTTTAGCTGACATGGCAGCAGTGGAGAGGACAGGAGCTGTGGGAAACGGAGGCTTGCCGTTAACGCACATGAACTCATGAACGGGAAAAGTATATAGAGATACATTAGAAATCAGAGGCCTCATTATTCACGTCTTTTCTCAGATCAAAAATATTCCTACGTTCTTGCAAAAGTCGTCTATGTTAAGGTCAGCATAGGGACAAAGAAAGAGGCAAAGAAGAGGACGGGGGAAAGACAAGACAGAGGAAAGAGACAAATGAACAACAAATACAGATGACTTAAGTATAGACGTATAAAGGAAACAAAGAAGGGGACATCAAAGACTGCAAACTAAGGGACAATGATGACAAAAAAGTAAAAGGACAACGAAGACTAGAGAAAGAGACAAGGCCAAATTAGGAAAGACAATGAAGACAACAAAGGCAAAAAGACAGACTGAAAACAAAGACATGACAATTAAAATATGACAAGATAAGATGAATCATTTGCGCTGTACACAAATGATAGGAATCACCAAAAGATGATAATTCAACTGAAGCAAACTTCCGTCACCACCTAGAGCAAGACATTTGTGTGAGGTGAAAGCTTCTCAGCATTGAGATTCCCCAAACGTCACGTGTCCAGATGTGAGTAGGAGGTCAATGTGGAAGTGCAGGAAACTTACGGAGCTGTCAGTGCCCTCCTCCAGATCATGTTGAGAACTCTGACATGGCATTGTTTTGTTTTCAGACTTATCTGACTTCACAACAAAAACTATGCAGCAAATCTGTTTACTTTGGTCATGGTTGATGACAAATTGTGGAAAGAAACAGGGTAGTATATTAACGGCTTTGCGAATCATCACATGAATGATTATATTCATGTCTGTAGTTCAGAGTGAGAAATGCGGCACAAAACCTGCCGTTCTGTTGTCTGAGCACGGCACAATAGCTTCGGCCGGCCGATTAAAAACAGATTTTACTCCAATTTGTCCATGTCTGTCATTTTAGGACATTATCAGCCCTAATCACAGTGCCTCGGGATTAAATCTGCTGTCTGCTGATCGAAGTTCCAGACCTCTACAATGCCTAGTTATATTAGAAATAAATGATGCTTTATATAAGCAAAGACGAGAGGAGTGCCGACATGAAAATGCTGCTGATGCAATTTGAAGAAATATTGCTTCTGGCTGTAGATTGTTTTTTTCCCTTTGGAAATTATGTAATGTGTAGTTTGTAAAGCGAGCCAAAAGCAGAATGTTCGGCATATCAGCCTCATCTCTGACCGGGATTAGGATTTAGGTTGAGTTAGCTCATGCAATAAGAGTCTGGCTTTGTCATCCAACACTGTAATTTCTCCTCTGGTCTCAGGAGTGCTACTACGTAATCTGTGCCGTTTCCAGTGGCGCGCAAAAACAAACACTCTTCCAGATGAATAAAGGCATTAGTGTACCATCCTGACGACATGGTTAAGTGTCTACAGTTGTGGATCATCTCTAGTTCTGAATGCAACGGAGAGGGAAACATTTTTCTCAAAAGTACAGAATTCGTTACTGTGGAATCTGAAGCATAGACGAGTGTTTCTGGCAAACACTCAAAAAGCTTTTTAAAGCCACGCGTTATCAATGCACTGAATCATGTGACCCATTATAGGCTTGGAAGCGGGCCAACTGCTCAGGATGTTGTTCCTGTTGGTTGAGCTTGCATTATACTGCCAACAAATAAATAAATCTCTATTTTATGGGGCATTGGCATGGCTTTGGAGTCCAACAGATAGATGCAAGAATAAATTGGAAAACTTACTCAAGGAGATATGGAAAGACTCAAATGTGCGGACGTGTAATAATAGTAACAATCCATCATTACTAGGTACGGCTGGGTGACCAATCGGTTACGACCTTGATCGAGCAGTCTATGATTTCACGTCTCTACGATTCTGCAGCCATTTCCTTCAGATCAGCTACATCAGAAAAGAAAACCCTATGTTTCCCTTCAACCGGTGAGAACATGAAAGCCTATTGGAATCTAGTTTCTCCAAACGTTCTGCTTCCCAATATCAGGATGATGTTGAAAATCATGATTCTTATTCTATCAAGAGTCATCAAGCGCCGACTACAGCGGGACGATAAAACCGGTATACTTCGGCTCGTAATTTAAGAATCCCTTTTGATCCAGACCATAATTCACAACACCAACATTCACTATACCTTTATAACATGGGCGTTGCAGTTTTGGAACTTTGTTTTACCTGGTAATTCTGTTGGTCAAAATAGTGCAGCATTTCTTTTTCAACCATATTAACTTTATGTGGCTATAAACCTTGTTACACCGTCTGTCAGCTGATTTGGTTAGATTTTATTTAGTCGTCTGAAAGCTTTAGTAATTCCCAATTGCTTGGTTGAACTTACTTCTTCAGCTGTCTGTTCAAGTTTGTTGAACTGGGTGGGTCCAGAGATTTTTTTTTTTGTTTTGATTTGTGGCAGGGCTCGCACTCATATGTAATCTTATTTCTGAAATATCGCATTTTCATTCACAATACAAACTGCGGCGACGCCATCAAGTTGTGTTCCAACTCGCTGTTACTGGCCCTTTAAGAGGGTAGCCTTCTGGGCATTAGAGCTGCAACAAATAATCAACAAAAATCGATTATGAAGTGGTTGTCGACGACTCTAATATTCCATCAGTCGGTGACGTTATCGTACATTCCCTCTGACGCAGTGTAAAAAGTAGGATGTAAACATTAGCGCCATGTAACACCATCACGACAGAAGACATCTAAGATGTGGGAGCATTTCTCCCTCAACGCGGTCCGAAAGGTTGTGAACTGAGCTGACAGTCAAAAATGCACAAAGCACTGACCATTTTCTTTTGTACCCTTTTTTATTTTCTTAAATTTACATGGATGTTTGATTTAATTCCAGAGAAACTGCTGTATTTTTAATATACAGTTTTTTGGATTCATTTATACATTATATTTACGTTTTGCATCAGCAGTGATGTGATGCAACATGAAAGGACTAAAGTCCAGTTCAGCAAATGCACCTTTGGCATAGCAACCTGTTTGGTTTAACGGTCCGTTATAAAAGCAGTAAAGTTTAATTAAAGACATTTTGAAAAGAAGAATTCATTTTTATTGTTAGTTTGCATGCACAGTACCTTAAACAACCTAACACTAGATTCAATAGCTGATGACAAAACAAGAGCCATTTAGTAATTTTGTATTTATTTTTACTTAAGAAAATGATCAGATTAATCGGTCGATTATTGACACGATTGATAAGACTATTAATAGTCGTTAGTTGCAACTTAATGGGTATTGTGTATCTGTAACGAAGAGGATTATGGAGGTGTAGTTTATTTTTTACATGACTCAAGACGCGATCCACCTTTCATAGTCGAAAAGTTGATCGCCTCTCGTCACCGCGTTAACAGACGGAGACGCTAAAGGTGAATTCTCTGGAAGAAGGGCAAGCAGATTTCATAAACAAGTCAATCATTACAGTGGAAAACAGCCCTGAATATTATGCTCAAAATGCAAAATTTTTAGTTCAGTCACTATTTTTTAAACACGTTTAGCAAATATGAAAATCACAACAAGATTATTATGTAATTCTTACAGGCCTTAAGACAAAAAAGTCATCTGAAACAAATTTATTGTTTACCAGGATGAGAGCGAGAGGAGTTGAAGATCGAACGGTGTCACCAGAAGGTTTAGAAACTGTGGCAGCAGTTTATAAAGGTGTGGGAAATAGATCAGAAAAGGGTGGTGTGTGTGTACAAGTGTTATGTTCGACAACAGCATCCTGGACTCTCCCCCAACAACCTCTGCCCATAAGGGGTCCCAGTCCTCATCAAGACTGTCTACTGATGCACCCAGTGCCAAAGAAAACAGGTCAGAAAATAGCCTGGAGTATTGTATTTGAAGTTGGTGCTGCTCGTAGTGACGTCTTCTCATAATAGTATAGAGATAACCTCATGAATCTGTTCATCCATTGAAACAGAAGTCCATCTGCTGAATTCAGATGCAAGCCAGTCAAATCATCAAGTATAAAGAAAGACAGTCCTGTCATGAAGCTTGTTTATTTTTCCAGAACCAAAACTACCCATTTCAAAAGTATACAGTCTAATAAACCCATTTCATGATTCGGCCCTTGATCCTGACTTTCAGTTGAAGTTCTTTAGACCCGTTAGTTTTTTTGATTAGTTTTTTTAACTTATGACACCAATTGTTGGCCAATGAGTTACATGATGGTGGTCAATTTTTCATTAGACTGTTGCAATGACATCGAGGGGAAACCGGGCTGTTTTGGATCAGGTTTGTGCTCTGATTGCTGTCTAGTTTCAGGAGTCCAATAAAATTCATCTTCAGCATGTGGAGCATTTGTGGAAGTCAGCAGTAGCTACACCAACTTCAGATAACAAATAAAATATTTGAAGACAAAGACTAGAACACAAACTATGACACCTGGTGGGTTTACATGGACACTTTTTTCCAATCCTAATTAAGCCTTTCCGAATTGCAATGTCGGTCGCCTGCCGACCCATTGTTTACCTGCATCAACTCATCTAATTGGAAACAGCTTTCTGACATACGCACAACTTGTTTCAATCCTAAAAACAAATCCAAAACACGACTTGTTTCAATCCTACCTCACTGACAGAACAGAATACTTTTCCCTTGGAAGTTCAAGGTCCCCCAGGGATCAGTCCTTGGCCCCATTCTCTTCTTACTATACATGCTCCCACTTGGCCGTGTCATCAGCCGATATGGACTCTCATTCCATTGTTACGCTGATGACACGCAAATCTACACAAAAACTGACACATGTTCCTCTGCAACCTCGCCATCATCATCATCTCCCCTGACAACTCTCCGCACTTGTCTGGAGGAGATAAAGGTGTGGATGAAAAACAACTTTCTCCAGTTGAACAGCTCCAAAACCGAAGCAATTTTAATTGGCACCCCACATCAGACCCAGTCTTCCTCCATAACCAGTATTACCTTCTCTGGTCACGACATTCCCCTCTCTTCATCAGTCACCAACCTCGGTGTAAGATTTGACACTCAACTCACTTTTGAATCCCACATCAAAACACATCTGCAAGATCTCCTTTCACCATCTCAGAAATATTTCAAAATATTGGGTACACGCGTTCGTCTCCTCCCGACTGGATTATTGTAACGCACTTCTCATCGGGATCCCTGATAAAAGTCTTCAAAGACTTCAGTATGTTCAAAACAGTGCTGCAAGGATCCTGATGAGAGTTCGTAAACACGAACACATCACCCCCGTTCTTCATTCCCTTCATTGGCTTCCCATCTCCACCAGGATTGATTATAAGACCTCTCTCCTCACTCACCAGTGTATCCATGGTAACGCACCCCCCTACCTAAAAGAACTACTCACCCCACTGACCTCAACACGATCCCTCCGTTCTACCCACTCATACCTCCTCCTCCTTCCCCGGACTAAGCTCAGCACCATGGGTGATCGGGCCTTCTGTTCTGCTGCCCCTCGTCTGTGGAAAGCCCTCCCTGACCATCTCAGGGCTCCACAGATGACTGACACATTTAAAAAAGGACTTAAAACTTTCCTTTTTAGCAGAACCTTTAACCTTAATTAATATTACTGCTTTTTGGTCATGTTTTTATATAGTTATTATTTTATTTTTTATTGACGCTTTTTTCTTGCTTTGTAGCACTTTGAGATTTGATCCAAATGTAAAGTGCATTATAAATTAAATGTATTCTTATTATTATTATTATACGCAGATGATCCACACTCCAGGTTACACTGGGGCAATAATGCTATGATAAGCTGGCTCCCAACCGCTAAAATTCACCCAGAAGAAAACAAACAGGGCATGCACAGAAGTGGCTCTTTCGTCCATCTAACCATCCAAACTATGTTTAACTTTTTCAAAGTTGCAATTAGTAAATGACTCTCCGATGTACACCTGTACTGTTTTGAAGTTGCCATATTTAGAATGCGTCACCATGCTGAAAAAAAACCAAAACAAAAAAAACCCACTAGCCAGAGCATTACATCACAACACTGGACATGCGCAGATACTTCTCAAACAAAGCTTTCCGTAATAATGTTTGCATGCAGCAATTGGTTACGAAAGGTTTTTTCTAGACTACCTTCTTGCAAAAGAATGAACTCCCATTCGAAAAGGGGCGTTTACATGCAGCACTTTTTCTCTGATTAGGCGTCTTTTCCTAATCCATTCAGAATTAGGCTGTCCGTGTAAACCCACCTACTGTTGGACTTCACATTTCAGTTTATAACATTTGTTCACGCTGAAAGACCTGAACAGGCGACGCATCAGGAACTTGTGCGCTTGCAAGTCATGTTTCCTTTGACCTTACGCACACACAGCTCTACAGGAGAGAGAGGGAGAGATCAGCCCAGGCTGGTCCTTGAAGTCTGTTTTCACAGTCAGCATTAACTAAACAGTGAGTTTACGGTAGTCCTACGTCTGCTACTGAAATGAAAGCTTTGTGCTTGCCGAGTTAGCTGAAGGTTTTCAGGTTCTCTGCGATATCCAATGTGCTGGGGAGGCTATAGCTTAGCAGGCTATCTTGTCATGCACTGAGGGGCAGATGTCTAAGTATTTATCTAGACATAATCCGTGTGTCCTGTCTATTGTTTGGAGCCATCGAGCAACAGAGATGGATTTGGAGCCAGACAGTGTTATGGTCTAAAGAAGCTGCTGAACCAACAAACATACCACAACCCCTCAGCTAGATAGGCACGTTTATCCTGGAGCTCAATTTCTTAATAACAAACAGGAGAGGAGTGTTAGCAAAACGTACAGAGAGATAAAGGGTGGAACAGTTTTGCCAAGGCAGGGAGTGATAGATAAGGTGAGGTTGGCCTTTAATGAGCTTGACTTTAGATTCTAACAGGTTAGAAGATAATAGCTTTGGTCATAAGCTTGATGATAGCTCAGATAGATCTTTCACCTGGTGCAGTTGGTGACGTTTTGCGTCATTATTGGCTCCTAAGAGGAGGAAAACTGGATTTGGAGACTAGGCATCAGATCCTAAGAGTCAGACCAGGACAACTGGGTGAAGCCACCCCCACACATGCATTCCAAAGCGAGCTAAGCTGCGCTGATTTTTGTTTCATGCATATTACCTATGCGGGTTAATTTACTTAGGAGGTTTTTCTACCTTGAGTCATCGTATTCTCAAAGTCATCTACCAACAACAAAAAGTGTGTGAGGCAACTTATGGTGTTAAAACCAAGAGGGTTATGCTTGTACTAAAGCATGATGCCTTTGCATTACTCAAGACTAAATTCCGGACGACAAATGCATTACAGATGTTTTCTTTTGCTTTAAAAAAAAAAAAAAAAAATGTTTATTGTTCTTTGCACAGGAAAAAGCACAACATAGTGCTCCCTGAATGATGGACCTGATTGGACAAGTAGAAGTGGAGAGATTGTGTGATATGCTTTGCAGAGGAGCCTGCATTTTAAACCCTTTCCTATTACGTTCATTTATCTGAGACACAGTAAAAATTGTGCAGCCCCGTTGCGGTCATATCGCCCAGACCTAGTATGATAGTCAAAGGAATATCACAATATTGTAAGATCCTAAGTGTCCTTGTAGAACATGGTCCAAAGAATCACACTTTTGCATCAAACTTGTCTTCTACCCATAATGCATCCTGTTGCCATCTCTTCCTTAGGTAAGACACACACACCCCCCAAGACGTCCACAGGATGTAAAAGAAAGCCTCATACATCAGACTGGACTACCTCGTTCCATTGCTTCATGGTCCAGTTCAGTTGCTGAGGTCTCCATTGTATGACCTTTCAGCAGAGGTCAGAATTCACTCTGACCTGTATGCAGCTTCAAAGCCCCATACACACCATGTTCTGATGTCACTGTGTTCGGACACCCTTCTATTAAAACCAGCTTTAACTTTTTTTCTAGCAGTTTCTGAGACAGAAGCTCCTCTGTGGGGGGTCAAAGAACACAGACTAGCTTTTAGTAGACAAAATGTTCTCCTGCTGCCTAATATATCCCACCCACTTAAAGGTAACCATGCTAACCGGATAAATGATGTTATTCCCGTCCCCTGTCAGCGGTTAGAATATGGTTGATTGGATAAAAACAAATCACGTAATCACCACTCCCAGATTGTAGCCTAAACTAGTCAGTATATCAGATTCCTGCTTTGAAGGTGTTAATACAGATTTTCAGAGCAGAAGGAACCTCCAGAAATGGTCCGAATAGTTTGTTAGTTCATTAGTTAAGATCGATCCAACCTTCTCATTAGCTTTTCTTTACTCCGTGAGTTTAAAACAGTTGTTTTAGCACCACAATTGATAACGTAAATGTGTTCCATCTCTAGCAGCGATGTGAAGAACATTTGTCTTCCATCATCTCTTCCTCCGCCCTGACAGCCCTAACTGATCGGCTAGCATATAGCATCAGACCATAGCTAGCTCACTGGCTACCAGAGGAGTTAGTTCGCTGTTGGCGTTAAAAAACCATCATTGAGCTGAGGCAGTTACCTTGTCAGTGAAAGTATCACTTCCGTGCAGTACCGGAGCAGTCTCCCGGTTAGAAATAACACTAGCTAGCAGGTCTCCTCTTCTCGCGGCGGAGTCGTCTTCCGTCAGTTAACTCTTGGATCGTCCTGTCGAACCATAATCTGCCCACTTTTAATACGTCATAGAGCCCTCCTGATTGGCTCACATAGGATCACTTGGTAATATAAGCCACGCCCACTGGTATATATTAAGGGGCAGCCTGTAAAATGATGACAGGATGTTCTCTATTTATGACTTTTAAAATAAAGATGAGTTTGGTTTATTCCACATTGAATAAACCAAACATTATTTGGTTTAATAACGCATTATAGAATTTCTGTTCTATGATGACAGAAATTATATAACTTTAAGGAGAAACTATTTGAGTTTTTTCTTAAATTTGTGAGAATCAAGTTAGAATTCTGACAATTCGGTCAGATTTTCTCTCTTTTATGAAATTAAAAATCTAGGTATAACGCTTGATGTATGATTTTTATGTAAGAATCCAGACTTTTGTCATTTTGAATTCAGAGAATACATATTTCTAAGAGTAACATCAGATATCTGAGAAAGTAAGAAAACAGCTATTTTGTTAATGAAGGCTCCTTCCTAAGACTACAAGATGACACTGAAGAGTACTAAAAAAAAAAACACGCAACGGTAGAGGTGGTTGTGTTAAAAGCAGCAGAAACAGCGAGTATGTGGGGTATTAGTAATTGTTTTTCCGTGGGTCTGTAAAAGTGTCCTGTCATTGTCTTCAATTGAAGATTTCAGGACAAAATATTCACATCCTGCCCAACATATCCCATCCACTAACAGGAGCCATGGTAATGAGATAACCAATATTATTCTGACTATGCCTTTCACTTGTTATAATGTTTGGCTGGCTGGTTTAAATTAGCCTTTGGTCATCAACCAGGAGTTAAGAGCAAATCCCACCCAACTCTTTACTAAAATTGAGGAATTTGTTTACATTTTCAAGTAATACTGCTGACAAAAACACCAATAAATGGGACACAGGTGACCATAAGTTCCTTGGTGGAGGCAGCTACACATATTTAAAAAAAAATCCAAATCTTAGAACTAGAAAGTATAGCTGTTAATCCAATTTCCTTCTGACTTAAGTTGAATAAAATGCAAAAACCTACCACAGCTCAGTACTTGAGGAGTTATTGTGCGTTTATACAGACTCATTCTATCTCCCCAAAACTTAGGGTGAATGTCGCCTGGGATCATTTACGATGTTCAAGTGTGTAAATTCAATCACTCAAAGATAGGGCCTTCTCTTATGGGAATATACATATAGCACTGACAGGAATTCCCATTTTCTGCATGTGGACACACAAAGCTCCGGTAAATTTCCTCCACTTCATCAACATTCTACTGACATCCGGAAATACAGAACGCCAGTAACGGGCGTTCTGCACACAGATTTCTTACACGCTGAGGGCAAACGAAGAGAATGACGCAAGAAATGAAAAACTTTCCGTAATTCATATCTCCCGGCACAAAATTAGCATATACTCCTGTCTGCTCGCAGCTTTGTGCTGGATTCATTTAATAATACTTAATGAAATATACCCGAAGCTTTCGGTGTGAAAGCTGCATTATTCATGGAATGTGGAAAAAGATGAAGCATCCAGCGGTAGAGTCATAGATGAGCCTTTATTGTCTCAACAAGAAAAAATTGTTCTTAAAAACAGATGAGTGACACAACTACAACAACAGGACGTCCTACTAACGTGGGACATGTTGGGTACATATGGCGAGGGCTGTGCTGGCTGAACGTGCAGGGCATGGATGAGGAATCCGATTAGATTTTTTCTATAAAAGAATGAAAAATTTCAAATCCTCGCCTATGGTCATGATTTCCGGGTAGTGGGCGAGAAGCATGAGGTGAAGGATACCATCGGCTGAAATGAGTACTCTTCATAGGGTGACAGGAGCCTAAGCGATAAGGGGAGGAGCTCGGAGTGGAGCCGCTGCCCCTTCACGTTGACAGGAGCCAGCTGAGGAGGTTCAGGCATCTGATCACGATGCCTCCCTTTGGAAGGGTTTCAAGCAAGTCCGACTGGGAGGAGAACCCAGGGTGGGACGCTGGCATGGCCTGGAAAAGTCTGGGGATCCTGGTGAGAGGAGCGTTCCCACCATGACCTGATCCCTGATAAAGTGGGAGAAAATGAATGAAGAAAAACAGGCTGTATGTAATCGCCATCTCTAGTAACAGGATGTGGATTATTACTGTGAGGCATCCACTGTTCGCCTTCTGATAAACAAAGATGGCTGCTACATACAGGTGAAAGACCGGTAAAATAAATATGAACAAGCAGAGCGAAGACTGACGGAGGATTTATAGAAATGAAAGAATTTACATTCGAGTGAAATATGCAAATCAGCACAAAGAAAAAAAACCTGCTAGTCTGTTTTTGGCGTCGTCCCCTGCAGGTGGCCCTGAGGTCGGTTTAACTTCTCTGTGGGGACATGCAATCCCAGAAAAACCTCAAACACCTGGTTATGTAGTCTAGAAATAATCAACCACGATGCCTAGGTGTCCATTGTTTCTTCTGATCACATTCCTGGTGATCGAGGCAGATTCAAATTTCCTTTTCGTTTATAATATTAAATCAAAACTCTGAATGATCCCCCCAACGTTTGTCAGCATCAATGTAAGGAGTCGTGACTGCAACCATTAAAAAAGGCGGGGAGACTTTATTTGTAAGACGCTCGGGAGAACCAGCACCAAGTCCGTTTTAGTCCACTGCAGTGCTGTACTTTCCCACACATTTCTCTGTTTTAGCCGAACTGGAAGAAGAAATTTCCTGGTCCAGAGTCTAGAGAGAAGAAAACAAATCAATGAGGCGCAGCTTCTTTCATGCTTGGGTAAAGATTAAGACGTCGGAACTGGTGAGAAACAAACCTGGACTGGAATCGAAGCTGTATCCTCCACCGTGACCGCCGAAGAAAGCCTTGAAGATGTTGTTAGCATCAAAGTCTGGATGGAAAGAAAAAAATCAAAGACATTAAAAAACAGATTATTTTAACTGAACAAATAAAAAATACTGATGAAGCGAGACAGCAAGAAAAACAAGATGAGGAGGATGTTTTAAAAACACGCTCTGAATCTCGGCGCCAGAGCTGAGGGTGAGCTTCCGTCACCCGTAGCATACGAGCTAACGCTAACTTAAAGTGTTACTCTTCCAGGATGTCTCTCGCCAAACTTTAACCCCTAATAATCAAGCATGTATGGAAATGGTCGAGGCGTATGGAGCGCATGAGGGGGTCTCAGAACGGACCTATAAACGTCTCATAACACCAGATAATCTGGGTCTGACATCAGGATCAACAGGAAGCTTATCCTGACTGTTGGGAGGGCTGAGTCCTGTTGTCTCTATTTGTCTGAAAAACGCGGAGCGGAATAAGAACCAGACCTCAAAGGTCAGAGGTTATGGCAAAGTACTCAGCTTTGCCATAACCTCTGACCTTTGGTCCAGAGGAACACTGGGGCCATAAATTATTTAATGTAATATACTCTGGGGAAGGATGCACCTACACATGAGGGGGTTCTGACCCTTGTGAGGGAGCTGGGCGGTTCACCTTCACCCTAGTGAGCCGCTTTAGACCAATAACCATCAAAACAGGCTGCTCGGTTTCAAGAAAGCTCCTTACCCTTCGAACAGTGGAGATCAACCACCAACGCTTGTTTACAAAGCGCTGGGGTTAAACGTCACTCTACACACCGATGATGCTGTGTACATAAAAAGTCCCATCTCATTCGCTGGTAGGATGGCGCAATGCCGACTATAACCACACACTGGAGCGGCGTTATGCTGCTGTCGGGTTATTCTTGTTTTTTAAGTGATGGTAAAAAGCCGTCATAGAGAAAGGGCCCTCATTGCAGCACTGCTGTGAGATCACTTTATGAAAAAGTGTTTTTGTTAATTGAGGTGTTGAGCCTTGATGATTCAAATGTAGTGCACCTCTAATAAATATATATTTGTTTGTGTGGGTGAGACTTATTATATGCTCTCTCCCTCTCTTTATATATATCTGTGTGTGTGTGTGTGTATTCTGAAAGATCCAAATAAAATGACTGAAACTGAAACTGAATGGGTCACAGGATCTTATCCAAACTCAGCGCCAAGATTAAATGAGAATAAAACGCTCAAACATTTTCCTGGCAAGAAGGTGCTCCGGTGCTGGCTGGGCATGAGAAATGTGAGGGGGGGTTGTTTCCAAACAAAGTGACCTTCCAGCTCTCAACGCAAATTACTGATAAGGAAGGACGCCATGTCCCCGTGAAAGGGCTGCTCTTTTCCCGGACAGTCAGACCAGTAGGAGCGGACACTTAAAGGTATTGGTATGTTGAGCAATTCTGCCTTCTTCTCCAACTACCAGGCTGTCTAATCCAGAATGTTTTCCTTTATTAACCTCCTCCAGTTATTACCAATGGAACAATTCCAGGTATTTCATTTATCTTAGAAGAAAATACATGACCTACGGGACCAGAATTAGGACACCGCTGGAGACGAGTCAACAATACAACTAGGCCTTCGCTAACGTCCCTGACAGCAAGGGTATATCCCCGAAAGGCCCAGAATCCCCTGGGTTGTTCAAGCAATCCCTCCGATTGAACTCCTAAAAATTTAATGTGGAACTGTGTGTTTTTTTTTTTTTTTTTAAAAGCTCCAACCCGTGAACTATCAGAGTACAATGTGATATAAATACAAGATAGAGTAGATCTCCTCGGATCCATTGATCTACACCAAACGTGGACTAAGTCAGACCAATGGTTGGGAAGACATTTGATCCAAATGTAAAGTGTATAATGTAAACATTATAAATTAAATGTATTATTATTATTATTATTATTATTATTATTATTATCACTTCTTCCTTGAACTATGATCCATGATGGTGTGATAAACTGATGATGATTCATGAAATCTGCGTCTGCGCGGCCTTTCCGGGATAAAATAACCATTTCCACATGTTCTAACAAGAATATGGGATCAGGGCCCGTTGCCTGACGATACAACCACAGACCAAAGGTTAAATTCTCCCACTCGGGACAGAAGGAATGAACTTACCCCTTGCATCAATGCCACCATCCTCATCCAGGTCGTGTCCGTTGTCGTAGCGGACCTTCTTCTTGGGGTCGGAGAGCACAGTGAAGGCTTCGCCCACTTCCTTGAACTTCTTTTCTTCTTCCTTTTGGACCTCTGGAGCTGCGCCGCTGTGGCGGTCTGTGAGGCGATGACATGATATAAACCAGGTAAGAGGAGTACAGCATAATGAGAAGCTACAGCTGTAGGAGGGCGGGGAGAGGGCGACCTGGGTGGTGCATAAGGGCCCGTTTGCGATACGCCTTCTTGATCTCGTCTTCCGTGGCGTTCTTGCCCACGCCCAACACCTTGTAGTAGTCTTTCCTCTTGCTTTTCTTCAGCTCCAGCTGGGCCTTCTTCAGCAGGTGCTTGTTATCTAGAGGGATGAAATTAAAATAAAGTCACGCGATCACCTGAAAACAAGAGCAGCTGGTGGCTAAACAAGACGGCGAGCTCACCTGTAGTCTTTTCCGTCTGGTAAACTTTCTTGTAGTCGCGTACTGCCTCCTCGTACTGCTCCGTGTCCATGTAACTACAGGGAGCACAGGGTCACTTATAGACCAGGTAGTACTGAACAAAAGAGGAGATGCTCTGACATCAGAACGTACCACTGGGCTCTTCTGAGGAAGGCTTTGATGTAGGTTTCATCAAGCTTGATTGCGCTGGAGCAGTCCTCAATGGCTTGATTCAGCTGGTTCAGCTGTCCAGGAAGAAGTTCACACAGGTGAATTTTTCACAAGGATCAGTTACGTACAAGGTCAAAGCAGAGCCGCCGCACAGGAGTAGTCGTGAATTAGCATTAGCCGAGGACAATGGTCACAAATCCTCGACGGGCCGAAACCAATGACTTTCCTGTCATTTGCCTAATTTCAAGACATTTGTGACGCTGAGACACAAAAGTCTCTCCACATTCAAACAGTGACAAATGAATATCGTATTATTAAGAAACGCCCACATGCAATTGGCAGGTTCGCGTGACTCACACCACTGATGAGAATAATCTCAGGGGACATTTGCGCAAGTAGCAATTCCAAAGTCGGCGACCCATTCAGTGTGAATGCAGGATTTGACGCTGATGGGGCGATGACATTGTAGCAGTCAGAGAGGAGAGGAAGAGGCTGAACTGAGGAAGTGGGTGTGGCGCAAAAAAGGGGAGAGGCAGTAATTGTTTGTCACCTGGGAGGTTGTGAGGGTGCGTGAGCAGAAAGACGTGCATGCAGGGCATGAAACATGTGAAGTTCAAAATGTATAAAATATAGAAGAAACCGGACACGGTCCAGTTCTGGATGTCAGCAGCTTCGAACAATGAGCGGGTTTGAATAATCTTATTTCTCTTTTCTGTTCCGTGGACATCAGTTATGATCTCTGGACGATAGAACTTCTCAAGGTAAAGACACAGACTCTAACCTGCATCTCTACCAGAACAACACCATCATAAACTTTCTTTCATCTTCCATCCCATTCCACGTCAGCGATTGGATCATTCCCCCTCTATGAACAATTATTAATTATGAAGACTCAAGAGACTTTTCTTTAAACGGATAACTAGATTAAATGGACTTTGAAATTTAGGGACGGAATGGTATTATTTTTGGTCCTTGCAGTTCTGTAATTTCACTAAATACCCCAGAAATAAATAGTGACATAGTTCATTGTATTTCTGGCGCCCTCTGGTTTTGCATTATATTTTCAGGCTTTGCATCATGTTACGTTAAAACATTATTTTTGCTTTTGACCTCCTGGAAGATGCTGAGGGAAACCTGGGCCGTATATCCAAAAGCAGATTTAAAAAAACAGGGTTTGTTAAACTCGCTTTCTGAACTACACCCCTCATATGATGACATCATCATAAAATCTAAGACACATCAAGTTTGATCTGGATCAAACTTATTCCAGATCTGGTGATACTGACGGAAATAATCCAGAATATTCAAATTTATGGGGTAAATTCATGACGGTGAAATAACGACTAGTAATACATTCTTGTCAAATCTTACAGAACTCCCGTATATCTTATACCGGGTTCCGATCACATGATTGTAGCCCGACTTTCAAACAATCTGGCCGTAGCTGAAAAGGTCCTTCAGCAGAGCCCTCGGCTCTAGAAGTGTGAACTATTCAACAAACAGCGGTGTGTTGTCTGGGACACGACCCGACACGAGTCGTAAAAGTCAGACATGGCAAGAATCTTCTCTTACAACACTCCATACCTGTTCCAAATATGACCAATAGGACGACAGAGTGGGAAAACGAACATGGCTCATTGAACTGCTGTATCAATACTCATCGGCCTTTTCAGTGTCTCATGGAATGAATACCAGGACAGATTTTAAGGCATAAGTGCTTCCGCAGTCATGATTGAACAAGACGAAAGACAACAGGATTTGTCTTTCGTCTTCTTGGGAAGAAACACAAATTAGGGTCGCTGTGATCGCCTGATGCCACAGGGTGAATCTTGAAAGACTGTCGCTGAAGACAAAAGTTGAACGTAGTCTGAATCAGGCATTTAGCTGCGTTCACACCCAACATGACGTAAACTCAATCCAATCAAAGTCGATGCCTAGACGTCTGTAGGTAAAACACTGATGGAGTGTCAGTCGCCTCACTTGATCACATTTTTGTGTTGTTGTCGAGGAAGCTTATCGGAGTGGAATGTCGCCGCCTCCAGATAATCTTGTGACACGGCGACATTTGGTTTTCAGACGTATCGGTGACTTGACAACAAATACAGAGCAGCAGTTGTGTTAACCGTGGTCATGGTTGATAACAGGATGAAGTACTGTAAGAAAGCAACGTATGTATTGTCCCCAGAAGAGAGGGGTTTATATTCACGGCTTCACTTCCTTTGGATGAGTGATGCAAATAATCTCCGATGACATTTGCGTGAGTAGAAACTCCTTGCTCCTACTCTGAGCTGTGCGGCGTTGAGAATAAATCCCCTGACTGCTTTTACGCGAGTGGATGAGTTTACCTTCGCTCCTGCCGTGGCTCTGTTGCAGTACAGCTTTGCGTTGGTCTTGATGTTGTTGGGGTCTATCGCCAGCGCCTCGGTGTACAGCTTGTAGGCAGCGTTGTAGTTGTTGTTCTTGAAGGCCTGGTTGCCCTCGTCTTTCTTGGCTTTCAGTGCTTTTGCATTCTGGGGCAGGAACAGAACAGGTCCTCATAGATTTTCATAAAATATTTACCTTTGACCTTAAAATACTTCTGAATGACTTAGAGAATCTGTGTTTTACTGCTAGTACGGGATTATTGGAAAACCATCACATAGAACCTATTTTCTTAAATGCGTGCTTTTATGTACTGACCCTAAAAAAATACTACGTCATGTTCAGTCATCTAAGGAGCAACTATATTTACATCAGACTGATCGTCCTTGGCTTCAGATATGCCTTTGATAACATCCTCAACTCAACAAAATGTCTCTATTGTGTCTGAGCTCCTCATTTTGCAACTCGTTGATTGACATCAGTCCAGCAAAATCCACCACATTACTTCCTCCACCATAAATCCCTACAACTGCACTTCCCAGAGAAGTAACCAGAATGCCTTGCTGCACAAACTCCGACATGAGTGGTCATGCAAACCTGCACAGTCGAATGAGGCTGCACAAAGGCAGGCAGTTGAAGGACTTCAGTTCAGACAGTGTATTTCAGAAAGACCCCATCCCCTCCCCCTCTACAGGATAAGCTGACATCCTGCTTCACATAAAAAAGACCTACCTGCTCACATTTGATTTCTTTACTACTTTAAGATTAATTAGCCAAATATGTACAGCAGAGCTGCAGCATGTCTCCCTTTTTAAGCAAACTTTTGTTAAATGTGTTCCACTTCACCCACACATAAATGACGAAACAACTGTAATGTGATTTTGGTTATTTTTGGCTGTTTCACTCATCAAATAACCTAACTACATCAAACACATTTCTGTTATTGCCGTTTATTCACAACCACCAATTTGAATCTTACCCTGCAGGCTAGCCGGGCTTTCTCGTGGTCGGGTGCCATGCGGAGAGCCTGGACAAAGAACTGTACGGCTTTATCGATGCAGTCCTCATAGTAGAGACAAAGGCCTCGAACGTATAGCGCGTCTGCGTTCGTGGAGTCCAGTCGCAGGATATCGCTTTAAAAACAAAAAAGACGGATCTGCCTTGATGAATCTGTCGAATTCAATCTGTTCTTCTTGGTGGAAAACTACTAAAACATCGCGTTGCATTCATGCACCGTACCCTTGCTTAGAATATTACAACAAAAGAAGCCATAGCTACCAGAGAAAAAACCTGCAGGACTGAAACAAAGCACCGTGAACCAGCTGCCCCTACCTCGCTACAGACTGGGCCTCTGGATAGCGTCCTAGCAGAGCGAGACACTCGGCCTTCAGGATCTTGAAGCGGTGGCAGGCAGAAGCGACAGCTAAAGCCCGATCCATGCAGAACACCACCTGAAACAACACCCCACCAAAAAAATGGTCATACGAGAAATGTTCAATTTCACGACAAGCAAGCTTCAATGTGCTTCACCGTCAAAACAGAGATTCGCCAAATCCTCATATCGACAACAGGAATATCCGTCAAGGTTTTTTCTCTCCAAAATATATGTTCTTAAATTCAAACATTGTCTATTTTGCAGTGCCACAGACATTGCTTTCATCTGATTAGTAAAAACGGACCGCCAGGATGGGGCAGTTCTGTTTCTGAGTGTGATGAAATAAGAGATTACCTTTCTGAAATCCCGCTTCTCAAAGCCAAAATCTGCCATTCTTTCAAACTCCAGTAGAGTCTCTGCAGACTTGTTCTAAAACACAACAAGAACAATCCATCAATATTCATTTAGCACAGCAATCAACACGTACCTACTGCAAGATGTACCATGAAATGATCCCCACCTCCTGCTGGGCCTCTTTGTTACTGGGCTCCAACTCCAAAACCTTCTGGAAGCTGCGACCGGCCGCCATGGCATTTCCCAACGACAGGTGGCACTTCCCCTCACGCAGATGACCCTGTGGGACAAACAGGAACACCGCCAAAATTTAGAATGTGTCTCCGGACTTAACAACACAAAAGGTGAGATATGTTTGAAGGGAGAGCTGAGTTTCCCATAAGGTCACAGAAAGTGTAATATATTGTCAACGGTATTTGTTGAGGTGAGTGACTAACCAGACCAGCCTTTTCAGGCCCTCCAGACATAAATACTGTCCCCAGCCAGACACTATGACACAGTCGGGCAGGTGTTTGTGCCACGCAGAAGTCAGATCTGCAATAACGTCTGGGTACATCACGTGTCTTCAAAGCCGTCTGCTCCGGGGGAGGAAGAGTACCGTGAACCGAGTCAGATCTGAGTCCAGTTGTCGACTAGAAATTTGACCGTAATCTTCTTTCCTCACTCAAATGGTGTTGGGCCACCGCGGTTCTTGCCTAAACATTCAGCACAAAGCTAATTCATCTCTTCAGGGCCAGGCACCGGAGCAGCGACAATATGCGCAGGCTTCAGGTTCTGTTAATGCTCTACTGTTGTGAAAAATCACAACGAACTTCCAAGAGAGAAGCGCTCTACGTCCAATTCTACTTCTAAAACAGCTACGAGTGTCCCGATGATGAATCTTTAGCCGCTGATTGTCTTTAAAATAATTGCCCCTCACAATTTAATGGTGTCTTTATATTTTGTAATCACAGCATTTTGTGAGCATTCTTTTGCTCATGTTGTTGGAGAGGAACTCGAAAACTTGGGCGATTCTTTTAGAGAGTTTGGGAATGATGTGGTTGCTGGTTCAGATTCATGTGTATGATCCATTCTCTCTGTTGTCGATCCTTCTCGTTGTTGCAGAGGACGTCAGTCGAGGAAGCCTTCCTTCAATGTGGCCCAGGACACCTTGGCACACACACTGCCTAGAGAAGATTCTCTAAATGCTCTAAAAGCCCCTCTAAATGTGTTCCGAGTGATTGGATGTTGAAACCTGTACTCAGAGATCATCAGACCGCTCGCAACGGCAGGAAGTCGGTTGAAACTCACCTTCATGAAACAGTCATCCAGTCGTACAGCCTGCTGGGAATCTTCTAGAGCCTCTCGAAAACGACAAAGCATCATGAGAGTGGCTGCCCTGTTTCCGTAGTAACTGGCATTTTTAGGGCATGCGTCTGAGAGACAATGGAACACAGATGGGAAAATGAGATTGGTAATAAATGAAAGATGAATCAGAAGCTTACGAAAAGGAGAGTTGGTCTGATGTAGTTTAGAAACTATGTTTAGAAGCATAAGCTAAAGGGAATCTCACCGATGGCCTTGGTGTAGCAGTTGAACGCCTCAGAGTAAGCTTTCTGGCTGTAGAGTATATTTCCTTGCTCTTTGAAGCATTCAGCCAGACTGTAGAGGAGAAACAGAACACAAAGTCAATGTGGAACAAGAAGAAACAATGCTATTTTTTTTACCAGGTCTTTAAAGCGGATTGACACTAGCAAGACGAAGGAGCTAGTAATTGACCTCCGCTTTGGGACTTCACAAATCACACCAGTCAACATCGGGGGTCTGAGGATTGAGCAGGTGGACTCCTTCAAACACCTGGTTGATCAGGTCGGATGACACAGTTGTCCTGGATAAAAATGGTCACGGTACTCTCCACATGCGGAGCGGATCGAGGTATTTTGGAGTGTGCAGGACTTTAAGAACATCCTGCGACACTGTGATAGCATTAGCAATCGTTTACGCTGTGGTCTGCTGAGGTGGAGGCGGCACAGAGATGGAGAGGAAGAGTCTCAGCAGGCTGGTCAGGAGGGACAGCTCTGTCCTGGATTGTTCAGTACACTCTGTGCAGGAAGTGGGCGAGAGGAGGAAGCTGTCATCCATCCTGGACAACAGCGCTCACTCCTTACATGGTTCACTATGAGGGCTTTGAGCAGCTCCTTCAGCAGCAGACGGCTATTCCCGCAATGCAAGAAAGATGGTAGCACAGGTCCTTTGGGCCTGACAGCATTCTGAAACACTGGATTTATATACTTCATCGTCCTCATACATGACACACTCGTGTTTCCTGCACAGCTGCAAATTAAACTTCTGGATTTATACATGGAGATTAGGCTTTCTCAATATTCATTTATCTTGTTTTTAAACCGTGGCATAAATTGATTTATACCTTTTATTTATCATTGTTTGTTTGTGTTTTCTTACTCTATGGTACATATGAATGCAAATGTTGGTTTCTTTTCACCCAGCCCAAAAAGATAACAATCCAGTGCACCTCTAGTGCCGGTTCCATGCCCGGATATATGGCGAGGGTTATATCAGGAAGGGCATCTGGCATAAAATCAATAGCAAATCAATAAGTGGAGCACGAAACTGATTCCAAACCGGATCGGCCGGGGCCCGGGTTAACAAATACCATCACTGGTAGAGTTAGCCAACAGAGTACCTGCCTATGAATGGAAACGGATGATCTGCTGTGGCGACCAAGGTAAGGGACGACTGAAGGACCAAAAAGAAGAATATTTCTATTCACAATCTCATTTATCATCTCGTATCATCATCCCCCGCTTCTCCGGGTCCAGGTCGCTGGGGCAGCAGTTTCAGGAGGGAAGTCTTGACTTTCCTCTTCCCGGCCACATTCTCCAACTCCTCTGGGAGGATACCAAGGCCGTCCAGCCAAGAGATGTAATCTCTCCAGCGTGACCTGGGTCTGCCCGGGGTCTCCTCCCAGATGGACATGCCTGAAACACCTCCCCAGGTAGGCGTACAGGGGGAATCCTAACAAGATGCCCGAACCAACTTAACTGACTCCTAATTTATCATATTTTTTCACTTCTTTCCATTTATCTAAAAGAAATCATACCTGTTAGAATCTAAAACCAAAGCTATTAATACAGATCTCATATCAGTCTCTCAAAACGCTGCATGGATATTGACAGTATTACAATTATGTTGGTTATCGGGAACACACCACATTTATCAAAATTGGACTTGTCACATTATCATTTAATAATTCAATTATAGCCCAATTGTAAATGTCAGTTTATGTTAATCGGCAAAATGTACTATCTATTAGCATTTACAGCAAAATCATTTAAGAACAGTTCAAACAGCTCAACCATATCTGACCCTAAAAGCTGCCATTCCTGACGTCTGCAGTCTCTGAATGGTTCCATATCTCTAGAGAAGCATCGTTAAGGTTTTGTTCAAATTGCTGCTTCTCTTACCTGCTGCTAACATGCTGCACAGCTAATCGCCAGCTTCTGGCATTGTTCCTGAGGAGCCCATTCCACATGGTGAAAGGTCTCAAGTTCTTAACACGACATTTTTAACACATTTCTAATTGTTTTGTGGACACTGAGAGCTTGTTCCATTTCCTTATAACTATAGAAAGTACATAAATCTGCCTGGTGTGGAATTTTCTAGAAAAATAAAAAAACACGAGCTGCTCACTGACCTAAAACACAAACAACTGGTGTTTTAGTCAAGATTATTTATTTATTTATGGCTAAAATTAGCTCTTATCTGACCATATGTATATAATTTCACGTCAGATCTTCAGGAATTAAAGGCGAAAGACAAAGTTAATTCATAGATATATATTCTCGAATGTATTAATAACAATAATGTCTGAGAATAATTTAGATTAACTCATAAAATCTCAGATTTATCAGCAATGCTACATTGCGTTTATCTAGCCTAGCTAGCCGTGCTAGCTGGTCGCGTGAGTCTTGTAAACAAACGGTGGATAAATCCAGTCGGTTATTTTCACGTCACGCGCGTTAAACAGTACAATCGAGAGGCTACACCACATCTTACCGCTCCATGTCCTCTGGATTCCCAATCTGAGTTTCCATGTCCACCGGCACGTCGATGTCAACAGCCGCCATTTTTTCTGGAAAGGACGATTGAGGAATGACGTCATTTCCGGCTACTGGCAATTTTTACATTTTGAGGTCATCAAAAAATAGGCCAACAGTTTACAAAAATAAAATACCAGTTTTATTTTATTATTATTGCTGGATGGCGTTTGTTTTTATTTTCCATCATCCCAACACTGTGCAACATATTTACGTATAAACAACGGATCAAGTGGCTTTTTCGGAAAATAGTTTTCGAACACTGACTGTTTAGTCCCTATCCTGAATCCTGAGAGTGGGACTCATATTACTTCAACATCTCTACCCTGTGCCACCATCCCGGCGTTTTCTCAGAGCAGGAACCTGTTTCTTGAGACGGTATCGATGCAGGTTATGCTGCGCGTCCTCATCCTCCGGATGTTCTCGCTAAGGTATGAAAAAAATAGTCCTGTACATCCGACTTCCCAAAAGTGCCATAAAGTGAAAGCAGTAACTCCCTTTAGGGAGTACAGATCTGTCATTCAGTGACAGCGTCACGATCAGATTCTGACTAAGTTCTGAAAGTACAGTTAGAATAATTAGAAAAAGTCAGTTGTATGACGTAAACATCAGAATTGAAGTCATAATTTAACTGTAAACTTCTGAGAATACAGTCAGTTCTGAGATGGTCAGAGATTCAAAAAAGAACTCAAACGCTTTTAGGAAGAGATCCTCCCTTCTACCTTTTTTTTTTTAAAGACGCCCAGTGTGTTGATGAATTTAAATAATCATCGTATTAAATATTGAATGTAGGACTTTGTTGTTTCCAGTTGAGTATGATGAACTTCTTCACTTCTATATATCTATACTATGATACCAATCATCTTTGATAAGAAGTGGGGTCCAGAGTTCTAGCCAGATCTGGACCAAGGAGGCATGGTAGGGGTGTCATATTCAGATAGTTTGCAAAAACCTTATTTTCTTTATCATACGCCACTTTCCAAAATAATTTTAACTTTCTACACTGGACGAAAAACGTGAATACATGTCCCTGTTTATATTTTTATAACGATGAAATCTAGTCTGTGAATTACCACTAGGGGGCACTACAGCTCCATAAAGTCCGGAGTGTCCTCATCTGGATTGATACACTTACGTCATCAATTGTCATCCTTTTTCTCCTTTCCGAATCAAACATTTCCGAATTTCGGTCGCCTGTTTACATTTCCTGTGATACATTTTCCGACCCGGTGTTTACATGCATCGACTGACCTAATCTGAAACACTTTTTTACTGAAAAAAGCAGTAATTTTATGAGAAAGGAATTCAGAATTTTAAGTCTGGCCATAGGGAAGAGTTTCTAACCTGGACTTTTGTCATCTACTGTTAACAAAGATAGTAGATCCTTTTACCTCAACAGCAACACACACGCGCGCACACACACACACAGACACAGTCACGCAGACATACTAACAGCCTCCGGTGCATGTCAGCTTATTAATGAAGTAGTCAGATTACTTTAGTATCACTGTTTATGGTTTAAGCCTCCATCTACATTTAGTGACAACTAAACTCTGTCATTGAAGCATCTCCTGATCCACAAAAGAGAGATTTCTTACAGTTCTGATACTTCTGATTATGTTGTGTTAATCTTCAAAAATCTTCAATATTTATTGATTTGTCAAACTTATGTTATTATAGAAATAAAGCTGGAGAAAATGCTCCACGTTCCTCATGTCTTTAATCTCATAAAGTTATCAATTTCCCCCCGAAAATTATGACTTTTTTCTCGTTATATTCCACCTTTAATGTCGTAATCTAATGATAGTCATAATAATTCATTTTATTTAAAGAGCGCTTTTCATAAATACTTAAAGTCGCTTTACAAGTACATAAAGAAAACAAGTGGAATCCAATTTCTTAATAAATAAAAAAAATATTGCAGCCCAATTTTAACCTTGCCAGAATCTACAGTGGCCTTCGGGTGTCAAAATTATGTCATGGAGCATCCTTTTAAGTGATGTGGTATCTTTACACAGATATATTTAGAAATAATATTTAGTTTTTTATTCTGCAAGACAATTGGTCAAAGCTTGGATGGAAGATAACCAATATTATTTTTTGTTCCTCATTGGGGTTGAATGCTGTCCTCTGTCTGCTAGCAAGCAACAAATTATTCACCTGGTCGCCCGGTACGATGTTAAGAAATGATCTCTAAATGAGTTTCCTCCCTTTCATCACACACATGTATTGTGTTGCTGCGACTGACCTTCATTCCTCTTCTCTGCAGCGCATACATCCACCTCTCCAGGTTTTCCTCCACCTGCTCTCACCACAGATGAACCCTTGGGTTCCTTTTTTTGGTTTTATACGATCGCACGTTTTATACTTTGTAAAATTTGTTGCTTCACAAAATATATTTAACTGAAATAAAACTATTCATTTTCATATATGTGCCCTGCAAAGGCTTTATTCATTCATATTAAATATAAAATATCCCAGACAAATCTACACAGTGACCTACCAAAGTCATGACCGACCCGCCTCTTCTTTGAGGTCTCATGTCTTCCTGTGACCCAAACGGTTTGGGACAAACTTACAGTGTTACCAATTTTCCGACCAGGACAAGTCAAGAATTGATGGCGCTGTGGTCCTAATTTCTGACGAGGGATGGCGAGACATCTGCAAATTCCAAAGGAAATATATAAATTCACACACGGAAAGAATTTTTTGCTGGAAAAAAATATGGCATGTTATTTTAGCAGCCCATCTATGAACGCAAACGATGAAAAAAGTCATTCCCAGTGCTGGAGGAGATGTGACTGACAAGCTGCAGACCTCTACCATATTTTCTGGGAATGTCCAACCAAACAGAAGTACTGGAAGGAGAGCCATGAAGCAACTGGACTGTTTTGGGGAAAGATAGGTTGTATAAATCCGACACTAGGGGGCGCTTTATCTGCAAAAGTGTTTGGGCCATAATCTCTCAACCATTGACCCGATTTAGTCCAAATTTGGTGCATATGAATCGACTCGAGGATATATATTGTGTCCAGACATAACTCAGACTTTTTCATAGATCATTTTTCAAATCTTACATTCCCATATACCTTACTGCAAGGAAGAACTGGATTCGTTTTGTGAAAGGTGGGTAGCATATTTCTGACACTAGAGGGAGCTTTATCTCCAAAAGTTTCCGTGCCGTCATTCTCAACCACTGATCCAATTTAGTCCAAAGTTGGAACATAATGTGGACATAACTTCACATTGAGGACATACAGCTATGGACAGAGAATAATGGGGCCTTTATAAATGGGGACCCTGAGCTGGTAAAGGAAAAGAGAAGTGAATTAAGCTGTGTACTGAAAAAGGCAAATCAGAGTACAAGGACAAAGGAGATAAGCATTCTTACTCAGGCAGTGGAAAGAGAGCTTGGGAAGATCTAAATCATGATGGGCAGTGGGGCTAAACAGAAATACGCCCTCCTGTCCTACTCAGTGTGATGAAGTGTGTAATTCTATCCCACAATAAGTTCCTATCAGACTCACAGAACGTGAAATTGCCTCAACTTTGGCTCGTATTAAACCCAACGAGGCTTCTGGACCTGATGGCCTCAGAGGAAGAGAGTTAAAGGACTGTACTCACCGCTTAAAAGGAGTTCTGAGTACGTTATTTCAGCTCCTGCTCGACTCCTGCACACAACCTAAGTCATGGAAAGTTTCTAAAATCATGCCCTTCCCTTAAACGGCAGGACATTTAGAACTATAAGATTGTAGGCGCATTGACTTCCTGTTTATGTGAATGCCTGTGATCGTGTGTCCGAGGTGTTGGTGCTGAATACAGGGGCACCTCAGCGGGGCGATCCTGTCACATCAGCCCTCTCTTTACACGAACGAGTTCAGGATCGATCAAACTAATGTGAGTTCTTTGAAGTATACCGATGATATGGCTCTGGTTGCTCTACTGCAGAGAGGGGATTCTGACTTCTGAAGTAAATTCCTGAGCACATTTTCAACAAATATTCACAACGTCCGCACCTGCTACCTGTTCGGAACAGTTTTGATGTGAGCCCAAAATTTCTGGATCTTCTCCTTTAATACGATCATGTGGTCCGGTGGAAACCTGAACTTGGAGAGAAGGAATAAGCTCAGTGACTTCAATGATGATCTTCCAATATGCAAAACTCACAAAGTTTCGGAAACTCACTCAGGGAGGCGCTATAGATCACAATGGCAAACAGAAATATCTACTAGAAATCTCTGGTTCCTACTGCTGCCAAAGCAATACATGAATTTAGGACAAGGTGGACAAGGACAGAGTGGAGCTCTGACTTTGCTGGGGGCATATTTGCTTGGACATGACATGAGTTGTGTCTTATTTAGTTATATTTTAATGTATGTGTATGAATTGTATTTCATGCAAAATGCTATGATGGTGAAACAAAAGGCAAATTTCTACATTGTGAACTATAATGTTTTCGTATCAAGAGTTCAATCAGCGGGATGGCTTGCACAACGTAGGGGGATTGGGGATATACCCTTACCGTCGGGGCCGACAGCAGTGGCCTAGTTTTTTCCACAACATGAAAAATACATTAAAAATGAAAAAAAAAGAGAGAACATCGTGGAGACCAAATTATTGTTCATTGTGTAACGGCGTTAAAGATGACACCTGCGTGACCTCAGACTGCAGAGGGTTCAAAGGTTAAAAGGAAAGAAACCCCCACACCTGTTCAAAAACACTACTATTTATAAGGTCATAGAGATACAGAATCATTCATTTTAACACATAATAATTTACATTATTGCAACAGATGCACAGCAACAACAGTATCAATATCAGCAGGAGACACTTTAAAGTACATATTGCTTAAAGATAATTCAGGTTTATAAAAAACAGGTTTACACTGGGAAGCTTAAAACCTCAGCCGCAAAGGGCTCACAAGCCAATGTACTTCTAGTGATGGTCCCAAGCCCGGATTAATGGGGAGGGTTGTGTCAGGAAGGGCATCCGATGTCAAACCAAGATGCTACTGTTGGTCAAAGAAAAAAAAAAAGTTGAGAATCGGAGACAGAGAGAGATGAAGAGAAGCAGGAGAGTCGGGGAGGATGAATGAGTAGAAGTGAAGAAGCTGCAGGAGCTGAACTATTTGGTGAAGAGGTGAAGAAGCGAGTGCAGGCAGGTGGGTGGGGGGAGGAGAGTGTCAGGAGATATCTGTGACAGAAGAGTAGCAGCAGGAGTGAAGGGAAAGGTTTCCAAGATGGTAGTGACAGCAGCTGTGCTGGATGGTTTAGAGACGGTGGTTCTGACCAGGAAACAGGAGGCAGAGCTGGAGGTGTTCAGATGTTCTGTGAAAGTTACGAAGATGGACAGGATGAGAAATTAGGACATCAGAGGGACAGCCCAAGCTGGAGGTCTTTGAGATAAAGTAAGGGAGGCCAGATTGAGATGGTTTGGACACGTGAAGAGGACGGATAGTGGATCTGTTGGTAGAAGGATGATGGAGATGGAGCTACCAGGCAGGAGAAAAAGACCAAAGAGGAGGTTTCTGGATGTGTTGAGAGGACATGCAGTTGGTTGGTATGACAGGAAACTGTAGTGGACAAGGGAACTTGGAAAGAGATGCTCAACTGTGGTGACCCCTAAAGGCTAGAGCCGAACGAAGAAGAACAAAGACAACATAAAATCTCATCTTTTCTCATCAATCCAGGATCATCTGGAGACTTGGACTGAGCCCAGATGTTTTATATTTGTTATTTTATGTTTGTTTGTTGAAGTCTCTGTCTTCTTCAGTTGTTCAGGGGCAACTTAGAAACAAAACCAGACTTGCCCCCATGACGAACATGGGGCAAGTTCGTCGTGACTGGGAATTGGGATTTTGTTTTTGGTTGAACTGTTCCTTTAACATTTGGGAATGGTTTCCATATTGAACGTGTCGCTGCATCGTCCCCTGAAGAGCTTTGAGACGATTAGACGCCATTTCATGAATATACTTGGCATCGTTTCAAGATGGTTGATTGTCACCTCAACGACAAAAATAATACTAAAATAAATGATAAATAGAATGATCAGCCATAATGTTATGTCCACCTGCCAAGTATTGTGCAGGTCCCTCTTTTTCTGCCAACCCAGCTCTGACCCGTTGAGGCCTGGTATCCAGCAGACCTCTGAAGTTGTGCTGTGGTACCATCTTGTACCAAGATGTGAGCAGCAGATCATTTAAGTCCTGGAAACCGTGAGGTGGGGCCTCCTTGGTACAGACCCACGGATGCTGGATTGGAGATCTGGGGGAATCTGGCAGCCAAGTTCGTCAGTTTGTGCTACAGTTGCTTTTCTGTAGAATGAGACGACACGAGGTAACCTTCAACCCTAACCTCCGCTGCCATAAAGTTCTGGAGATGATCTGATCCAGTTCTATAGCCGTTACTGTGTGGTGTCAGGTCTTCACACTAATTTATTTTTCCTGCTTCCAACAACTTGAGGACCAAATCTCCACCTGCTGTCTCATAAGTCCCGCCCACTGACATATAACCACGGTAACCAGATAATCAATGTTATTTTGACTTCACCTGTCAGTGGTCATAATGATATGGCTGATGGCTCTAATCCATTCGGAATCTATTTCTTCTTCTGAGTTTATCAAACCCTGGTTTAGAAATTCTCTTGATTAATTTCTACAAAGTAAAGCACGATTGAAGTTTGGTTCTTGTACTCCCATGTTCATTAAGAAATCTTCAGCTGACTAACGTTCAGAAACACTTACTCAGGCACCAGTCTCTCATTTCATAAATAAACTATAGTATGGCTGCCAGAGGGGTCCAAAAACCAGGGTAACATGAACTCAGTTTGTTGGGAACGATGGTCCACTCAGAACTGACGTCTCAATCCTCACCAGGGAATCGAAGAAACTCGAAACTGCCACCCGGCGCTGCAGAGCGTCCCGTAACGTGTCCTCACGGGCTGTTTGGTCCTCCAGCCCGGAGGGGCTCTCTGCTAATATGGAGAGAAGATAATGGGTCCATGGGTGGCCCTCAGAGGTCCAGGGGCGGGCCTGAAGAGGGTGGGGCTGAGCAGCGGACCCTGGATGATGGCCGGGTGACCCGGCGGCAGCCTCAGAGGCAAAGGTCCAGACGCCAGGGCACACAAGGCAGCTGGGTTGAGGGGGCTGGTCAGGAACCCCGCCGACAGGGCCTTGGAGAGCTGCTTCTGCAGGACCAGTTTAGCCTGGAACCAAAGAGAAGTGTTCAGTCTAAAGCGGTGGTTCACAAACATTCTGACCCTGGTTACCCAATCTGATGAGAATTTAGACATTTTATAAGTGAGTGTGTATAAAACCCGATATGTTCTGTAATCATGGATCTTATGGAAGGAGTTGGAGGGAAAATAATAATAATAAGGCCCATTTTCTCTTAGAACCCCCTAAAAGCCCCTCAAGGACCCACGGAGGTCTGCAGAACACACTCAGAAAACCACTGGGCTTTAGGTCAGTGGTCCTGGTACCATTGAGTTGTGGCGATTCTAAGTACCCTCTCATGAAATAGTAGAAACTTTGTGCGCTAAGATTCTAAGTGGCTGCATCTGGTCTTTATTATTCCCTGGAGTGTTTTCAGATGAACTTGAGCGATGAGAGTCTTCATTCCTTTGAGACGCCTCTGGTTTCCTGCTCCACATGTGTCGATTACAGCACGATTAAATCACTCTCCACGCATGGAATGCAGCTTTACATGATAACATTAACAATCCCAAGAGACGAGGAACAAATTCATACAACAATAAAAACAAAAGATATTAACAATTAATCTGTGGAGGGATCAAATATAACAATAATAATAATAATTATTATAATAAACTTGCAGTAAATCGATGATGATTCGCTTGAAGGAGGAGACCGGAGATAAAAAATAGCTTAGCTATAGCCTGAGTAAATGTGTATTTTAAGCTCTTTGTTACAAAGTAAACTGGTGGTAGAGTTCGGCTGATCCATCTGAGATCGGGGCCCTCACAGTTTAGGAGCGTTATTCTTACTAGAGGCTCAGCTTTAACCTGTTCTTCCATATAGGCTCATTATCAGGCTTCAACATATACCCTCTGAAAGTTATTTTACTGGGCAAAATTGATCAAACATTGATTTATGTCACAGATAAAGGTTGGAGGGTTTTCAACTTTTCAATCCACATCTGCCAGCCTTTCTATGCAGAGTTTGCATTTTCTCCCTGTGTCTGCGTGGGTTCTCTCCGGGAACTCACGCTTCCTCCCACAGTCCACAAACATGTGATACAGGTGAATTGGAGACAGTAAAATTGCCCGTAGGTGTGGGTGTGAGCGTGTGTGGTTGTATGTCTCTATGTGTCTGCCCTGCGATGAACTGGCGACTTCTCCAGGGTGTACCCTGCCTCTCGCCCGATGTTAGCTGGGATAGGCTCCAACCCCCCCGTGACCCTGAACAGGATAAGCGGTAGATAATGAATGAATGAATAATAAAATAGAGTGCAACAGAATAGAACAGACTTCATAAATCCTCACGGGAAATTCTAGCGTTACAGCCACTCTTACATTTATTAAAGTGACAGCAGTAGTTGGAAAAATAGGATGAAATAGAAAATAAACGCTAATACACATTAAAGAAATATGAATACATATACGTATGTATATAATATATATTTAGATATATACCTATAAATATAGGAAAATATATACACGTGTACACATCTTAAAATAGACTATAATAATATTGTCATAAACATAATTAAATCAAGATAAATGTATCAATATGGGAAAAGAATTTAATCTCCTATACCAAATATAAGTTCTAAACGTATATAAGCATATAAAACATAGTTATTATTAATGATTTCTGGAAGGTGCTTCTTTAAGTATCTGTAAGACATAATGCCAGAGGCTGGTGCCACTCTGCAATTTATTACAACCATTCACCTCTTACCGCTAAAATGGCGCTGGGCTGTAGTTTATTGTAGGGCGTGAACTTGAGCTTGACGGGCCTCCCAGCCAAACGCTCTTTGTGCCTACGGCTGTTCATGTGCTGAACAAAGACAGAACAGTGATCCAGTCAGACCATCGTCTCCCTCTGGAGGTCAAACATTTAACAAGATCAGGATGGACACTCTAACCTGCTTCAGTTGCGTCTCTGAGTTGACGGACACCTGGCACATCTCACAGTGAAACGGCTGGTTGGACACGCCCACCACTGTGTTGGTCTTGTTGCCCATTCGCTGCTTAACTCGGTAGGCGGGCCTCGATAATGATGCCACCTTGACCATGCTTTGTGATTGGTTCGGCCCACTGAGCATCTGTTTGTGATTCGAGCCTGTTTCACCCAAACGGACGAGGACCAGGAGACAGATTCAGTGATGAGGTTCTAATTTTAATTGTTAGCTAACACTTAAAATATATGCTTATGTATAAGATAAGATAAGATAAGATAAACCTTTATTAGTCCCACAATGGGGAAATTGCATACATTATCATATGACACATTTTACAATTCATTTTATAATAATGTATAATACAGTAAATATTAGCCCACACACCCCTGCAGTGAGCCTCCAGCTGGGAGCTGGAGTTAACCCTCACTTTACAAGTGGGACACTGGAGATGTTTTTTGGCTTCTTTCACCTTCACCACCTCCACCACTTCCTCTTCCTCACCTCCGGCGACGCTCTGCTGTGGGTCCAAGTCTGGGGCTGAGCCTGTGGTCGCTACGCCCCCCTCCACACTCGAACCGACTGCCGGCGCGACAGACTGCTGAGGATCAGCGGAGGTATGTGGCGTTGGCTGAGGAGAGCAGAGTGAGGAACAGTCTGAGGATGAAGGCCCCGAGGACCTCCACTGGACATTCTCTGGTAAGGAGGAAGTTCTTGGACCTATGGAGAGACGAGCAAACAGAAGTTAAACGATTGGATCCTCGTATTTTGATTCCAATCAGTCAGGCAACATTCATTAGACACCAATTAGCCTAATATGGTGTCAGTCCCACTGTTTGGCACCAGAACAGCTCTGATCCGTCGAGGCCTGGACCCCAGCAGACCTCTGAAGGTTCTGCTGTGGTATCTGGTACCAAGATGTTGGCAGAAGATCCTTTAATTTATGGAAGTTTCTCTTTTACATCATCCAGATGATGTAAAAGAAAAGAAGACCAGACCACCTTCTTCTATTGTTCTGTGGAACACGTCTGGTGCTGACGTGTCCATAGCAGGTAGTCACTGGGATATTCTGACACCTTTCTATCAGAACATGCATGAACTTTTTCCGCAGTTTGTTCTACACTATACGGGCTACGCGAGTCAGTGACCCATGACCCTGGTTGTCCATCATTAGACCACTTTAATAATAATAATTATAATAATAATAATACATTTAATTTATAATGCACTTTACATTTGGATCAAATCTCAAAGTAAACTTTGGTAGGTTCTAACCACTACACACCAGGAACATCCAAAAAGCCGTGCAGTTCTGGAGATGCTCTGACCCACTTGTCTCGTCATCCAATTGTTATAGTGTCTCAGATCCTTACATTTGTCCCCTTTTCCAACCATAACATCAGGACAAATGTTCACCTGCTGCCTAATATATCCCACTCACTAAGAGGTAGCCATGGTAACCAGATAAGTTACCCTGACTTCACCTGTCAGTGGTTATAATGTTAAGATGGATCAGTGTGATTTTCAGACCATTTAAGTTGGTTGTTTTAAAGGTGATGAGTGAAAAAAAAGGATCTACAGAAGTGTGTTTTACTTTTGTTCCTATTTTTTTATATATATTTTTGCTGCTATGAATTCATTAAATTAGATATTTTTTGCAGGACCTAATCCTGTACTTGCTGTAATTTAGGATTATCCCACCTGTCAAATCCAACTGTAACCTCTGCCTGCAGGTGTGGAGATTTATTTCCTTCTAATGTCGGTTTCTGTCGGCGTTCTCTCATATTGGTGTGTGAGTCTGTGTCTATTTAAATGGCTGCATCATCCAATGTCTTCCTCTTTGCAATGGCAAGAGGCCCAGCAGGGCATTCCAGATGTCCCTCTCCCCAGCAACAATCTCCGGTTCATCATGAGGGATCCTGAAGTATTTCCAGGACAAATGAGATATATAGTCTCAACAGCAACGGAGTTCTGGGTCCATCCCAGTTGGACATGTCTGGAAAACGTTTAAAGGGAGGCGTCCTGTCCAGATATAGAACCACCTCAACTAGCACTGTTTCTCAGAGCTACTCACCTAATCGCTCAGGCTAAGCCCAGACACCCTACGAAAGAAGCTCATTTCAGCCAATTACTTTTCTCTACCTCCCTGTTTCTCTCTCTACCCAGAGCTCATGACCATAGGAGAGGGTTGGAACGTAGATGGACCGGTAAATTGAGACCTTTGAATTACGACTCAGCTCTCTCTTCATCATGACGGAACAAGACCCCGATTTCCTGCAGAGAAACATTGCCTCAGGTATGGAGGTTCTGACTCTCAAACCACTTCAGTGCTGCTGAAGGTCACGGACTCTCCTCACATCGGTAACGCCTTACGACCCTGAACAGACAGGGGACAACTTTGGTGGAGTCCAACACCCACTGAGAACAACCGTGACTTTCTGCAGACGATAAGTGCAAGTATCACATTGTACACTGTAAAATTTAATAAGTTGTTTTTTCTTAACAATAGCTGGAAAATCACCTCTAATCTACATAGTGAAGTAGATAATTAAATTGAAGTTGTTAAAAGTGAAGAAACTGAATTTAGCTTTCCGAAAAAAATGAAGACTGATTTTAACTTCCGCAGAGACACATGAGGAGAGGAAGATTGTGGGTTCAAATCCCAACCAGAGGCCTTTGTGTTTGCATGTTCTCCCTGTGTTTGTGTGGTCATCGCAGTAGTTCTTGGTTCAGAAGGGATACCAATGTGAAGTTCATTTTACAAATAACTTTTATTTGAAGAAATAAGAGTAACAAATATAGAACCGGAGTATAGTATAGTAATGTATAAAAGAACAATATATAACCTTTGCTTCGACTTCCGATATTTGTGTATGTATGTACACATGTACATGCTAGCATGTATAGTATGTTTATAAGTATAGATAGATATACGTATGTGTACATGTATACATGTATATATATATTTATAGAATGCGTGTGTGTGACATTGAGAAAGACCAAATTTTTGCTCGTTTGTACTTTTACCAATTTCCTTCTGTTTTTTTGACTTATTTTTAAACAGTTTCAGCTTTTGATAGTTAAGGAGAAAAACTGAATCTGATCTGATATGTTGAAGGGAGTAGGCGTAATAAGCAATAGCTACATGCACCTTTTCGGTAAAAAGAAAAAGATGGGAAAGTATACATTTTTGTTTGTGTACATATGTAAATAAATAAAACCAGATGGTCACATATGCACAGGTCACCTGGTGACTCAAAATTGTGGCAGAATAACAAACCTAGTTGAAAATTAACCAAAAGTGAATACGTGCAATAAACTTTCAAATATCAAAATGAAATATTTTTAAAATATAAAATTGAGTGAATTGCGTAAAACATCACTCTTCAGGTATTTGACATGAGCCTGCATTTCAAAAAGAAAAGTATTGAAGGACTTCCTGTGAAACCCCCGTTCACATCTCTCTTAAAGATCTTCTCGTCACGCTTTGATGGCTGTAATTACCTCCAGCAGGTAATAGCTGGTGATTATCCAGCTGAGTGGCAGCTACCTCTAAATGACTAATTACTCAGAAGATGCAGCTTTAAAAGCAGATTCATACCTGAACCCTCTTTCAGGTGCGAGTCTGTTGGCACGGCCCCTCCTCTCGCTCGCTCCCGCTCTTTTCCCGGCGTGGGGTGGCCGTTCCGGTTCTTCTGCCGACTCTTCTGGTTCTCCAAAGCCTTCAGCTTGCGAGCGTGTTTGTGACCTTTGTAGTGGGCTTCAGCTTGGTTCTGACCACGAGCAGAGGAAACAGAATCGCATGATTAATGTCATGAAATCATCAAACCGTAAATCCGTACATCTGCTCCTCATCTCTGGCTTCAAAGGAGCCTTTGACAACGAGGAAGAGCCACTATCCTTATCGTCATCACAGTCAAGCACAAATCAGTCATGGCCATGCTCTGGCTCGTCTAACTGAATCTCTCTGACACAAAATGGCCCCTGTACGCTACTCAGTGACACAACATGACCTCTGAGCCCATCAGTGGCGGTGGGACCAAAGATGCATGCAGACTTAAGGTCTTGATGGAGGCAGTTGGAGCGAGAACACGCATCAATGCTAAAGAATATGCCTCTGATTTATTTTATGTGAAATGTTTACCTTCATTTTCTATAACTAAATGAATGATGAATAAATGCTTTCTAAAGTTATCCTTGAATTGAAACACTCCGTTAATGATTTAATCAATGTCACATGACCACACGGTCCGGACGATAAGTGAAGTGTAATAAATAAACGGAGGATTTTGGTTGTGAATCAGTTAAAGCAGTGATGGGACTCCAGATCTCTGAGGAACATTCAGGAAATAACAGTACACAGCCTGTTGTTTACTAATTATTGCCAGAAACGGTTGCTTGTTTTCTCAAGATAGCAGGTTAATTATCCTGTTATCACTCGAGAACAGCCAACATTTAATATCTGCCAACGCCACGGCCAACGTTCTCAGCTTCCATAATTAATCCATGTTTATATTAAAATCATTTTGCACAGCAAAAAAAGAAATGTTGCAAAAACTAGGTAGACTAGGCTAACGTCAGATCCAGCATTGAATCAAATATGACTGTAAAACCATGAATACAAAGTAAACAAATATGACTGTAAAACCATGAAAAGACCCCAAATATACAGATTTGAATTATAGAGACTCAGTCGAGACTAGACGAGAATAATACATTTTATTTGTAGAGCACTTTTTCAAAAATACTCAAAAGTCGTTGAACCGGCACAGAAATAAAAGGAAGACAACATATCAATAAAGTACTTGTATATGGTTAAAAGCAAACGAATGAAATTATTTTGAATTGGGAATAGTGCCCAGTTCAAAATGATTCTAATAAAAAAACCATTGACGGCTGTAATAACGAGTCTGTTTGGAGGAAGAAGAGCTGATATTTTTGTAAAAATGCAGTCAGTAAGAAAGAGCAAATACTCAAGTAAAGTACAGATACCTGAAAACTCTGCTTTAGTACAGTAATGAAGTATTTGTACTTTGTTAATTCCAACCTCTGCCTGTTTGTAACCCCGCCTACAGACTGGTAATTGGTGAATTAATGTCCCCGTGTGAGCGGCGTGTAACACGGGCGGAGTCGGGGGAAGAAAAAACAGACTCCTTACATTGTTCCTCTGTTTGTCATAAAACTACAGAATGAAAAAAAAAACAGCGAGGAAGTGAAGCACGCTGGCGGCGGTCTTTCACCATCCGCACAAAGAGCAGACATTGTCATTCCAGCACGTTCCTACTGACAATATAAATGCAAATATGTATAAATGAGCTCCAGGAAGAAGAGCCAGATGAATGTGAATAGAAAGGTGTGATAAGGAAGAAGAAAGGAGCAAAACTATTTTCCTTTTAGGACCCGTTTAAAAAAGAAAAACGGAGGCTGTATAAATATACTGCTAAGTAGAAAATGATTCAGGATGATTTTACCCATTGGGTTGCAAATGTGTGGAATGCAAAGCCAAAAACGGCTGACTGCCTGAGATGACATTCATGCTGGCGCTGTGTCAGCGTTGGAGAAAGGTCTGCACACATTATCGTTCTAGTGCAGACGAAGAATCATTCAGTCGTCTTCATCCCGGTGTCCTTTTTTACTCCTCCAATTTACTTTTCTTAAGGTTATTGTTGCTTTATGGAGATGAGGCTCATATTTTGCTCTTTAACAACGTAGGAATCAAGAGATAATCTGGCCGAAAATCTTGAACAAAAAAATGGATTCTGATTTCTGAAAAACTAACTTTAGTCTTGCTTGGAATGGGACAAAATATCAGTGAATCATGATTTCATCCCGCATGAAGTTTCCTGGTTAATGTGCAGATCAAGCTATGTGCAGTACAAAAGTCTTTTTTCAAGGTCGAAGCATGCTTTCTCATTGACCTACCGGAGGATCCCCGTCCCCTCTGTAAACAGAAAGGGCTCTTTTTATGCTAACATTATAACATTTGCCATATTCAGCTGATTTCACACATATTCAAATATCACATTCCGTTTACTCACAGAAATAACCCTAGATTTTACAGACTGAACCTTTTAAACAACGTCAAATCAATTTCACAATATTCAAAATACTCAGAATCTCAGACCAGGAAGTGAAGTCGGAGAAGAGGACTGAGGGTCTGACTTACGGTGGAGTTGAAGCGCAGGTGACAGATGTTACACGAGATGATGGGCTTCTTCTTGGGCGGAGTCACTCCAAAGGTGTGGTTGATCACCGCCTTCTGCACTGGATCCATCTAGGAGGTGAAACACAGAAGGACACGCTTGAGTATGTCTGTCCTGCTGCCTTTAAAGCGTTAAATCTTTGCACTACACAACAAATATGTAGAAACAATCTATTGAAATATCAACTTTATTTCAACTCTCATATGCAGAAAACGCTTCTGCGTTTAAAATGAATAAAGGGAGTCATTATGGGATATAAACTAGCTTGAATATAGATGATTCTGTCTTAACCAGCAGTAATGCCTGTTTCATGTGGTGGTTATAATTTGAATATCCAATCAAAGCATGAAAAATCAAAAAAAATAAAAGACAAAAAAAGATCTGAGTATTAATAATGTTGATCCAAATCTATTTGTTAAAATATGAAAATATTATCGTTGTATTGGCTTTATTCCTTTAAGAGAATCTGTTGGGGATAAACAGTCTAGCATGAAAAAGTAAAAAAGAAGTAAATAGTTTCAGAAAATGAAAAATAACAATAAAACAATAGCAGTTGATATGAAACTTTAATATAAAGATACTTTTCTACAAATGCACAGTAATCAACTATGTTTATAAATACACTTTGTTTTTTTCAATATTGATACACAAACATCACAAAAAAAATTTATCATGTAATCACCTTTACATTTACTTATTTTCCCAACTTATTTTTTCATGCAAGACAACAGAGAGAAATACAGGCATGCAAATATAGTCAACACCAAAAAACATTAATGCCAAAAAGAAATCTAATTAAAACAGAAAATAAACACTTTTGGGTTAGGTATAAATCCTAATCCACAATAGATATATCTGTACAACTATGTTTATATAAATATATATCTCATAATATATAATGATAATGATATAGCTGACATACAAACAAATTACTAGCTCTTTAATTAATGCAGGTTGGGTACATTTTTGAAGATATGTTTATTTTTTAGAATAAATCTTGAATTCTCCAGCTAATTTTTAATTGAAAGTTTTTTTTCGGTAATTTTTTTCAGAGCCCCTGAAGTCCCATAAGGAATTTTTTTTCTAATATCTTGCGAGCACAGGATACCTTCAGCATTATAAAGTAAAGGCAGGGCTTTGAAGACCACTAGCCGAAGCTGAATGCTCATTGTGCTTCGGTAATGAGCGGGCCTCTTGTGCGCACAGGATAATTCTCTTGTTCCCACAAGAAAGTTTAAATTCAGCATTAAGAGGTTTTTATATCAGGCCTGATGGATTTCTCACATTTCTCTTACCCATAAGGGGGATAAAAGATAGATATAAGGATATGTATATTCTGTTTTATCACTTACTAAATACTCATCAGTCCCTCTGTAGAGGAGTGTGACCTCCTGGGTGATGTGGCGCCTTACCGCATTGAAGTTGGGGAAGAGGCTGAGCGGTGAGGAGCTGTTGACCCGGAGTGGCAAGAAGTGATCCAGATGGGCAAGGCTCTGCGGCTGGAGGGGTCGACCCGGCAGACGAAAGGAGCCCAGGAGTGGGTGGACCTGGTTCTGGGAGAGGGCACCTAGAAGGGATTAACAGATTCCTGTCATGCTTCTCGCTTTCCTTGATATGTGTGTGCGTCTGAGCATGTGGTTAAACCTGGGGCTTACCCTTACTTACTTAACTACCTACCTATCTACCTACATATATACCTACCTACCTACATATATACCTACATATATACCTACCAACCTACATATATACCTACCTACCTACATATATACCTACATATATACCTACCAACCTACATATATACCTACCTACCTACATATATACCTACCTACCTACCTACCTACCTACCTACATATATACCTACCTACCTACCTACCTACCTACCTACATATATACCTACCTACCTACCTAACCATGTACTTATATACCTACCTACCTACATATATACCTACCTACCTACATATATACCTACCTACCTACATATATACCTATCTACCTACCTAACCATGTACTTATATACCTACCTACCTACATATATACCTACCTACCTACCTAACCATCTACCTATATACCTACCTACACATTACCACTTACCTGCCCACCTTACTACTCACCTACCAACCTATCCAACTTACTCCTCACTCCCTTCCTAGTTACCTACATACCTACAGACATACCCACCTAACTACTCACCTACTTATCAACCTACCTGTACTGTACTGTACTGTACAACAAACTGTACTTCTATTAGCGCTGTAGAAATTGTTTTGATGAATGCCCCTCCCACATGACATCTCATCTCATCAGGTTTTCTTTGAGCTGACCTGATGCTTTCAGACTGCTGGAGCTTCATGGTGCCAGCCTTTGCCTAGAAGAAAGCTGTAGCTCACATAGGCGTTCTGCATCAGCTCTGTGATTACTGATGGATGCTGGGAATTTGAAAAGGTCACGTATAAATGCTAGAATACCAGTTGAAAACCAGAGTGGACGCTGCAGTCCTCTGCCAAAGCTTACTGCTCCATCCAAAGGTTACCATCTCCCTACGAGTTATCAGTCCAGTTTATTTAGAATCATCCAGCATGACTACATACACCCAGAAACTGGCTCGGTCCTGAACTTCTGTGGAAGTGAGAACCGCTGTTCTGCTGAGCAGATTTCACAACACCGAATTATTCACATCTTTGTGGGTTAACTGGCTGCCCTACTAGCTTCTCCTTTGTGTTAAAAGTGGCTGGTGGAGGCGGTTCAGGGCCTTCTGGACGCTTCAGCCAGGAGGAGACCCCGGGTAAATCAGAATTCAGTGGAAGGGTTTACTTATCTAGACTGGTGTGGAAATGCCCTGAAAGGAGCTGGAGAGCTTTGCTGGAGGGAGGGACTTTGGAATATCCTGCTTGGCCTTTGGCCACCGGGACTCAACCCCAGATAAGGGCGGGCCTCTGCCCACCGACCTTGTTTGCTTGTTTCGACATCTTTAGCTTAATCTGATTTCTGGTATGGACTCAGATTTTGAATTGATCTGTTTCTGGTTATGCAGACCTGAGCTGACTCACTACTATTCACTGAACGTCTACAATTCTTTTCTGGATCATTTAGTCTCTCAGCTGTTACAGCATATATGCAAGTTTCAGTTGCAGATATCATTCAGTTTGATGAAATTTATTCTAATATATGTTTTGGTAACAATTCACAACAAGTCAAACAGTCCAGGTTCATACAGTAAAACAGTCCAGGTTCATACAGTAAAACAGTCCAGGTTCATACAGTAAAACAGTCCAGGTTCATACAGTAAAACAGACCAGGTTCATACAGTCAAACAGACCAGGTTCATTGAGTGAAACAGTCCAGGTTCATACAGTAAAACAGACCAGGTTCATACAGGTACTCAATTTGACATCAGGCTTGCATTTCTATTCTACTATTCTGGTTGAATATTAAAAGACTTAAGACTTTCCATCTCAGCTGATTCAGTCTTCTGTCTGTGAGCTTGGCCTCCATTCCTGAACCTCTTTGAGTTCTTACAGATTCTCAGTGTATGTCGGTGATACGTTGCAAATTATCTTATTTTCTTCCTGAGTACAGTATCAAGACATTCATTGGAAACATGAGGCTTTCTGGGAAGAAAATATGTGGTTATTGACGGCGGAGGGGAGGTTTGGCCTGAGCTGGAAGGAAAATGTCACGAGTGAGATTGATGAGATGGTTGAAGGACGGAGGAATCAGAGTAAACCATAAACAAGCTGATTGATGAATAAGAACTGGCCTACCAGATGACGACTGACGGACGAGGAGAGACGACAAACTTTGGTAAAAATTGTTAATCTCCACGATACAGAATGAATGAAGTTTTTCTGGACATTTTCTGTGCAGAGAATAGAGAGCAGTCAGCCTTACAGGCACCATTCTTTGCTTCCTTCATGCCTGGATTTCAGGTTTTATCTCTGAGGGGGAGGCGTGTTTGAAAGTGTGCGAACATTAGCATGGTCTTCTCTAATCTTCTCCTGTATTCAAAGAGCTTCTTAAAGCCAGAGAGCTGGGAGAGGAAGAGGAGAGAAACCTTCACAGATTCAGAGCTGAACTGAAGAGGGAATGCTTCATCATTTCACGAGTCACGTCAGACCCGATTTCAGGTGACCCAGTGTTTATTTAGAGCAGAACACAACGTTGTGTCTCCTTAATCAGCACCTACAGCTACATGCGCCTCTGGGGTAATTAAGTCTGGCAATGGAAATGCCAAAAGATAAAAACCTGACATAATTTGTTCTGGATGAATTCAAAGTGGAATGAAAGTAAAAGAGGAAATTGTGTTTCATAAAAAGGCTGCAGCCTTGCTCACAGCTCTGTTGGGCTCTACTTTGAGTTGGCATCAGCTAATATGTCCATTATGTGGTTATGGAGAATGCATAAATCAAAGCATCTGTCCATGGCATGGATTTTTTCAGGATGAAGGGCGTGATGAGGAGTTTCTTATTACAATGTTTTGGATGATGTTGATGTAAACATTCATGGTGACCAACTTCACGTTTTGTGCAACAATGAATGAAGTAATTAATAAGAGGTAAACTGCTGTGAAAGTCTCTGACCATTGGTGGATCTGGCTTTTCAGAATAAAAGGGCGCGATGAAGAGTTTCTGCTTTAAATGTGACGTTTAAAGCAGACCACAGTATCAAGTACCCAAGTACAGTATCGAGACATTCTTTGGAAACATTAGGCTTTCTAAAGCTTAACGTTTCCAATGTTTCCCTCTTCTTGTTTGGTCTCCCTCGTGCCTCCAGTATAGAAGTAAACATGAGCTATTATCAGGCTTTTTCTTTCTTAAAAGCAGAAAAATAGTGGCAAAAGCTGCACCGAATGAAAGATGCCCACCCTCTGATGGGGTGGGCACACGCACCACGCCTTCCATATTACAAAAAGGAAAGCTGATCCATCAGGCCAGACGACCGGCTTTCACTTCTCCGTGGTCCAGCTCTGATTCTGATGATGTCATTTGTTTACACAGTATATTTCAGTATATTGTTTACACAGGCATTATCACTATTCCCTTTTTCTGTGGCGGCAAAAATTGAGTTCATGAGTTAGGGTTCATGAGGTGACGAGCAACTATTCATAAAACCTAATCTGTAGTTGGCACATTCCTGACAGGATTTGATGGAGCTCATAGAACCACGGCTTTAGTCCATCTAGGCGCTTTAGTTGCCTCTCTGGCCGCGTAGCTTTGGCAGAGAACGGCGTGGCAGAGTCGTGCTCCTCTTCATGTTGTATAAATTCTCACAGATGACGGCGGTTTGTTTTCAGAGAAAAATGCAGTTAATTAAATATCTCGCCCTGCTGTGTTTGGTGAATAATATGCAGAGGAGATTAATGAGATCAATTTCAGATTTGTGTCGGAGAGGGAATCAATGTCCCCAAAAGTCACACTGGCTGGTAGATTAAACATTTCGGCCTAGCGGCTCGCTCTCTCCGCCTCACTCTCTCTTGTTTCTCGCCACTCCATCACTCTTTATTGGCATCAGAGCTGTCCCGGTGGAGGATTTACATTTAGAGCAAATCAGTAAATATGTGGGAGAACACATTACGTATGCAGGAGCAAATACAGGGACATAAACTGTTTGAAATCAAATTGTAATGTAAGTATTGTGGTGGAGCACCTGTAGTGAAATGAATATAATTATGTATATTCTTCATCATACTCAGTCCAACATTGTAGTAACTGACCCAGCCCTGAGGAGTAGTGGGCAGAAACTGGGAAGTGTTTAGGGAGCAAACTGGGGTTCAGGGTCTTGCTTGAGGACACTGACAGATGTAGACTGCAGTGGCGGTCTGGGGATGTCTTTCACATGTAGAAATCTTGTGGGGTCCATGTTTTGACGGGTCAGGGCTGTTTTGGTAGGGAAAGAGGGAACCAACCCAATATCAGGCAGGTGGTTATAATGTTATGGTTGATTTTGGGTGTAATTACACAAAGATTGGTTTGGAAAGATTGGTTTGCATACATACTTACATAAAGTTATTCAGTTTGACATCCAATCCTCATCTGTATTCTGATGAGGTGTCAGAATAATGGTTCACCGCAGGGAAAGGGCTTATCTCCTGGTTCTGACATTTACTTGAATGTAACATGAATTTCTAATGAAATTATTTCATACTTCATGAAGTACATCATGGAAATCATTACAACGAATTTAAATGAAATTCAACAACCGCTTTCGTAAGATTCAATCAAGTTGACGTGAACTGATTTACCGGTTTAGTTTCTTGGTCTGGATTCAAACTGTAGAGAAACTTACATTTCCGTCACTGTGATCTTTGGATAAATGTAATCTAATAATAGAAAATAATTCAACATGATAAAATGGGTTTCTTTCAGCACAAAGCAATTCTGCAGCGCCAAATTAATTATTGGGGTTATAAAGTATATATACATATTTATATAATGTGTAAAGTTTTGAGAAATTTATCAACACAAATAAATAAATCAGCCCTAATTAATTACTTTTGTCCTTTTCCATATAATTAGGCTATAATAATTTAAGTTGCAACTAATCCAAACTTGAATCAACCTCAGTTTATACTTTGGACCTGTTCTACATTATTAGGTTAAATCGGCCACAATAATTTAAATTTGAATTAATCCAGGTAACTAATTTGAATCAATGCTAATTGACTACGTTACAACTAATCCAAGCGACTAAATTAAATTAACCTTAATAAATGACTTTGGACCAATTCCATGCAATTGAGTTAAATTAACTCAAATAAATGGAGTATGGGGTGACAAAAATCTAAGTTAGCTAGCTAGTTAGAAGCTAACTTCAATCAACCCTTGTGAATGAAATTGACCCAACCCAGCTACATTGATTTAGACCATCATAAGGATCGATACTGAAAGAAACCCTTTTAATCATGTGGAGATACTTTTCATGACCTTTGACATGTTGATTTAAAGATACATCTTTCTGTATGAACACTGCCTGGTCAGGATTACAGTAGCAAATCTGTATAAATATCACAAAACACGGGATGATATTTAATATACAGTGAGATATAAGAACATTCTAATTCAATTCCAAGAAAAGTCAGACATCACTCAGTGCAAGATGAATCATGTGAAACTTAAGGCTTTCCAGGAAAACACTGTTTCATTTACTTGTTTCCTGGTTTATTCATCTCATTAGAAATGGTTTAGTCTTGTGTGTCTTCTTTGGCTTCCTGTTCTATCCATCCACTGCTCCTAATGTCTATGACGTCACAGGCCGATCTCCGCTCCACAGTTTGTCTACTTGTTTCTGCTGTGTCTCATTTGCTCCTCCTTTCAGTCTGTAAGAGTTCTTTTCTTTTCCAGTTTGTCAATTGTGCCAGCTTTCCACTTTGTGTTTCCTGTGTTCCACGTGACTTTTTTCCCCCCTCAGTTTTGGATTCTGCTCGGGGTTTTTATGGATTTGGACCTACAGATGTAGATTGTGCTCCGCTTGGACTCAAAGATATCTGATTTACTTTCGAGCCCACATTTCCATTATTGACTTCACCGTCTTCCTTTTAGTCTATTCTGGGGGGCTTTGATTCCTTTTTTAATATTTGCATATGATTTGTCTGTTGTTGATAAAAATGTGATTCCAGCCTTTTAAACACGAGCCAACGTTAGATAATCCACATTCATTTCTTTCTTAGTACAGGAGGACAGCTTCCTCAAAAAGGCTGTTAGCTTAGGTCACATCAGCTGACCTTCCTCTATTGAGAAGGGATGAAAGATTTAAGAGCTGGAGAAATTATGGCGACTTGAAAAAAAACTGGAGGCAAAGCTTAATCTCGATTATTTCCTGGATTAGTCTCTGGGCGACTCAACAACGCAGCATCACAGGAGGAAGGAAATGGCGTCTTTTCATGCAGGGTGGAAAAATGAGAGGATGAGAGGGATGAGAGGCTTCCACAGTGGAAAATCAGAGCGAGAAAAATGCTGATTTGACAGTTTCATGGTGAATGCATTCACATGATCAACGTTCTTCAGTCTCAACCAAAACATCGGCCTGGAGACACACTCTCAGTTCTCAGTTCTGATATTTCATGACATAAATATGCCATTTTAGGCTATTATTATTAACATCTCTGTCATTCTAGTAAAGTCAAAAACAATATTTTTTGGCTATTTCCTCTTCATATAGTATCAGTTTTGAGAGAACTGAAGAAGTCTCTTGAATTAGAGGTGAAACGTCTTCAAGCCAAAACAAAAGTCCAGTTAGTTTGGATTCATCCCACACGAATTACCAGGACCTGGATAAATGAGAATCTGACGCTTTGACCTTAACTTTAGCAGACTACATGATGACGTCATTTTGACTTGAAGGCCACCTTAGATATTCTTACATGACTGGATATGGAGGGGTCATCAACATGGAACAATGACGGGAAGATAGGAGAAACCGATTTATGTCGCCGTAAACAGACAGAGAGTGAGGAAACGTAGAGACACAGGTAAACGGAGGTATGCCAACGCCGAAAAAGAAAAGAAAAAACTGAATATCATATTTGATCAACGTTGTAATAATGTTTGAAGAATGTTATTATCATGTTTGAAGAATGTTATTATCATGTTTGATGAATGTTATTATCATGTTTGAAGAATGTTATTATCATGTTTGATGAATGTTGTTATCATGTTTGATGAATGTTATAATCATGTTTGATGAATGTTATTATCATATCTGATGTATGTTATTATCATGTCTGATGAATGTTATTATCATGTTTGATGAATGTTATTATCATGTTTGATGAATGTTATTATCATGTTTGATGAATGTTATTATCATATTTGATGAATGTTGTTATCATGTGTGATGAATGTTATTATCATGTTTGATGTATGTTATGATCATGTCTGATGAATGTTATTATCATGTTTGATGAATGTTATTATCATGTTTGATGAATGTTATTATCATGTTTGATGAATGTTGTTATCATGTTTGATGAATGTTATTATCATATTTGATGAATGTTATCATGTTTGATGTATGTTATTATCATATTTGATGAATGTTATCATGTTTGATGTATGTTATTATCGTGTCTGATGAATGTTATTATCATGTTTGATGAATGTTATTATCGTGTTTCTAGAATGTTATTATCATGTTGGATGAAGGTTATCATATTTGATGAATGTTGTTATCATGTTTGATGAATGTTATTATCATGTTTGATGAATGTTATAATCATGTCTGATGAATGTTATTATCATATCTGATGTATGTTATCATCATGTTTGATGAATGTTATTATCATGTTTGATGAATGTTATTATCATGTTGGATGAAGGTTATCATATTTGATGAATGTTGTTATCATGTTTGATGAATGTTATTGTCATGTTTGATGAATGTTATAATCATGTTTGATGAATGTTATTATCATGTTTGATGAATGTTATTATCATGTTTGATGAATGTTATTATCATGTTTGATGAATGTTATTATAATGTTTGATGAATGTTATTATCATGTTTGATGAATGTTATTATCATGTTTGATGAATGTTATTATAATGTTTGATGAATGTTATTATCATATTTGATGAATGTTGTTATCATGTGTGATGAATGTTATTATCATGTTTGATGTATGTTATGATCATGTCTGATGAATGTTATTATCATGTTTGATGAATGTTATTATCATGTTTGATGAATGTTATTATCATGTTTGATGAATGTTATTATAATATTTGATGAATGTTGTTATCATGTTTGATGAATGTTATTATCATGTCCGATGAATGTTATAATCATGTTTGATGTATGTTATTATCATATTTTATGAATGTTATAATCATATTTGATGAATGTTATTATCATGTCCGATGAATGTTATAATCATATTTGATGAATGTTATTATCATATCTGATGTATGTTATTATCATGTCTGATGAATGTTATTATCATGTTTGATGAATGTTATTATCATGTTTGATGAATGTTATTATCATGTTTGATGAATGTTATTATCATGTTTGATGAATGTTATTATCATATTTGATGAATGTTATTATCGTGTTTGATGAATGTTATTATCATGTTTGATGTATGCTATTATCAAGTCCGATGAATGTTATAATCATGTTTGATGTATGTTATGATCATGTCCGATGAATGTTATAATAATATTTGATGAATGTTGTTATCATGTTTGATGAATGTTATTATCATGTCCGATGAATGTTATAATCATGTTTGATGTATGTTATTATCATATTTTATGAATGTTATAATCATATTTGATGAATGTTATTATCATGTCCGATGAATGTTATAATCATGTTTGATGAATGTTATTATCATGTTGGATGAAGGTTATCATATTTGATGAATGTTATAATCATGTCCGATGAATGTTATAATCATGTTTGATGAATGTTATTATCATATTGGATGAAGGTTATCATATTTGATGAATGTTGTTATCATGTTTGATGAATGTTATTATCATGTTTGATGAATGTTATTATCATGTTTGATATATGTTATTATCATGTTTGATGAATGTTATCATCATATTTGATGAATGTTGTTATCATGTTTGATGAATGTTATTATCATATTTGATGAATGTTGTTATCATGTTTGATATATGTTATTATCATGTTTGATGAATGTTATCATCATATTTGATGAATGTTGTTATCATGTTTGATGAATGTTATTATCATATTTGATGAATGTTGTTATCATGTTTGATGTATGTTATTATCGTGTCTGATGAATGTTATTATCATGTTTGATATATGTTATTATCATGTTTGATGAATGTTATCATCATATTTGATGAATGTTGTTATCATGTTTGATGAATGTTATTATCATATTTGATGAATGTTGTTATCATGTTTGATGTATGTTATTATCGTGTCTGATGAATGTTATTATCATATTTGATGAATGTTGTTATCATATTTGATGAATGTTATTATCATGTTTGATGTATGTTATTATCGTGTTTGATGAATGTTATTATCATGTCCGATGAATGTTATTATCATGTTTGATGAATGTTATTATCGTGTTTGATGAATGTTATTATCATGTCCGATGAATGTTATTATCATGTTTGATGAATGTTATTATCGTGTTTGATGAATGTTATTATCATGTTTGATGTATGCTATTATCAAGTCCGATGAATGTTATAATCATATTGGATGAATGTTATAATCATGTCTGATGAATGTTATTATCATGTTTGTATCAGTAGATTTCTTTTGCAAGGAGGGGTTCGTTAGCGGAGACCCACTTAACAATATAAATTATATATTATATTTATCAAATAAGCTTAATTTTTTCCTGTCTATTTCTCAGCTGTTGTCATGTGACAGAACACACACATACAAGGAAGTTGTAAAATCCGCTTTAAATGTGATAAGAAAGGGGCGGGGGGCTAAATCGTCAGTCTCGTACCTCTGCCGTTGCATTGACCTGTTGTATTGTTTCAGGACTCTTCCCCCTTCAACTGCTCTAATAATTGAAAAGAGATGGTCTCATTCTTTGTTTTGATGGAACTAGTAGCAAGAACAAACAACTGGAAGGAGAGCGAGACCCTTTATTTTCCATTCATGACATGAAGATCCCGGCCCATTAGACAATCAATGCTTTGGAGGGATGGGGCATGTTCTTTGTTTGCTTTTGCTTTTTTTGGGTTGGAAGTTACAAAATGTGCACTCTCTGAAATATTAACGCTAGTTGGGAATAGCAAACGATAAAATGATAATCACTATTTAAAAATGAATATGAATAGGTTTAATAAATCAAATGACAGTTAATGACTTAACGTTTTATTTCATATCATTCTCTCCTCAGTTATCCAGTTCAAATGCCTTTCCATAACCTCCAATTTTCTCATTTAATCTTTGTTTCTTCATCACCTCATACAGAGGCAGACAAGTGCCTGAACATAGCAACAAGAGTCAGACACAGACGGAGAGAAGGTGCACAGACAAAAACACAGAAAAGTCAAAACGGAACAAAAGTGACATGGTGAAATAGATCAGAATAAAAACAATGACAGGCAGTGAACGCTAAGAATCACAGCACGGGGAATAGTCATTCTAAAAAAAAAAACCCTGAACAACAACAATTCATCTTCTGAATAAACATGAAGGATCAGAAGCATACATCCATTTTCTTCCGTTTATTCGGGGTTGGGACGCGGTGGCAGCCAGCTAAGAAGGGATCTCCGGACATCCCTTTCCCCAGCAACACCCCCTGGCTCCTTTTGACGTGAAGGAGCAGCGGCACACCGAGCTCTCTGCAGGGCTCTAAGGCTGAATCCAGCCACAGCCGCTTGTATCCTCATTCTTTTGGTCACTGCATAGAGCTCATGACCATAGGTGAGGGTTAGAATGTAGATGGACGGTTAAATTGAGAGCTTTGCATTACGTCTCAGCGCTTTCTTCAACACAACCGATCAATATAACCCAATAACTACTGCTGATACTGCGCCGAACCGCCTCTCTATCTCCCGGTCCATTTTCCCCTCACTCAAGAACTAAACACCAAGATATTTGCATTTCTTCATTTGAGGCAGGAACTTCCCTCCAACCCGAAGGGGACAGTCCAATGCTTTCCAGCAGAGAATCATGTCCTCAGATTTGGAGGTGCTGACTCTCATACCGGCCGCTCAGCTTCAAACCGATCCGGTGCTGCTGGAGGTCACGGACTGATGAAGCCAACAAAACCACATCTGCTACAAACAACAAATATGCCATTTTAAGCTCCCCAAACCGGACATTCAACTCACCTCTACTGTGCCTAGAGATCCCGCCCATGAATATCAAGAACAGTATCTGAGATAATGGACAACCTTGGCAGAGTCCATTCACTGAAAACGTGTCTGATTTTGCCAAGCATTCAGACACAACTCTCACTTTGGTTTTACAGGGACCGGAATCGCCCGCAGTTATAGTCCCATTAGCCCATCATAAGTCTTCTCCAAATCCACAAAACACATGTAGACTGGATTTTCAAACTCATACAACCCCGCAAGCAAGCATTCAAGGTATAAAAGTTGGTCCAGCCTTCCCCGACCCGGACGGAACCCGCATTGTTCCTCCTGAAGCTGAAGTTTGACAGTCAGTCAGAGCTTTTCCAATACCTCAATTCATTCTGGATTTCTTTTTTTTTTTTTAAATAAACAGCTAAAGATAACATTTGCACTTATGTTGATAGACCATAATGTTATATACCCCTTTTGGCTGGGGGTATAGCAATGTTTGTAGGTTTGTATATCATTTGTTTTTCCCTGATATATAAAAACATAAAATCTTTAGTCAGTCAGTTGGATGTTATTTTGAATTTTGATATTCTGGGAAAGTTTCCACATTATAAAATGCTCCAGTGGTTCAGGTTTATATCGATTTAAATTGAAATCAGATCAATTGTTAGCCATGTTTTGGGGTTTTTGAATGTCCTCCCTTTTGGGAACTACAAAATCTGTGTTTAAATAATATCCATTGTTCTTGGTAGCCCAGTTCTACACACATAAAACCGTTTCTTATATAGTCATGATGGGTATTTTTAACTCTTAATGCAGTATCAGTACTGTAAAATCAGAAATTTTAAATGAATAGAAACCCCCACGCGAGTAACAACATTTACAAATTAAGCTGATTTTACATTAACATACTGTCACTTCTCTGTCTTTAACTGCTAATCTTTCTATTTGCAGAAAAAGCAATAAGTCTCATCAAACCGTTAAATGGAAGGAGGCAGGATTAAGAACCGTAGCAACGTGGAACAGCTTCTTCTGTCGCCTGCAGAATACATTGTCAAAAGAATGAAAATTAAATGGTATGTTTTCTCCTTCACAGCAGCATGACACACACGGCTTTCTGAGCCATAAACCAGAAGCTGTTGGTGCGCTACAGCAGTAATGATGCCATTCACGGCTCACACCACGGGCACAGCGCTGTGCTTTTATGACGAGCTCTGGAGGATGAATTAGCATTCATGAAAACCGCCATTGACAGCTCTGCTTAGTTCCGTCCACTGGAAACAAAACTGGATGCCTAATTTCCATGATTGCGTGAAACGCTGCTCTTGTCTTGGACTGTGTGGACTTTAAATAAATAAAATATTGTGACAAAGAAAATTTCGGGCACGACTCGCGGCCAAATGGCTTTCTCCAGCTATTTGAACTCAAATCTGCGGCTGGCAGAGCCGGTAGCATCATGAGAATTTCTACCAGCAGGGAAACAGCTAGCCGGGATCAGGCTCCCAGCGATAATCTGTCCTACTTTCAGCTGGAGCACCGCTGGCCCATTTTCACCCCAGGGTCCATAAACTCCTATTGAATTTGCTCAAGGTGATATCCAGGACTTGTGTCCTGTGGTCAAAGAAGAATGATGATTCTGTGAAGGTCACAGGAGTATTAAATGTTACTAAAGAACCACAGTAGAGCCCAAATTCGGTCATAGTGCAGAGCAGCAGATCAGTGCCCAAATATGACAAATATCTCAGCACTATTTCCACTTAGGCATCAAATTCAGACTGATGTTAACTCTGGCACCAGCTTCTATTCAATAACCTCTCTGGCACATTAATTCCGGAATATTCATATGGAGGTTACGCTCCAAGGGAATCCGTGGAATGCACAACCAGAAATTGCGAGAATATTTCGCCAACATTTTTGAAGGGATAGCAGATGTATAAATCACACTTCACTCATTTATCTGGCTCCAATGAAGAATGATAACAGAGACTGTTTGGCAGTTTGAACCTGGACTGTTTCACTGTGTGAACCTGAAAAATCTACTTTTACCCCTGATAATGCAGAATTTAAATTGGAAAAACCGGATACTGAACACAAGTTTCAGACCATGTAAATCAGGCCCTTTATGCAAAAAACGAATCACAAAAATCAATAAAATTCAATGTTGTTCATCCACATATTTGATTCCGCCGCCATGAAAGACAAACACTGGGAGAAAACACTGATCTGCTTGGAAATGGAAACACTATCAGAGCAGCACAGATCGGTAAATGTTGTGTTCTGTCTCTGACCCTCTGCCCTAAAATTTTGCTTGGCTGAATCAAAACACCGTTAAAATAAACCATCACCATCTGGTAGAGTCCAATCAGTCCTGCTGAAAGCCCGTCCGCAGATGTGCAGCACATACTGATGGATATTTAAAGCCTATCGCGGCTTTATCCGCTCCATGAACTTAGTAATTAGCAGCTTTCTGTCTGATGCTCTTTTCTTGCTGCCTGTCTGCTGAAGGATCTTCCATCATTGGCTTCGCAGACGAGAATCACAGGAACTCTGCTTAATGGTGCATCGCTAAAGATGTTTAGCAGGGAGACACTATTAAAAAAACAAGTGTGCATCTGAAGATTTTAAGCAGAAATCATTAGGAGCATCTTTCTAACTCAATCTGTTCGGTGATGGAAATCCAGAAATCCAGAAGTGGCTACAATGGTGAATTGTTTTTAAAATGACTGCTTGCAGAAAATATCCCTGCATAGTTTATAGTAAGATTGATGTTCAGCATTTAAAGCAGAGCGTAACACTTTCAACACTTCACCCCTATTTAACAACAATTTCAAATAATGGCTCAATTTCTTTGTAGCCTTTTTCAAAATCTGATTTCTTCTAGTAAAATTACACGAAGGCTCACTCGTTACTTATAACCTATAATAGAACTTTCACTGATCAGATCCGATCAGATTTTGTGGAGAAAACTCAGTCGGGTTTACGTGATGAAACTCCGCTTTTCCTGTTGTATAAATTAGCGCTAAGTGCTGATAAATGTACTGGATTAAGGAGCCGCTGAAAAACAAACAAACCCATTTATTGACATCATGTAATAATTTACAGCCACTGTAGTTGCAACTGAACTGAGTTTTCTTTCCTTTTTTTTTAAATTCATTTGCTGCTCTGCTCCATAATTTTCTGTTCTCCTAATTTTCTGCTCCATGCAGAAAATTACTATTCATTTTTGTCTAGCATACAATATTCAACCACGAGATGTGATTGGCACAGCTGTTGTTTGTACGTATTTAAATATCCGGAATACGAAGATGCCATGAGGTTAAATCCACTTATATTGGAATTTTATTACTCTACGTCCATCATAGGGAATTTAATTCTGTCTTAAATATATGTACGACATTTAAAAGAAATATTAAACTGCATTACCTCCTAATACCCTTAGGAGTACTTGTTCCCCGTTTGGAAACATATTGATATTTTTACAGAGAGAGTGCACAACAGCTAGGCCCTTCCATTTTATTTATTTTTTTACACTCAAAAACCGTGGCAGAACAGCGCCTCAGCCGGTGTTTTGTTGTATATAAAATATTGTATAGTTGCAATAGAATATGTTACCAATAAGTTATTGTTAGGAGCGCTTTTGTAAAAATGGGTTAACACTGAAATACATGTGCCACAAACATTCCACAACAAACAGATATCTCTTCCACCACCTCTGCTGTCATGTCCGGCTCAATCCATCAGCACAGTTTTAGCTGCAAGGTTTTTAATCTGTGTTTTTAAAAAGATGCGTAGTCATACTATAATGTGGTGAAAAACTATTCTTGTACACACGGATCCAAGACGATTGAAAGCACGGTAAAATGGGGGCAATTAGGCTGGAATCATACAGGCCATGATCAAAGTGAGGCCGTGAAGTTACCATTTTCACAAGAGTTGCATTTGGCCAGTTAAGATGCAGACAGCTTAGTTTCAAAGACTAAACTAGGGGACCTTTTGTGAAGCTTATATTTTCAGGCCCTGTGTTGGGTGAAGGGCCCCATCAGAGGCCAGCTCAGACCCTCCATTACAGTCCTGCTGCGTTTATGGAGAACAGTGGGGTGCCATAAAGAAAGCACACCGGAAGGACAGTCATTTTCATCTGTTAGGACAGAATCCTAACAGATGAAGGGCAAACCACGTCCCCTGGCAGCTGCACTTTTTTTTTTTTAGTAGCTTTTGCGTGATTGGGCAGCATCATGTTTACAAGTCAATGTATCAGCAAATTCAAAAAAGGGGAAAGCATTTCGCGGATCAGGACTTTGAAAGTGTCATTGTATAGATCGGAACATTTAAGAGTGTGGCGTCAATCGTTAGCAAGCAACGCAAAGAGATGAATCCTTGGACACAAACCGTCCTCAGTCCTCTACATTTTAAGGTGAAATGCTGCAAATCTTCATACATTGTAATGTACTAGAATGTCAAGGAGCAGTTTTTGAGGATACCTGGACTCATCCAGAGGAAACTGGTGCTACATAAATAAACTGCTTTAGAGAACAGAGATGGGAATCCCATGGAGACTGTTTATGACTGCTGTTGAACTGGAGACCCCCTCCTCATACCTAACACCTCTGTCCCATGAGGACTGTGACAAGTTGAGTGCAAATGAAAACCAAACAAAGATGTGATACTGTAGCACTCTGGTCTAATAATTGTTCAGATAATTGTTCTTTCTGGAACATTACAGCGCTCATTAGGTCACACAGTCTACTCTCAGGGGAATATTAAAATCAATGCTGAGTTTCAACGGTACTCTGACTCATATTTCCTCACAATGAGTCTATTTTGAAGCATCTCAGAACATCTAGAAAAATTGAGACCAGTTGTCCAGATTGTCCTCAGAGGTCTTGATTGTCCTCGGAAACTTGTGTATATACAGAAAGTGTGTGTGCATGACAGAGGAGATGGAGGCCTGGTGAGGTAAAGGTAGTGAAGTTCTCTGAATGTGGCACTGAGTTAAGGAAGGATGGATGTAGAATGTCAGGAGTGATTTGTGACAGGAGGGTTCCAGTGAGAGTGAAAGGGAAGGTCTGTCAGACTGTAGTCAGACCAGCCGTGATGCATGGATTGGAGGTGACGGCTTGAATGAAGAGGCAGGAAGCAGCGCTGAAGGTGGCAGAGCTGAGGAGGCAGAGGGGTTGATGGCGATAAGGATGGACAGCAGCAGGAATGGGAAAATTAGAGTAAAGGTGGGATGCTGAAGAAGGAACTGCCTGGCTGAAGGAGAAGACAGGAACATTGTTATGGAGAGATTAAACATGGTTTGTGGATGTATTGGAGAAGCAAGCAGAGGACATGGAGAAATGGTGAGGAAGAGATAAATGTTGAATACATGTCTTAAAAGACACGTTGACCAAATTTTACACACAAACTGAACTTATTAATGACTTCATATCACATATGACGCTTTGTCTGCAAATGTTATTTCTCTTGTCTTTAGTATTTTTATATGAGTAATACCCAGAGGAAAAGCACATGTTACCACTAATTAAGAACGATGCGGCTGATTAAAGTTTTGCGCAATGAATAAGTGAGTAAGGAAGATTCTAGCTAATTTTAAACCACACGACAAAGATATACATAGAAATAATGCTGAAACATGGTGAGAGGTAAAATGTGTGGGTGTCTACTTGTTACAATAGGTTGTGGGGGCAGTGGACTGTTGACACTGCAGGGACTGCCTACCATGTGGGGACCCGACTTAGGTTCCTACTGAACTAAACATCCAAAACCTTTCATTAGGATTACATTTAAATTATATTCTGCATTAACTGCTTGTTGTGGATGTCTGCAATGTCTCCTTAGCTAACAAGTGTTTGTGATTCCTGCAGTCATTAGCAGTCAAGCTAATCAAACCCATGCTGCCAACACTCCACAGCGACTGATTGCAGCTGTCAGTCTCTGTTAGTGGGGTTCAGATAAACAAGAGCATAGTTTGATGGAAGCCTCTAAAGCGGCAGGCCAAAATTTGGAATAGCCGGCACAAATTTAGAGAGTGAGTCCAATCAGGTTATACAAATCATCTGCACATTTGTTTATGAGTTTTAAAACTGTTTTAATACCTCTAACATGAAAAATTTAAGTCAAATTAAAGTACAGTATTCACTACAATAATTGAGTTATAATGAAAAAGGGCATCACTCATTCTTTCTGCCCTAGATAACATTTAATACATCTCCTCCTAAAAAATACAAACCTTGACAATCAAAAAATACATGTAAGACATTTTGAGATTTCTCCAGGGTCCACTGGGAAACATAACTGGGTGCATATCCCACTATGACCTTCAGAGTGTCAGAATTAGCCTCTTTATATAGATAGGTTTGAAAAGATTCCAGTTGTTGACTGTTTTTTTCTCTATAAATTTAGACACATTATTTATACAACTACCTAACTGAAGGTCAAATATTTCTTGTGCTGTTTTGCTCCTATGGGCTTCAAAAGATTTAGGAAGAGAACTTATGTAATAGCATAAAGAATGATTGGTAAGAGAGTGCAGTGCCCCTGTTAGGAATTTAGAGCAAAGCCTGATTACAACAGCAAATGTACTGTGGTGTTGGCTTAAGACCAGGTTTTTGTCTGTCGTTGGATTAAGCCTCTCCTCAGGCAGGTTCGCCTGGAGGAATAACCAAGTTGTGAAATGCCTGGCAGCTGCAATTAACTAACAGAGATAAGCTACTAATGCCATAATCCCCAGAACATCGAGCGCAGTTCTGAAAAGACTGTTCACTTTAGAAGCAGAAGACAGACAAAAAAAACCTCCACTGACCAAGATTGAATATCTGGAAGACAAATGGGACTGACTGGTGGAGAACCAGACTATCAACATCAATAATAGTAACTACCCCCTCAAGGCTAGACCCGGTGTTATGGTCCAATAGACTGGTGATTTAAATGTATCTACTGGCTTAAGAGTGATTTATTTTTAGGCTTAGGATAAACTTATTTTCATTATTATTTCAAAAAAAAAAATGAAGCCATAAATACCCAAAATAAACTCAAAATAGCTCCAGAAATATCAGGTGTACTTGCATAACCTCAGGGTCTATGAACAGGAAATACATCAAATAATTCATTTTCAGTGTCAGTAACATTGTTCCTGTTTCTGTGTGAGTAATCATATTACAGAAACTCTTTGATAACAACTGCAGCAAATGTGATAGAATTACCACAAAGCTCTTGTTATTCTAGACAGTTCCTGTGGGATAGGACCAAGGAACTCTCCATTCAGCACTGTTGGATAGGCAATGTACCCAAAATAGGCCAAAAATGGGATTTTAACTCCAGATTTTGACTTAACCAACAATGTCCACTAGGGGGGGCATGCGCACACACTAGAACTTTTGGCTGTGGCATAAACCTAGGTTGAAGCCTGATTACGGGACTGTTAATAAGAACAAAATAAGGCAATGTAAATGTTAGGAGAGCAGCTAGTTGTTATCTGTTTTAACACACATACATTAAACATGTGTACACCAACGCCAACACAAACGTCTGTATCAAATGTCATATTTTATCAGAGCTTTGAAGACAGATGTTTGACACATTGCTCTGACATCAATAAGCTGATTAATCGTATTTAATTCAGACAGAGTATTTCTGTTAGACTACACTGTTCACATTAGCCTACAATTACAATAATGAGCCGTTAATGCTGCTAGATGGCGAAATCAAGCCCCAACAGGAAAATTAATGACCCCAGCTAAACCGACTCTCAACTTCTGTCTCTTCAGAAAGTTTTGCACAACAACAACCTTCTCTCTCTATTACTGTCATATCTAATTTAAGGGAGGGAGGGTGGGGGCGTTTTGTTTATAACTAGATGCTCCTCACTCTAATGATATACCCTCATTCTTATAAATGTTTGCCATTTAGTTTTGCATGGAACTGTTAGATGTTTGACTGCATAACATCATTTACTCTTTTGTGGTTATTTTAGATTTTTAAAATTTTTTACATGGATGATTTACTTTATCAGGTATAGTTTAGGACAGTGGTTCTCAACCTGTCTGGCTTCAGGACCCACCATCATCCCTTAATGACAAGCCGCGACCTAAATCCATGGAAATTTTCAATTTCTCAAATGCATTTAATGAAAAGATGGTGCAGTTTGAACCTGAACTAGTACAGAATATCACAGTGTGCCAACACAAAAAAAAAAGTATATTTAATGATAAACCAAAACGACCAGCAGGTGACGATGCTAGAGATGGAAATATTCCGTTTTACACTCAATTAGCTGCATTTTAATTAAAACCAAAAAGTGCATCTTAAGGTTACAAGGTTTCAAAAGCTAATTAAAACTATTCAGTCACTTATTCAAGCATTAATCATAAGGCTGACATAAAAATTCAGAACACTTCAGGTACAACATGCTGTACAACGTGCTGTTACCCTATTTTCAAAGTGTTTCCGAGCCAAAATTATACACGTATATGTCTATATCTATTTGAGTAACAGCCATTTTTAACAGACTCGGTTTGTGTTTTCATGCAAAAATAAATAAATAAATAAATAAAAGTGTATATTGAGAAGTATTTTCAAAAGGAAAAAAGTTTGTAGCTTGTAGCTGAATCTATGACAACCAACACTGCACTATGGAAAAAAAATCTATTTCTTCAATAGCAGTTTTTTTCCACAAACTCATAATAATTATACAAAATGTTCAATTTAAAAAGATTCAAGCATACAAAATGAATTTTTCTTCTGATTGCCTTGTGCGTATCGACATGCTGAAATAGTAGGCTTTTAAGGTCTTCTTCTATGCTATGAAATGGCGGGTGTCAATTAGCATTACAGGGCATTATCACCACCTACTCTTAAAAAGTGTGAAAAGACGGCAACCGCTGCATAAAAAAATACCCTTCAAAATAAAAGCACAGGATTTTTCTTTTAACGCTTTTTTTTTGCTCAGACAAAGACCCGCGAGCTACGGAAACGGGTCTGCGACCCACTTTTGAGTGGCGACCCACTGGTTTAGGAAAAATTATGCACCGTGGATCCCAAAAGTGCATTCTATCCATGATAGACAGACAAAATTTATTTATGTTGTTAATGAATATCTGGGAAAGCGTTTAATTTTCAAAATTTCCACATATATAAAGAGGCCACGATTTTTGTGATTATTGTTTTTAATTGATATTGGAAATCAGAAGAATTAAATTTTGTTGATTGAAAACTGAATGATTTTGATTGTTGTTTTCTGACGTTTTGAACGATCCAACAACTGATCTTTTAGCATATAAACCAGAAAATGTCAAGAGATAATTGCGGATGCCAGGATCCATCCACATGGTTTCATCTGCGAGTGATATTGAGAGCAGAGAATGAGGTTTATACCCGAAGGCTGTGACTGCAGCTTCAATCCGAAGCTATTGACGAGGGGGGTGGAGGGCTGCGGGTGGCAGTAGAAGAGAGATGGAGGGCGGACAGCTGCAGCATGGCCACCAGGCAAAACTCGACAGTTATCTCCTCTCCGACTGTTTCTCTTTGATCGCTCTAATCTGCCGTTTAAAGAAGAAAGCAACCGCAGCTGCCACACACACATATAGAGCACGCACGCACACACATACACACAAACGCACAGATTACATACAGAGCACACACACACACACACACAGAAGACACAATGTATATATCCAGACTACACACACATCATCTGAACCAACGCATGTTCACTATAAGAGATGAGGAATTATTTTTCTTTAAAAGACGGAGACTCCATGATCACCAAACACCAAACTAGGCCTATGCTGTCGTCCCCAACAGCAAGGTTATATCACCCAAAAGTCCCCAAACCCCTGGGTTGTCCAAAAAATCCCACTAATTGAACTTATTTAGGCTATTTTCCGTAAAAGAAGGTCTGCCTAGTTAGTAAAATATGAACTATTCGAGTCAAACACGATGTATACAATTTATATCTCCAATCAGTCGATAACTCTGTATCAAATGTGGTCTGAATCAGAACAAAGGTTGAAAAATTATGGCTCAAAATATTTCAAAGATAAAGCTACGCCTAGTGTTGGAAAAAATTAAAATGAACTTTCCCAAAATTGCTCAAGTCCATGGGTGTTAAATTTGAAAATGAACCAAAAAATAAATAAATTCTAAATTCTGTGAAAACCACCCAAAATGACCTTCAGAGGCAAGTATAACGTGTGTGACGTGTTTAAAATCCTTTTTGTTATTTAATCAACAAAAATCCATAAGATTTCAGCAATCTAAAACCAAAAAAGGATTGTTTAAGACTATCTCACATTCATAAAGATGTATTATGATCAACATTGATGACATCACAGTCAGAGATCTCTGGAACCCCGTTCCACTTCAACACCATCATTTAAAGGTGAAGTTTGACAACTATATATTAGTTGCCAAACTAGATATTCAGTCGACTTCAAGTGTCAACATGATGTCATCGTTCCATATTGTGGGAGCTTTGATAGTTGCGGCTGTTTATAACTGCTACTGCATGACACGTGCTAGTACCTGCGTATTGCGGTTAGCTAATGACGCCTACTGGCTGATTATTGTTGCTGTCTTTTACTTGGTGCTATCTGTGACTTGCTGCTAAATGGTACTAGCTACTGACTTTAACTAGCTGTTAACTACTACCTGTTACTAAATGTAACTAGCTGCTGACTGCTACTTTCTAGTAGATGCTTACCGGTAATAGCTGCTAACTACTATTAGGTGCAAACTTCTATTGTCTACTTATGAGTCTTTGTAGTCAAACTTAATACGTTGTCCCAATGGCGCAACTCCAGTCCAATGCACCTTCTGGCCTACGCCCTCTGCCATCTCCCTCTCCTCACCCATGATGTACTGTCTGCGTTTACACAGAAAGGAGGACAGAGGTGGAATAAAGGCACCCAAGGCCCGCCCTGAAAATACTTTGTAAAAGGAGCCATAGATACTTTTGAATGTGGGACACTCGATAACCCATCAGGGAGTTAGCGGATCTGATGCCTCTTTGCTCGTGAGTTTTCTCACCTTTGGCGTGCCAGTTGGACATTGACGTCGGACCAGTGACAAATGGTGGTGATCACACCGGTGATCTGATAAGGATTCTTTTCATTTGCTTCAGCAAATAAGACCAAAAAAGAGCTTCACAAGCAAACTAACTCAAAATGCTGACATCATCGTCTCATTTGGCTGTACACTTTTTGACTGACCTATCATTTCATATAGCCAAATGACTATCTTCATTACTCCATAATTTGACCCCTATCAAATAGAGGTCAAATTAAGACCATGAGAAATAAACTGCATCTTTTACCACTGGTAAAAGATGCAGTTTATTTCAACTGGTAAAACTTAAACAGTTCTAAATTTGATAACCTTAAATCCAATCAGCATTTCAGCCCACATCTTTTTAACAAACAAACACAATTGACTAAAAATCCCAGTGCTGCTTTTATCTTCAACAAGTTCCAATTAAACGAGCTAATCTGGGCATATTTCCCTCAGGACACAGACACATAATTGCCAGCAATCTGCACAATGATATCAGCGCTGTTTCTGCGCGGCTTGACACGTCTGGGACTTTCATGTCGCTCCACACTTGGCCTCATCAAAAAGGGTCAATTATAAGAACAAACAGGCTGGGGACACATTCTGGATGGAGATGACCTGGAAGAGGGCAAATGTTCTGCAGGAAACTCAGCCTGCCCTTGAGCCATGATGTAAAGTCATTATAAAAATCTGCGCATACATTATATAAATAAGACACATTTAGTCTTACCGAAGAGCATCTCCACGTGTTTTGTGCGTTCACAGCCTGGCGCTCTCTCCTGTGTGATTTAAGCTTCTCCTCCCATCAGAGAAGTTGAACAAAAAGTGTGTCCTCGCCTCTAAACTGAGGTGAAATGGCAGTCTTTTCCCCCCGTCAGTGAAACATCCCGGCTGTGATTTACGCGCCTCAATTAAAACGCTTCGTGCTCTGCTGATCACGCTGCCTCTGTTGAGGCGAAAGAGAGAACTGGCTGAGTAGGAGCTGGAGAAAGAGTGTGTATTCTCCTCTGTGTGAGCGGGAGAGACCGAGAGGGAGAGAGAGAGAGAGAGAGAGAGGGAGAGAGAGAGGGAGAGAGAGAGAAAGAGAGAGAGAGAGAGAACGAGAGCTGGCATAGACCAGAACATACCACCTCCCATCTTCTACTTCCTCCAGCACCATTTTATATTCAGTGTTAACACCTGCACACAAATGTCATTTCCTTCCTGACTCTATTAGACAAAACCAGGAATCGTTTTCCATTGGTCGCTATTGGGATTTCAGTCCAGCTGAAAATTCACCTGAATATTGGAAGAAAAATTCCAAATACATTTCACATGATGACGTCATCTGATTACAAAGACTAAGATGATTGAAATGAATTATTTCCACACCCCTTTTTCTGCAAAGGGGGGACCTACATTCATGTTAGGTAGGCCCCACAAAACAGCTCTGACCCATTGAGGCCTAGATTTCCGCTGACCTCTGAAGGTGTGCCCTGGAAGATGCTTTTTCAGCTACACTAGCTCTTCTGTGGGATAATAAAACGCGTGCTAGCGTTCGCTCCCCACCGTTGCAGCAGCTGTTCTTTTTTAAAACACTTACTCAGGTAAGTACCAACCACTACAGACCAGGAACACCCAACATTCGTATTTCAGGAGATGGTCTAAGCTAGATGTTCCCACTTTGGCATTTAGAAAAAAAAACATGAACTTGGTTTTGTCTACATTTAAAATCAATTTAAGTTTTGCTAATTACAAAAGCAGAAATCTGGTCTTCAAAAATCTGAAATTCTTCTTCTGTTGTTAAATATATTTCATGTTTGACCAGTTGTCCCCTCAGGTAACTCTCTCACTGAAATGTGCTCTCAGGTATCAAAATTGTTTTAACATGAATCTTTTTGGCAGTGATGACATAATTTGATTGATACTCTAAAGAAATAAAACAAAAAACAAACACGTTCCAACTGTGTGTTGGCTGGCTCCTTTTAGAGAATATAATAAATATGTGTAGTATTTATGGATAGTAGTTTTTACAGATTTTGCATCAGTATACAACATTTATAACAACTTTAGTTGCTATTTTCCCAATTAACACATTTTGTAATGTATAACATTAATTCGTACACATTAAGTAGAGTAGTGGATTTTGGTTAGTCATAAAACTTGACCAACTCCTGAACCGTATGGCTGGTTGTGTTTGTGTAAGCAGCACAGAGGCTTGTACGCATCAGTGGAGACAGGATTGTGATTCAGTCCTGATACACTATATCAGTCCAAATAAACACGATTATCCTCCACTGTTACAAAATAAAAACACGCGCACACACATATACACACACACTCTATTAGTGTATGCTTTGGAGAAGCATGATGCTGACAAATCCTGACAGTTTTACACTTGATTTCAAGCTGCTGCATTAAGATGAAGGAGAAAGGCCTCGAGCTGAGCGTTCCGCTTCACATGAACTGTAGACACATTCTAAATGCTGCCTATGCAGACTCATAAATATATATATGTATATATATATATATATATATATATGTATATATATATATATATATATATATACATTTCAAAGTATAAATATGAATCATAATGCTCTGTTAGACACAAAGACACAAACACACACACGAACACAATATGAGAAACTGTTCCAAAGCCATCCTCACTGGCTTTGAACTCACAAATATATATATATATATATATATATATATATATATATATATATATATATATATATATATATATATATATATGCTTCAATATATATATATATATATATATATATATATATATATATATATATATATATATATATATGTATGCTTCAATATATATATGCTTCACCAATAATGCTCCCTTTGAGATAAATTTCCTGGGATTTCTTTTGATTTGGTCGATAATAGATCTCCATGAAAAAATAAAAATAATAAAATTGAAATACATTCAATTGATCTAGTAGATCCCGCCTCTGTAGGTGTGTTCGAAAGAAGATTTAAAATGTTTTATCAATGATACTGAGATATGGTAATGGTTTATTACTATATTATTATATATATATTATTTACTTATATTGTAGCTCCCTGTTACCTCTCAGAAACAGTCTATGGAACAGTCGTGACCCAGAGTGCCCGCTGAGAACCACGCAGACACGGCAAGAACATGCAAACTCCACTCAAAAAAGGAAAGGAACAGAAAATCCGCCGATAACAAGACAGGTTTCTGTTGACTGTATGTTGGTAAACATGAGAAGATCAGGCCCTCAGAAAAACCTTCATAGAGCATTAGATCAGTCTGCATAGAGGTGTGGGCCACTCTTCAGTGGGTAGCCCTGCCTCTGTTTTCTGTTTCAGGTCCTCCCTGCTAGCCGGGCACCTCCCTCACCCTTGAGTGATTCACCTCACCTGCTTCTAGTCTATAGAAGCCATATAAGCATTTTCAAGCTGGCTCTCTCTCTCACCCTCCAGGAATGTTGGTGCCTCCGAGGCACCCAACATGATTTGTTTGTTTTGCTTGTGTTAGAGAAGCCCTTTGTTGTCTTCATGGATTCTTTTTGGAGAAATACCCTTTTATGCATCCAACACCTACACTGCACCACTGCTGACTGATCTGCACATTATAGTTGCTTCTGTTGAGTTATCTTTCATAGATTTACTGATAACTCAAATGGTAACTCCCTTCTTGTTATGCTCTTAGACGAGCTGGGCATAACGGAGGTTTCAAAGGTTTCCACTACTGATGCAGAGGGTTGTCTCAGGAAGAAGAAATGTTTAATTTTCTCTCGGTGGGGAAATTGTTATAAATGAAGCAGGAAATTGGAGGTCATGGTATTTTCAGCTTTGATTAGATTTCAGGTTTGATTTGGCTTCTTTCCTCAGTAAAAGAAAACTCCACAGCGGCGGACAGTAAAAAGTACATTTACTTGAGTTGTGCAAACTTTATTGATTGATTATTTTCCTTGTATGCTAATTTATACTTTCTACTCCACTACATTTATCTGAAAGCTGTAGTTACCAGTTACTTTAAGAATGCCATTAGTCATACACTTCCTGTCCTATGAAAACCACGTGTCTGGAGATGTCTGAAGGTCTAAGTGTTTCATTTATGGTGGAGATTCTCCATATTCTTAAAGCCTTATTCACAGGGGACTTATTTTACCTGATGATCAGTAGTAATTTGTAGTAATTACAGAAGACATGTGTGATATTTACCCGTGTGAGTGCACCAGCCATGTAATTTGTAGAGTAAAATTTCCCTCCAATTACCTACCATAGTTTGCCAAACACAGAGGTCATGTTTAGAGGCGAGGAGACACTTTAGTCCCGTACAAATTTACATCTCAGTGAAGTGTGTGTGAATTTTTTGTTGTTTACTCTGCCAGCTTTTTCTGCTTCTTTCCCCAGAATTATGAATTATGGCTGCTGTGGTGGATTTAATAAAATACTTTGGATACGTTTGGACAGCATTTTGTGTGCATATTCAAGATGGTTTACTGTTGCAATGACCACAATGTGTGCAGCAACTGTTACGCAGAGCCTTTACATCATATGGGGGTGGATGTTAGGAAATTTCAGTAACATTTCTAAAATATCAAAATGACCTTTAAAACCTAGAGCAGTCACGTTCCACAAATACATACACATCACTACACTGATCCAAAAACATCCGATATGACAGTAAAACAGTGAAAAGGGATATTTTACTGCACAATGACTACATATTTCTAAAAATACTCACATTGTTATGACACACAATTTTACTTGTAGTGGTATAATTTCTTATTTTGGTATTGGAACTTAAACTTAAACAAAGAATCGTAATACTTGGTCCACCGGTGCTCATCTCTGGTGCGGTTCTAATGCAGTTTTTACAGTTTGAAGAGAAAAGATCTCATTATTGCAGTACTGATAAATGTTCTGTGTAAAAAAGAGCGTATGGTGACTGTAAGTGAAAATTTAGGTTAAACCAAAATGTAAACATAGCGAGATATACTCTAAACAGAAAGTCGTACCCCCGCGACCCCGAAAAGGATAAACAGTTACCGATAATGTATGAATGAATGAATGAATACTCTAGACAAGATATCCACCCTTCAGGGTTACCTAAAGCAACGTAAGAATGAACATAATAGAATTAAATTTGAATTAGATTCTGAAAGGCGCACCTTGGTTTCAGGGTTATATAATCATAAAGTTTGAGATGAAGCTAGAAAATAAAGATTGTGAGATACATTCCAGACAAGAAGACCACCATTAAAGGTCACTATCAATATTACATTCAGAAAGGGACAGAAACAATTGGTAAAAGTTAAAAATACCAAGTGGCAGAACTATGTATGTGTATAAAATTTAGCTTGAGATTTATCCTCTGGGCAATAGAGTCTGATTAAAGGACTCTTCCACGATATCGTTCCACCGTTTTTATGGACAATCAAGTTTTGTTAGCGGGACCCAAACACCATAAAATGTTTCTGCCGTACGTGTGATTGGAACCTATGACCAGAGGCAATGGTGTGCAGTCTTCAGCCCTTTATACACAGATTATGCAACATTGCTGCAATGATTTTGCCTTCACTGTTACTTGCTGTTCTATCTGGTCCTTTGAGAGTTCGGAGCACCAGGACGTCACACGTCTCCTCAATTTGTGGACATTTTCAGTCTATTTTCTCCTTCATTGAACTGGCAGCTAAATGCAACTAGCTTCTTTTAAGACTTCCAGTTGCTTAGGCAAAACATCAGAACCCCCTCCTGCCATTCCGGACTATTCTTCCTTGTTCTCATCCGGAGCCTTCTCCTCCTCCTCATGTTGCTCGGTATTCTTTCCCTCTTCCTCCTCCCTAACCATCTCTTCCCCTTCCTCCTCCCCTGCCTTATGGTGGCCTATAGGGGCAAACGCACTACAACACGTGCAAATAGACAACACACATGCAAAGTTATCCTTTCCTCTCTCTCATCATTTCATTTCACCACACTGATTGTGACTGTGCTAGATCCAGGTACATAATCAGGTTTCTATCTAGTATTTACAATATTTTTATTTTGGACTAAGCCGGATTTTAATGAAACTAAATTTATTTTTGTCAGAGCTAATCTACATCTATATAGCCCCCTCTAGTCCGCATAGGTAGTGATTTCAGCCTAAATCCCCCTCTCGGGTCAAAATCCCATTTTTGTTACATTTTTGGTTCATTGGCATTCCAACTATACCACATGGTTGGCCCTCCTGGACCCCCAAAAAACTGTGTAAAATAATAAATTATCAAAGAGTTTCTGAGCAAATTCATAGATTGTTTTGTTTCATGATGTTACTGTAATATAATGATTTTACTGGGTCTTTAAAAAAAAAAAAGAAGCAATTGAGGATAGAAGTATTGGTATTGCTTTGTGTTTCATTTACAGATTATTCCCACATAGTAACAGGTACACTTTGACTGACTCTGAGTCTCACCTGTGCCTAGACCCCAAGGTTATGCTAATGTCCTGATAGTTGTGGAGCTAATAAGTTTATTTTGGGTTTGTCATTCATGCGCGGCTTCACTTAAATAACCAATGAGCAGAACAGGTTTTGAGTATGACGGATGATTGTTCAAAGACTGACTCAGACTCAAGTCAATAAAACATCCTGAAGACAACAAACTGAAACCGAAACAATGGATTTAGCATTGATTTTGTTTCATAAACAGAGTTGGGCTGAATACGACGCTCATAAATCAACATTAGGAGGAGCGCTCTCATTGGACAGCAGCTCATTACGGCGCTGATTGATCAAGCTGGTCAGTGTGGCAGAATGACACAGGTGCTGATGACTGACAGTGATTAATAGCCAGGCTCGTCCAAACAGGTGTGCAGAAATGACTTTTGTAGATCGTAAACATATCGTGGATGCATACAATTTCTGTGTGGTTTGCTTTTGGATTTTTCACATTTATGGGATGTGGTAGAAAGATGATGAAGAAAACCTTCAAAACCATCAAAGAAGATGATAAATAAGTTGTTGTGGTTAGTCGTTTTGTTTTCAGAGAAGTTTGAGAGCGCAAATTTTGGCAAATGGTGGATCATACTTAGCATTCCGGTATTGCAATAAAACAGTTATTCCAATATAAACCAGTAAAACGCACCAATGTGTTCGTAGCTTTCTTTCCCTGACATGTAAGTTACATCGCTGTTTACCCTGGATGTCATACATTCCTAAATCAAAAGGAAGTTTTACAGAGCAGACAATCATATACATTGAAATTGAATCTTATTTCTAAAAATATCAATCTAAAGGAACTTATAATCACTTGATAAGACACCAAATGCAGTGGTAGATGATGACATCATTCTGACCCTTGAAAGCCAGCGTAGCTTCTTGAATCAGGACGGATGAGTTGAGGTGTAATTGGTTTGCGCAATCTGTAACTTTGATGCTAGATGGCACCAAACTTTTACATTCTGAACTTTTAAAATCCCCTCTAACCAACAGGCCCATAATCGGGCTTCTACCTAGTTTTTGCAATTTTTTTACTGCTCACAATGCTAGGCTTTAAAAGAAAAACGGCTTTATCTCACAGTTGAAGGTTGTTGTTTGCATATAACTCCCCCCAGTGGAGATAGGTGGTATTTTGCGTCCAATATCCCTCTCTGAATTCAAAATCTCACATAAAGAACCGAGGGTAAAGCAGTCCTCTTGTTATCATAAGGCTGGTGGTTCTATGCCCGCTCCTGCAATCTATATACTGAAGTGTCCTTGAACCAGATAATGAAACCCAGTTTACACCGGGAGACTGTTCCACTTAAGTGTTTATCCCGGTACCACTGATGTCTGAATGAGTGTCAATCCTGGCTTGTGTTTTAAAAAGCTTTGAGGGGTCGAGCAGACTAGAAAGAATCTATGTCAGTACAGTCAATAGCCATTTGACATGTTCTATTACTGGCCTCTCTACGGAGGAAACTTTATTAAAGTGCTTCAGATGACAAAAGAACCCATCCGCCCGCAGCAAATACCAATTAAAAGAAGTCACAATTCTCTGGTTAGTTTGAGACAGCACCAATAAAAGTTCTGAGTTTGAGTGTTTCATTCTATGATGTGGCTCTGCTCTGGTCATCACAACTTTAGCAGCTCTACAGCGATCAGCCAAAACATTTGAACCACCTGCCTAATATAACGTTGATGTCACTGTGTTCAGTCACATTTCAATCAGAACCAGGATAAAAACGACGTCAATTGGAGCCTTGGCGACCCATGACCCTGATGCCTTAGACCACTTTGGGAGATACTAGCCACCGCAGATCAGGAACACCAAACAAGACCTGCAGGTCTGAAGATGTTCTGACCAAGTCATGTCGACAACACAATCTGGTCCTTGTCAAAGTCACTCAGATCCTTACATTGTCTATTTATTTTGCTGTCTGATATACCCCACCACCAACAAGTAACCATGATAACCTGATAATCCATCAATCAATCAAAGCCTCCTCAGCGACTAGAACCTCCTCATAGACTCCTACAACTTCCTCAATGACTCATAGAACCTCTGAACTGATAAATAGAACCTCCTAATAGACTCAAAACCTCCTCCCTTACTCATAGAACCTCCTCATAGAACCCTAAAACCTACCCACTTACTCAAAGAACCTCTTCATAGACACCCATACTCATTCAATCATGGAACCTCATAGACTCCAAAAACCTCAACAACTTCTGAAACTTCCTCTTAGACTCCAAAAACCTCAACAACTTCTGAAACTTCCTCATAGACTCCTCCATAACCTCTTTAATGACTCCCAGAACATCCTAAGTCTCCTCAGAGTGACTCCACTATGACCTCCCCTCAATGTTATCCATGCTTGTGTTGTGGTTTTTTGGTCACGGCTCTGAGCATTTGCGTAGGTTTTTAGAGCCTGCTCGTTTTACTCAGAGTAGATATGTGATAAACCAGCATGTACCTCATGTACCGTGTCTGAAGTATTTTGTGGACCCCCACCTGTGCTTACAGCCTTGGCCAGTCTCCTCAGACTCCGCTGGTGCGTCTTCCCTCTATAGTGGATCTGGGCCTGGGCGCTGGAGTTGAGCCTTATGTTGCACACCTGGCAAACAGTGGCGCTGCTGCTGCTTTGACGGCGCTCTCGTTTGGCCCTACGCCCTGCTGCCACTCTCTTCTCCTCTCCATCAATCCCCTCTTCCTCCTCCTCTCTAGGGGGAGAGCTGCTGTTCATACAGTTGGGGCTCTTTGGATGCTTCATATCTGGAAAACGGAAGCAATGTTGTCTCCATGAATTTCTATCAAACCAAAACGTGCGGTTTGTCACAGCCTCCACAGGGGTGCAGCAGAGCAACAGGACTGCTTCCAGTCTTGTTTTCAGTGTTGCGTTCTCTTTCAATCAACATTTAAATATAGAGGATACACAATCCTCCTCAGTGTCTATTTGAGCCTTCTCATAAACTCCTAAAAAAATCAACAAGACCTTGAATTAGTCTTAAAACCTCTTCAGTGACGTGTAAGTGTCTATTAAAACATTCTCATTTACTCATAGAACCACCTCAATCACTCCTCGGAGGTACTGAAGTCTATCCCCACCTTTAAAATGTCTCCTTCCTGGTTTGACATATGAAAAAATCCATGATTAGAGGAATATGCAGGATGTCCAGAATGATTCTGTTGAATATAAGTCGGACTGTGATGGACCTCCCTGCTCCTTTTTAACCCCACCCTCCTGCTGCTTCTCCTGCCCACATCTCTCTGCTTATTCTCTGCAAGCTTTTCATGCCAATACACCACCCACACGTGTTGACACTCCTTCTGTATTGTCTACCAGCCCATCGGTTGTCTTTGCTCATTCCGCTACACACCTGCAGCTTTATCTGCTCATTTACCTTCCAGCATTTCTACGAGACAGCCTCTGTTTGCTAGATCCTGGTTTGTCCTCCTGCCTGCTTCGTATCACGTCGGTTCATAAGCATTTCCCTATTTGGATTTTGACCGTTGCAAGATACCTCCGTACCTCTGCCTGGTTGTTTTGGTTTTGACCTCTGGAAAGGACTGAATCCCCGCCTCTGTGACACTGCACGTCTGTCTTCTCTGATTCATGACAAGTCGCAACAGATTTTGAGCCGACAAACAATGGCCGGACAGACTCTCAAGATCAGCTAACACTTTGTACAATCAGAAAGAGACAACAGAAAGATAATTCCATTGAAACTAAGAGGTGACAAGTGGGATCGCTGAAAAGTACAACAATAACATCAGAACTAACCTGCCGTATCCTGTTTTTTAACAGTGATTCTAAGATCAGACGTTAAGGGGGGCTCAGCCTCTAATGTGGGAGGGTCCAGATTAAACCAATACGTCTGACATGATGAAAAGACTGAGAACTTTTATCTGAGTGGTTAAAATACATGTTGACCATTATTATTATTATTTCCCATTCCTTTTTCTTTATTCACACAATCCATGCAATACTTGAAAATTAAATTTAAAAAAAGTATGTGTGTGGCTGTGGGAGACTCCTCTATAGACTCATATGAAAACCATGAGTAGAAAGAGTTGGGGAAAAAAAGAGGAAACAAGCAATAAAAAAAAAGATCAATGATTAATTTCAAAAGCTGGGATTCTAATATTTCATACTAATATGTGTTTAAATGATATTAAAAAAAACATCTGTTAGGTGATATGGAGGTGATTCATAACACATTATAGTGCTAACCTAAAGCATTGATATCACAATTTCGTTTTTGCCAAATTAATTATAAAGCAAAATAAAAATATTCTATATATCAAATACATGATGCATTTCCTACATTTTTTTTAGAATGTAGACTTAACTGCAATACATTAAATACAAAAATTTACTGCAATACTCAAGCCTATTACAGAGAACTTTATCTGACTTGATAATAAATTGCTGACCAGGTTCTCCTACGACGACAGAATTTGCAGATGAAAAAAGTTGACAAAATATCAATATATTTCACCATAATAACAAACATTTATCAAAATGTTAAATATCGGAATAATATCATGACATAAATACAGTATCGTGATTAATATTGTTTCATGTGGGCCTCTGGTACTTCCCTATTATTTTGTACACGGAGTCAATCAAAAGATAAAGGAAAAGTAATCAAATTCCATAACTTTAATATCGTGGTAACTGGACTAGGTCACTGAATTCATGTTTTAGACATAATCTGTAATCGTGTAACCCTCGCAGCCATTTGCTGTCTGCTATCCACAGCTGTGGATCTCGATCCGTCTTCTCAGTACTTTTCAGATAACAGACATGGTTTCCTGGCGAAGACAAAGAGGCTGTTATAAAATCTGTGATGACTAAATGACTGTGGTAAGCGGAAGCTGCAGCTAAACTCTGCTTTGTTCTGCTGCTGTTTATATGATAATGGAATCAAGTCCTCATGGTGTTAGGCACTTTATTCTACACCTCGTTGAATGTACCCCCACCCGTTCTAAAAATTGTCTGTGACTGGCGCAGAGATGAAAGTGTTATGGAAATGTGCTCTCTGGAATTCATCAGCCGCCTCCAAGCAGCAGCCTCCTGGACTTCAGTGCTTGAGGCCGTCAACATGATTACATGACTGTTATTTGATGAATAGAGACATGACCGACCGCTGGTAACTCTGCACACAACACATGAATTAATGCCCATAACTCTCTGAGACATCCAATGTCAACATGATCTGATATGATGTATCTAACTACAATCATTCCTCAACATAAACCCTCTGAGGTCTATGGAGGAACAGCTGAAATCTCCTGAAATGGACAATTTGACACCAGAAAGGGACCATGGACCAATGGAGGAAGGTTCTCTGCTCTGATGGATCAGGTATTCTTTTACATAATGTGGACCGTTGGGTCGGAGTGCATCACTTACTATGGAAAGAGATGGTACCAGGATGCATTATGAGAAGATGACATGCTGGGGGATGCAGTGAAATGATTTGGACCACGTTCTGATGCAAAACCTTCTTAACATTCAACACGCTGACCATGTTTTCCCCTTCATGGAAACATTATTCCCTAATGGCAGTGGTCTCTTCCAGCAGAATGGTGCTCCCTGGCACACTGCAATGGTTCAGGAATGGTTTAAGGAACACAACAGCCAGTTGGTTATGTTGACTTGCCCACCAGATTCTCCGGATCTCAATCTAATCCCAGAGGATCCCTGGGTCAGATGCATGGAGATTGCACCTCACAACTTCCAGGACTTTAAGGATCTGCGCTAACATCTTTGCATCAGATACCGCAGGTCACCTCCAGACGTCTGGTGGAGTCCAAGCCTTGATGGGTCTGAACTGGTTTCGTGCAGAAGGGGGACCTACCCATATGGCTGACAAACCCTGACTACAGATGATTGGAGAGGCTTGGTAACGACTATCCTCATATGATTTTATTTTGTGGAAATAAAATTGTGTCCGGAGCAGAGCGTGCATGAACTGGATGCAGAATCCAGGAAGATATTCCACTGAGTGGTTGATGAGGATACAACAGATTCCACATATATTGTGTGAGCTCAGCAGTAACTATAGACAAAGTAAGAGAGGCCAGATTGAGATGGTTTGGACACATGAAAAGGAGTCATAGTGGATCTATTGGTAGGATGCGGGAGATGGAGTTGGCAGGCAGAAGACAAAGGGGAAACACCAAAGAGGAAGTTGTTGGATTCGTTGTGAGAGAACATAGTTAGTTGGTGTCACAGAGGGTAAGTTGGATACAGATGTTCCATTGTGGCAGCCCCAAAAGGGAACAACCGAAAGACGAAAAAAAATCATTCAATTGTTCTGATTTCACTTGCTCTTCTGTATTTTGAATATTCAGACTTCCAAAAATGCTTCTGCTGGAAACCAAAGTTCATTTCGAAAAGTTAATAGTTTTGTTCATCTAATAATCCAGTTATAGTTAGATTCCTACTCATTGATGAAGTTGCTACCCAACTGACTACATGTTGCTGCAGGCTTCTCTGTATGATGTCCAAAATAAGGCTCAGGTCTAGTTTAAACTCATTTTGGGTCCATGTCAAGCCCCATTAAAATGCTAAGGCTAATGCTGTAACTGTACACCGATGCAACTAAAGCCTCTCCTGGAAACAACTCCACTCACCTTTATGTGGTCCACAGGATCTGGCACCTGGCAGGACCATTACTAAATTCTTCTAACAGGTTGCTGATTGGACAGCAGCTGCTGGTTCCTGTTGGGTCTCTGTTCCCCAGCCAGGGCTTCTCTGTCTGTCTGAAACCCGAGTGGGCAGCTGGGGACCTCTCAGTCCTCGGCTCTAGTCCACAATCCATATTGCAAGCTGTGGCACCTGCAGCTCCAACTGATTTTTGTTTGAAACAGTTAATGCAGCTATTTATACCACCGCCAAGTAGGTAATGTTCAGGCTGGCATTAGTTTATCTGTTAGCAGTTTTTGGTTACGGTCCAAGGAACAATCTCTGGATCTTCTTTACCTGGGGGGCAATTTCAAAATTTTTATGTTCAACTTCCTGGATAACGCTGATAATGCTGAGACAAAATCCCCATCAGATCTAGGACCCATCTATAAAAAGACCGACGAGAAAAGTATTTCCCCATTACAAACAAACAACACTGAATATATCGAGGCAAAATGGAAAAAAGAGCTGAACACAGATGACATATAGGAACATTTTGATTTGCTTCTTCATGACAGCCTATTGTAAAAAATTTGCAAACCCAGACAAGAACAACAGCGCTAGAGACAGTGAGGTTAGATGGACGAAAGTCATTCCCAAGACTTTTGGACATTGGTCCAAAAAATTCAAACATTTTGGAGACAAATTTGTGGAGTCCTGAGTAAATTCTTTGGTTGTTAAATCCCCATTGATATCAGAGTCTTATACCTTATAAGACAATACACGATAAGAGGGGATGTATGTAATTAGAAAGACTGCTATTTGTGTAAAATCCTGTTGTATTGCTTGTAAAAAGGCCATCACTAAGAGCTGGTATGACCCCGGTCTTCCTCGCCTGAAACAATTGATGCATAGAGTTAAAGAAACATTAACCATGGAAATTGTGACTTTCTCGCTGATCTAGAGGGAATTTTTTTCTAAACTTTAAGAAATAGACTGTCTACAGAATGAAAGGATGCTACTTCTCTCCGACCCCTTTCTGAAAGATGGGTTGACCATGATCTAATCAAAACTACGGTCTGTTAAATGTCTAAGATAGCCTTTCTGTCTTCTTTTTTTTTCATTAATCTTGTGTTATTAAAATGTTAAACTTGAAATGAAAGAAAAAGATCTTGCACCGATCAAAGTCTGATCCGGATCCGAGCCCGATTCCCTCACAATCTTTACTGCGAGGACTCTGAGATGCCTTGATGGAGGTTTGCGTTCTATAATCTCTGTTTAGTTTTTATTGTAGTTGTGCTCAATCATGAAGATGACCTTTTTGGGCATTCTCTCCATGTAACAAAGAGTTTTCTCACAATTTTCAAGAGTCACAAGTCTGGTTCCCCAATTCATCGAATCGCCTACTATCATTTTTTTCCTGAAGCTAGCCGTTTGTAGGATGTCTTAATTTAATATGTCCCCTCTCCCCCTCTCTCTATGCTGTTATTCAGCTGTCATTTCAGTTTGCCGAGGATTTGTAGCCAACCTCCACCCCTTCATCCCTGTACAAGCTCAACCCCAGAACACCTGTTATCCTTTGATGAGGTCATCAGAATGTCAAGCTCCACTCATCACCCCGACCCGAGTCTGTGTACCTAATTTTTTGGACAGCTTCCCTTGCAATCATCTACCAGGTGGGGTGTAAGCGCTATAAGACTAAATCTAAGACTATACTTTTTTACCATTGTGGGATGGGGGAAGTTACAAGATGTTTGCTTCTAACTTTCTTGATATTGCCGACAATGCTGGGACAAAAATGACATGATAGTATCTCCATAAAAACTGCTACACATCAAAGTCGATCCAGATTCAAGAAATATTTTGGATCTGGTGATCGAGAATGTTATACTTCAAAGGTCGCATTCCCCCGAAGCTGGGCATACACTTTATGATTTGAGTCTGTTTTTGACCCCATATTTGAACCTTACAACTCATTTTTGAGCCGTACCAAATTCCAGTTTCATTGGACCGATGTTCAGATAAATTTATGACATTTCAGAAATGTTCAGCCATCATCTGACTTTCGCAGAGGAATCACAGGCATCACGTCCAGGCGGTGCCCCGCCTCTCGCCATATGTCAGCTGCTATAGGCTCCAGCCCCCATGACTCTGAACAGGCTACACAGTTTTGGATAATCAATGAATTAATGAAGGCTGGTCGATCTATTGCTACAGCGTATCTGCCTCCTTCAAATACCTGCCTCAAGCCTCATTCTCCTGCCTTTCAAATTGGACAATACTGTCCAGGTTGTACCTGCGCCCAAAGAGTCAATATATGGTGGCAACTCTGTTTTTAAAGGTTTCAGCACACAGGATAATCAAGGCAGCTAATTTCTGCCTTTTTAGGATGTTGTAAGCTAACAAACTTATACCTGCCTCCGAATTTTCAAATTAAACATTATTGAAAATTGTAAATAGCCAGAATGGGCCACGGGGCTTTTATATTATTCTGCATCACACATACAGTGTAAGCACTCAAGTTGTAAATGGTAAATGGACTGTACTTATATAGTGCTTTTCTAGTCAGCATTCAATCATCAGGAGCGGTAACCATTCACGCCATCATTCACACACCAATAGAACAGCCATTGTGAGCAACTTGGGGTTCAGTATTTTGCTCAAGGACACTTCGACATGTGGACGGATTGCATCAGCTTAGGATCAAACCACTGACCTTCAGATAAGTGGACAACCGCTCTACCAACTGGGCCACAGTTGAAGTTGTGGCTTGACGATTGGTCTGCACAGTGTGAGTACATCTATTGTGAGATTTGCCTTTACATCACAGCCGACCTATTCGTAAAGCGTAAGACCAGCTTTACAGAAAAACTTTGAATCAAGTAGAGAGCAGGTACTAGACCCGACAAGGAAATTACACACCTTCACCATTGTGCAAATCACTTCTCCAATGAGAAACTCTCTAGACTATCTTGGTCAGAGTTTAGGGTAAAACAGATTGAGGTACTTACTGGCAGAATCATCCGTTCAGGAGATAACAGGTTAGTCTATGGACCTTTTGGTTCAAAATAAATCCTAAGGAGCCGCAGTAGAATCTAAAGTGTGACCATTGTTGTTTGTTGCCAAGCTTTATGATAGAGGAATCTCTGATAGGAGTGAAACTAGCTATCTCTATCTGTTGTGCTGTCCTCTTAAGAGTGAGGCTTTGTGGCCCCAGCAGTTCTTTAAATATCAGAACTCATCATTCTGACTGCTGTTGGTCCAGGACGAGGAGAGACTAAACCAAGGACATAAAGCTTTATGGACGCTGTGTCATAAAGCTGGACACGTCACTGTGTTGTTAACCAGACTCACTGAGTTAATCCTGCTGTCCTTAAATGTAAGTCAGTGGTATTCAATCTCCTGATGATATATAGATTTGTTCGAAAATAAATCAACAGTCCAGGTTCATACAGTGATACAGTTCTGCTTCATACGGTGAAACAATCCAGGTCCATATCATGAAATAGTTTGGACTAAAGCTGCTGTCCTCCTTATAAACCCATAGACACCGCTAGAGGTTGATGTCACATGTCTGTGCGGGTGTGAGTGTGTAAATGACAACTGCCGCAAGATAGTTTATCTGCCTCATAATTGTTTTACCCAACAATGATGCTGTGTACAGTTGATCTTATCATTACTTTTAATGATCGCATTTAATGAATACCCATGAATACCCATGGGTTCAAACATGGGAACAAGACCCCTGGATAACTTCAGTGGTTGAAAATGACAACTCCACCGGTTACCCGGTGTCAGTTTGTGGTGGCAACAGGCTAAGCTTGTGTATTCCAAACATCCCTCAGCAAAGTTACAACTCATCCTGGCAGATCCTGATGCGTTCCTATCCCAGATGAGAGATGTAATCCCTTTAGTGAGTTACCCTGGGGTTTGCTTCCTGTCCGACGTGGCTGGAAAACCTCAAAAGAGAGGCGTCCTTTACGCTTCCTGATGAGGTGCCTGAACCATCTCATCTTACCTTTGATGACTTTTGATAATTTTACCACCTCATTCCTTCTTTTAATGTGAAGTAGCAGCATCTTTAGCTAAAAGCTCATCACTTTATCTCTACGGCTGAGTCCAGCCCCACTGTAACAGAAGCTCATTTCACCCACTTGTATTCTTTAGGTCACAACTCAGAGCTCATGACCATAGGTGAGCTTAAATCAACTAATGGCCCTCATTACTGCTGATGCCACACCAAACTACCTGTTAAACTCTGCTGTCTGTAGACAGCACCTGAATGTCAAACAGTTGCTGTCTGTAGCAAAGAACTTCAAGTACCTCTTGATCTTTTTCACAAGTGAATGGCAAATGAATATTGTGATGGACAGTGGAAAGTGTTCAAAATATTGTATCTGAGATCGTACATCTGCATCCTGTTAAACGATTCCCCCTCATGTTTGTGTCACCATCTATGAAATAAATCATCAGCCAGTTAATCCAATCTACTAACTTTGCCTACCAACAGTTTGCTCAGCAACTTTGCTTTATTGCGTGAGACAGCTGACTGACAATGACCTGTCAACATCATTAAGATCTCTATCAAGGGAATCACTTAATATTGGTACCTTCAGAAATTAGATATTGCTCATTTTACTCTCCGTCCTCTCTATGGTGGTTTGCGAACCTGACTGAATCAAAGGAATGCCATAACCAAAAGCCAACCACACTAACAGAGGTGTTTGTCACCAATCCCATTCAGACTTAAGGCCAAGTTTATGGTAATGGGAGCCGTGTTTGACATTACGTGACTTAAATGGTGTAAATTGTACCAGCTGGTAGATGCAATAAGAAGACATTTAGATCATGTCTATAAATCCCCTGTTGGTCCAGACTCATTTTGTATGATTGGTGGACTTTTTCTACAGGTGTGGTAGGTAGGAAGGTAAATAAGTAGGTATGTACTTGATGCCTTACATCCCACCCTCTAAAATAGGGCTGGGTGATTCATCATAAAATTATTGTGATCTCAATTCAGTACTATATGCGATGCAAAGTATGATGACTCCACTTACTTTTAATTCATTATACAAGCTGCAGCAACACTCCTACCTTAGCTGCAGCTTACGATACAACAAGCCAGGCCTAGTCCTTTTAAGAGGGTGGCTTTATGGGTTTTGTGTATCTGTGACATGGGGCATTATGGGAGTTGTAGATTTTTGTCTGGAGCCCTTCAGGGGTAAAGCTATGTATTTATCTTGACTGTTAAAAATAAAGTGGCAGTTCTCTGCTTCAAAGTTGACCAGTATGCTAGCGGAATATTATGCTAATGCATTTAGACATGGCCGAAAGCAGGAATCTTATAGGACAAAGATGTGTGGGGTCTAAATGTGCTTTCCTTCAAAGCAGCATCTGTGGTTTCTTTTACATTAAAAATAGTCTTCAGGCGAAGATAAAAGGCTTGAAGCCCATGAACTGGACAAAAGAACATCAGTAATAATCTGTTTGAACTGTCTCACACGAAAATGTCCAAAGACCAATACAACCCTTCAAATATCATAATTAATACTCAACAAATGAAGGACAGGTGGACTGCAATTACGGCTGCGTTGCTAGGTAACCCGAATCAGCATCTGAATTTGAGTCTTTTCGACACAAATTGCAGTCCCATTATAGTGTAATTTGTGCAGAGAAAGCCACATTTTACAGAGTGGGGGATGTGGAAACAAGAAGACTTCAGACGGCAGAGAGCTTGAGGTAAGTTATACAAGCCTGGTCACATCAGATATAGTGATCTTTGCTCTTAAATGTGGATTAAGGAGTGTTTTTTCCCTCAAACAGCTTCATGTTAGAATTTATAATGTTACTCATGTGCATGAGACGCCTTTAGGCGGAGGAGCAAGAAAAATATGGGCTTAGACAAATATTTAATTTTGGTTCAAAACGGGCTCTGTCACGTCGGGGACATCCAAAGTTGGATTAAGTCACAATATCCAATTTAAAATAATTCTTTCACAATATGGTAGTGAAAACCCAGTGTAACAGTTAAATAAAAGTAATGGATCGACAGTCAGTCGCCTCCAAGACTTGTTCAGGCGTGGATATAAATATACATGCAGGCCACACTCTAGTGCACAGGAGAGCTATGGGAGTTAACCCTTAAGTGTTAGCACACATTTATCTGTGTCACACACAGCCAGCGCATGGCACTTTAAATTTCTCATGTATATAACAAAGTGAGGTAAGCAGCATTTAAAGCAAACACCTACCTACCAAAGCGGTCAAAGAAAAAGAGCCATCTGGTAAAGTGTTTCATATTGTAAATCCTTTTTTGTTGTTTGCTGTAACTTTCCTGTTAAAGGTGTTTCACACCATATATATTTGTAATGCACTCCCAGGCCACTGTTACTACTCACCACTTGTTATATAAGATTTTTATTCTCACATGATTAAATTTGCCCTTTCCTTGTAAAGCCCTTTCAGCTCCATCTGCCGTATGAAAGGCAGGGTACAACGTTAGAGGAAGAAGAAGAAGCCTTTATTTGTCGCATACAATCATTCAAGTAGTACCACATATACTTTTATTATTATTATCATTATATAGCCCTATTTAGATTGTTTCTAGAATTCAATTTATTGATTGCTGGCATGAAGAGATGATAAGATCTAAGCTTTAAAAGGTTTAATAGGAGCAGCGGTTATAAACTGCATGTATACTGAGTGAGTTTTATAGGTGAGGCCTGGTGTATGAATGAGGACTATGTGTGTTTAGTTATAAATCATTTAAATACATTCATTAAAAAGTGAAGAAGCAGGTGCATGAATATGTTTGTCTTTCAGATGCACTTAAAATACAAAAAACAAAGATAGCTTTATTATGAAAGGAGTTCCGGGAAGCAGGAAGCATGACTCACCTGGAGCACTAAGATAATTATGGATACACACACACACAAACACACACATACACACTCACACACACACACACACGTATACCATATAGATACATATATAAAACATATTGATGTATGTAATCCCTCTGAATGAGAGGTATTTAGTGACAAGGTCATCCACTCATGTACTGATTCAGTGGGTTAGGTAAGTGAGTGGGAGCTGCTGTGAGGCAGAATATTTTTAGCCTGTATATTTTCATTGAACTCAACTGGCCCTAGAAACATGGGATGATACTGCGTACTTGCACGGTGTTGTATCATGCAGGCGCCAACACACTCATAGATCACGTAAGCCATCCTGTGTGTGATAATAATCATAATAGTCAACCTTTAACCTTAAAATCACTTTTTCCTGTAGGTTTTGGTCATTCTTATGGCACCGAATATTTCAGTGCCCAAGAGTACACTGGCTTTACATGGGAATTATATTCTAATAAAGTAGTATACTATATACTATATATACTATATAATATAGTATATAAAAAAATATATCGTGTTGCAGGTACAGGTAACAAAATACTGCACCCTAGTTTAAAGAGTTGATTACTTCATCATCACCACATTGAAAAAAGAGACAGAGACAAAGCCTAAGAATGTTTAGTTAAGCTGCAAAGTGGGAATGAAATACATATTTATATATTGTATTAAGTTATTTCCTCCATAAAAACTACATTTCAAAGATAACTGCTGGTGTGAGATTATTTATTATTTATAAATATTGTTTTTTTCAGCATTGTTTCAACATTTTACTGCTTTCAATAAGTATTTGCATGTTGATAAAAGTGAATGGATAATAATGTTAATAATGATTAATGGTAAACAATTATTTTTTAGGTATTTTCTTCTCTTCAGAATGAATCACCATCCTCAAAGCCAGTGTTCGTCTGTTTGTCCTAACGTGGCAGTGCAACATGGGAGAGGACCCACCTCCTTTGTAGATATGAAGGACTCAGTCTCCTTCTCAACCACATTTTAAAAAAATTTAATTGTTAGTTTCAGCTATTTATACAAGAATCAGTACAAAATTATTAATATTAAATTCCTGCTAAATCCTACACACTGGACACTAGACCTAAGGGCGGCTTTAGCTCAGTGGGTACCGCAGTCGTCTCTCAACAGGGAGATCAGGGTTTGATCCCAGCCCCTGATGCACAAGCCGTAGGTCCTTCAGTCCTTCAGCAAGACCCTGAAACGACAGCTCCCCGGGCGCTACATAGCGGCCACCCACTGCTCCCTCTGGGATGGGTTGAATGAAGAAATAAATTTCCCAACGTGTTACTGTATGTATATACTGTGTACTGGTGATAAAGAAAGAAAAAAATGTATTTAATGTAAGCAACAGTTGCAATATTTCTTGAAACTAGTCTCCCCCACAGCCATTTCCATCATTTTCGAACACCGTCCGCCAATTATTCTTTTCATATTTTCATCTATACCTCTTGCCTCCCAAAAACAGAGAAGGGCCGCCGCCTGTGCCTCTATGGACCAGCCTCCCCTAATATGTAATCTTTACAGAATGAAAAAGTATTAGTTAGTTATTAGGGCAATACAGTGAAACATTTAAAAGAAGAAAAAATGCACGAGGACAGGAAAGTAGTAATATTCCACAAACATAACAGAAAAGTACAATATTCTTTATGTTACAATTTCAAAAAAAACAACAGAATTTCTCATTTCCTCTTTGTAAAAAATGCTTGCTTCTCTTGGTAGGACTGATCCCACCTTTAATCGTAAAGCTACAACAGGAAGTTGACTTCGTAGTAAGTCATTTGATTTCAGATTATCAAGTAAAAAGATGTAAGTATGCATAAAAATGATGACGACACCAGTATCACTACCAGTACAAGTGAGCCATGTGAAGACCCCCGACCACATATCTGTCTCCAACCTCACAGCAAGCAGCAGATAACACACATACTCAGCACCCTCTGTAGCAGGAGATTAGAACCAATGTTAAACAAAGAGGGAGAGCAGGTTTGTGACATGCCAGCCCTTTAATTAGACTGCAGCTAGCTGAGGACACACACACACACACACACGGAGTCAGTCCAGTAAAGTGTGAACTGTGTGTGCTATCTGTGTTCTTTGTCTGTCTACTGTCACAAATACCAGGTCAAACAGTCAATCAGCTGCCACCTTCTCTTATGACCAGACAGCCCTTCCTCCTGCTCCTCCTCCTCCAACAAACGAGTATTCAAACCATGTGAAACCAGTTTACTGAACATTACAATCCTCTTAGATCAATGATGTTAAACTCAGTCAAAATCTGAGTCCAGCCCTGGTGCCAAACAGAAGGCTTACATTGTGACATTAGCAAAAAATTTGGAAAAACCAATCATACAGTAAAATTAACTTAACTGCACCCAAGACATCTATGATAATTCAGAACAAACCAAGTGTATAGGAAAAAAGACAAATTAGAATTGCATTGCAAAGTTGGGTTTCTTAGTATCTGACCCACTTATTATAGAAAATAGTCCGGATATCATCACTCAACTGGCCGGATATGTTCTGTGGGCCTTGAGATTGACATGTATGCAGCACATCACATGTGTTAAACTCAAAGCATAAAAATATCAAATTTTTATAACAACGGGCCCGCTTGTACACAGCACAAACACCAGAGATACTAGTCCCAGATTACACTGCGTTAGCCAGCGCGTCAATCAAGAGCACCAGCGCTTCTCTTCTCGCTGCTCCTCTGTTGTCAGATATCAGCATTTATCCTGTAACTCTAATAAACTAATCCTTAGAAGGAATGCAACGGAGGCTGGGAGGGGATAAAATAAAATATAAAAATAAAATAAAACTATGAATAAACGTATTACTACGTTGTACATGTATAAGTAAATAGAACAAACGTTTTAATTACCTGGCGAGGTGCGTTTGCATCCTTCAGCCGTTCAACATGTGTCACTGTCGTTGCGTTAAAAACAAGAAAACACATGAAGCTGCTTACATAATGTGCAATGCAAATGGAGGCTGTTCGAACACCTTGCACAGTTTTCTGAAGAGCAGCCGCTCCTGACTGCAGGAACAGATACGAGGAGCAACAGACTACTTTTAACTTTTTATTGTGACAGAAGGAAGAAACGGCTAAATCAGCCCCGCCATTTACCAAGGGTCATTTAAAGTTTCTTTTTATTGATATTCTTAATTTAAAAACAATTGATTTTGGATGCAATTTGTAATTTGAAAAATATGGTTCTCTAGCTTTCATTGATGCCTGGGAATAAAAAACATTTCATTGTAAATGATTCTGTGAAACTCTGCTGACAGAGAGGCAGACATAAAAATTATTTATGCTCATTGTATTTTGAATTTAATCATTAATTTGAATATTTTCTATTCCAATGGTTTGTTCAGAATTCTATAAAATGAATGTCTGTCGAGTTCCTGTGCAGGGAACTCGACAGACATAGTTTATCAAATATATACATCATGGAGAAGTTCAAATATTCCTTTAGATAGATTCACTGGTTTATGGACTAAATGCATTGACTTGATGCGACGCCACGGACGGGATCGCATGAGACAGACATGACTTTGGAACTTCCATTTCTGGAACCGCCACTTTGGTTCCAGAAAGTGATGGCCAACAATTACAGGACAGGATCAAGATGGGTTTTCATTTTTCTCCTACTTGCGAAAGGGATTTTTGAATTTCTAATTAGTCGTCGTGGATCCACTGCTCATTCAATTCATCATCACTATTATTTTATAATGACTTTGTATTTTTTTCTCTTGCACGTGCAAGATGATCAAAATAATGTGTAATTTGGACATATCAGACCAACGAATCAGATTGACTACTCTATCTTTATTCATCTGATTCAAACATCTGTGCACTGATATTGGTTTAACTTAATGTATATATGGATGAAGAAAAATGTTTATAATTGTTCCTTGAAAATTTTCTGCCAACCAAAAATGAAAAAGAAAAAGAGAAAACTGAGAGAAGATATTATTTGATCTTTGACATCAATAAACAAACTTTGACTGAATCAACACAAAAATATTGACGACAAAAGAATAAAGTCAGATCAAAATAATTATTTTTACCATAATCTCTCTTTAAAGAGACAAAATATGATTTGAGGCAAGATATTCTGATTAAATTACATGTGCTGGGATTCTGGCACCTCCAAATGCCCATCAACCCGCTCCATCTGAGAAGTGGACCCTAAAGATGGTGAACTATACCTGAACAGGGTGAACCTACAGGAAAGTCTAGAGGCCTGCATTGGTACTGACATACAAATCCAAGGTCTGACATGGATATAGGGTCTAACACATTAAATATAGATTCAGATGAGATCGAATAAATGGAAGTACTGCATTGAGTATCAGGTTATTAAACCTGAAATAATTCATGACACAGGAAAAAAAACTTAAAGAGAAGACTTTGTAATTACTTTGTAATTACCATGAACATCGTCACAATCTCCTCGCTAGTTTTGTTTTGATGTTGACTTTTGACTCATCACTGTCAGGAAGAGGAGGTCTCAAAATCAAATAACTGCAGGAACCACACAGTAGCTCTGTGGGAGGTCTACATTGGTCCTGACAGTCTTGTCAATACTCTATCCTGGGTATAGGGGTAAAAACTGCTGGAACATCTAGTAGCTGTGGTGGCGATCCACAGTAGTCCTGAGGGTCTAATCACTGGTCTGACCCGTATATAAAGGTAGGTAATACAGGAACCATCTAGAAGCTCTGGTTGAGGTCTACAGTGGTCCTCGCCGTCTAGTCAATGGTCATACCCGGTTATAGGGGTAAAGACTGCCGGTAGCAGTCATGAAGTAGCTCTGGTGGAGGTCTTGAGTGGTCATGACGGTTTAATCCTTCAGTATAGCAGGACTTTCACACAGTTTAATTTGTTAAAGACAATGAGCATAGGTCTTTACATGGAAATAACCTCAACTTACTGCCAAACTGAAACTTTAAACTTGATTTCTTAACAAGGATTTGTTGTGAAATAGATGCAGATGCACAATCCTGGATAAAACTCTTTAACAAGCACAACCTGTGCCTGTAAAGGGTATTTGAGTATTTGGATTATTAGTATTACAATTCCACTTGAAATTTAGATATATATTTAGAGTATATTTTCAAAGGCACCAGTGCTTTCATATAGACTAGAGGTAATATAAACAAAGACCAACATTTCTAATCAAACAAACAAAGTAGCCATCTATTTAGAATAAATCCCTGTCAAGACACTTAATCTTTCAGCACAGACCTCGCCACATATACTTAAATATATTTGTGTGTAAAACACGGTTGAGGTCGGTCGCAGTCGGGAGTGACTAAATGTGCAATCTCCTTCTCCCAGGTTAGGCTTCAACTGAGGAGTTTAAAAGTGTGTCTCCTGCAGACTGACTGCATCAGCAGAAACATCATTCAGCAGAATGTGCACCAAGCAACTTTAAGTTTTCTTTCTATTATAAAATGTAATTGGACACCGTTGCATAAAATTCATCACATTTTCACTGCGGGAAGACAACAGGGGATACAGACACAATGTGTGCAACTCTGATAAAATACTGTCTTTGCTAGTTTATGTGTTATTTCTGCAGCTGCTATTTTAAAGTAGGCTTCCAATGTCAAACAACAAGCTGTTATTACATGGGAGCGCAAATAGTGGGAAGACTTTTTTCTAAGATTCATCAAGATGAATAAGATTACGTCTTAATTCTCAAAACTAAAAGTATTTTCAATTAATTGCTGAGCTCTAGTGAAAGGTTTGAGTTCTCAAAATGACAGACGGTATTTCTTCAGTACATGGGAGATAAATAATCAAGTTAGGTTAAAACTTTCAATTGTTATATATCAAAAAGGTCTATCCCGTCACGTGGGAGATGTGTGCATAATAAAGTTTCATAAAAATTTGAGTTATCAGGTAATAATAATGATTTATTTAGATTAATGAAATAAAACAGAAAAAAGAACACTGATTAATGGTGCTCTGTGAGCTCACACGCCAGTGAACACGTCATCTGCGTCCAAATGATGGACGCAGATGACAGAGTGTCACTGAAGTGGGTCATTAGTTCTCTCATGGATCCCTCTGTGCTGGAACACACCTGAGCACTGGAACACCGAGCCAAATTGAGAAAAACATTAAGGCAGAGATGGGCGCTTGTATTCAAGTGTGAATGAGAACAAATGACTAAAACTGAGCAGCTAAAAGTTAAAGTTATTCCTTCCTCAAGAACATGTTTAATTTCTCAATATAAATATGAATTATTATTCTCAGATAAAATATTGCTGGTAAAGAAATAACAGGACAATGGCACTCAAACAAAAAGGAACAATTTTTAAAATATAAGCAAAGAGGGTGTATTAAATATAAAGACAAAACCCAAGAGAGACAGAAAATGGTGGGAAATAAATCAAAATCAGGCTAAGTAGGACAACTGAGACATTATGGGGGAAGTTGGGAAGGACAGTGTTATTTTTCAACTGGAGGGGTGGTCTGCACTCCAACCAAGGGCAACAGCAATTGTGGGCATCTGTCATCAGCCATCTGGGAAAGCCCCCCAGGCAGCAGCAAATGTGACCTATTCATGAGTGGCAGTAGTGCGCTGGAGCACTACTAAAGAGGAAAAAAGGATTTTTTCGTATACGATGGACTCAGCATTTCACCAAACAGTTTTTCGGAAATGTACCTAACCTAATGGGTTTGGGCCATGCCTAGAGTTTTTGGACGTGAATTGCCATTGATGAAGTGTCAGGTTTAAAAGGTCTTGTTTTTCACCACATGTCAGTAAATGTTTAGCCTCCATTAAATGAAGCTAGTAAGTAGTTCCAGCAGAAAACTACAAAACAGAGTATGCCCAAACAAACAACAAATAACATTACGTAAATATTCATATGAGTACAGGGGAGCTCAGGGTATATCAGAGTTGTTTGGGAGTTAGTTGGTGCAGTATCCCCAAAAACATGAAAAGTATTCTAGAAAGTGGGTTCAGTTTAGTTTAGGGTTTGGCAATCCTGAGATGAGAGAAGTTCTGAGTTTCTTACCATGCTAACTTTCTTTGTGAACCTCACCTGCTTACTGTCAGGTTTATTCCTGATTCCTCCCCCTTCTGCGCCTGAAGCAGAACTGTTATTCGGTTCAAATCATTCCAACTCCTTTCCACAAATATTATTCAAATAAAGTGTGGTCAAACTAATAAAATCTCAAGCAGAATTTCTTTTCCATACAGGGTTTCTCGGCTTCGTTGATGAAGCATTTCACTAAGTTTTGGTAAATATAGGCTAATGAGCGCAGTAAAAGCATGACCACCATAGCATTTCACAGGTTGCCATCGAGATTACCTTATCTCCATTGATGATGGCTTTTGAAATTCATCATGTACCAGTTTAACTCAGAGTCTACGAACTCAGAGTTGATTGAGCCCAGATCAACTGTTCTGTAACCAAAACTCAGAGTTTCCCACCTCAGGGTTACGCCCGCTTTCCGAAATTCCTTTCTGCGTTTATTTGACAACTACTATGATAGTTTTTGGTAGTGTAATTTTTCAATATCAACACCATCAAGGAAGGTGTCCTGGGAAGTGTAGGGTAGATGATCTATGCTTATCACAGCAAAGCCACAGAAACTACACAATTTGCTGGAGGAGCGCTAATAATCTCAGCATATTCTGCAGTACAGACAAAATGAGAAAGTCGAGTATGCATGGATATTACGCTAAAATCGTAAAAGCCAAGAGTTATGGAATCCGTCATCAAAGGTTTTAGATGCATCATCTTTGAAGCAGGCAAGACTACACCTGAATGAAAGTGGTTAAAGCTAAACTTTCACAATCTATTTAAAAACGGAGCTCTGTTTTCTAAATGAACAACTTCATTATTACATTTATTTGGAAAAAACAAGAATTTTTTTTTCTAAGTTGAAATCAACACACTTCTGTAGGAATACCCCATTTTCACCTTCCAATTTTAAAAACACTCCAGACCGCGCCCCTAAAATGGACTGGGATATATCTTTATTTCTTTATAATAAGAGGTAGACAACAGAAAGTTACACAAATTATAAATGGACTGTACTCGTATCGCACTTTTCTAGTCTACTCAACCACTCAAAGCGCTTTACAAGCGAGTCAGCATTCACCCATTCACACAAATGTTCGTACATGAAGGATAGAGGCTGCCATGCAAGGCTCCACATGGTCATCAGGAGCGGTAACCATTCATGCCATCATTCACACACCAATGGAACCGCCGTTGGGAGCAGCTTGGGGTTCAGTATCTTCCCCGAGGACACTTTGACACATGGACTGCAGTGGCCGGGGAACAAACCAAAAACGTTCTTTTTCAGTAAAACATAACAATCTTTTAAAATACTGTTTCCCACAGGTTTAGAATTTAGTTGGGGTGGTGGGCAGCGCAGAACAGAATGTGACAGATGGGTTCACTTATAAACTATTCAAACAAAAGTTTATCACTTACCCCATTTATTACGAACAAATAAACATCTTTTATCTTAGGTCAACATAATAAAGCTATTTATAAATTAAAATAAATGACCATATACAAATTAATAACCACTCTTAATATCCTATTTCAACATCAATAAATAAATAAAAATAAATTACTATTTGTATATAAAAATGTATTTCGATTTGTCAATTAATAAACACTCAAACTAAATAACTGTTAATAAATAACTATTAGAGAGAAAAGGCATTAGAGTTTGGCTTTGTAACCTATTTTTGTTTCTGTTTATGGCATTCGCACATACTTAAGTTTCCTTTGCTCAGCAGTGTATTTTAGGTTTAGTATTTTGAAGGATCACAGCAGAAGAAAGGTTGGTCGGCATTGTGTATGTGTTCTGATCTGATGAACTAAGCCCTGATCTGTTAGCCCTGTTCAGTCTGTTATATGTTCTATGGTGTCTTTTTTAATCAATATACGCATATGGATTAATAGTAAATTATCTTGAGTGCACAAAATGTTTTTTTTTTTATCTAAGGACTTCATGGGCTCCGTAGTTCGCCTCTCTTTATCATTAAAAAATATTCAGAGCAGCATCTCATTAACAAACACTCTCTCAAGTTTAAATATATGTAAAGTGAAATCATTTATTATACATCTTTGTTTATTGTTCGATTACGGTTGCTCGCTCAATACTTATTCCGTTTGCATGTATATTGCAATTCCCATTATACATTGGCATTAAGCTAACTGACCAAATGTTTATTATATTTACACAATGTCTTGAAGCAATAAACATTTAGACTAAAGCCAAAGCCTTTGTCTCTCATTTGAAGAACTGTTAATCAGTCAAAGTGAACGCTAACATTCATGGAGAGCAGAATAAAAGAATAAAATTAAACAGCCTCCAACTGGCTCTAGCCTACCCATTGGTCCGCAGTTCTGTGTGCATCTACTTGGGCGGGTCTCAATTTAACCTGGCGGGCAGCCCAAGTAGAGCCTATGTATGGGAAACACTGAAATAGTTATTTTGAAGGTACAATGTTTTCAGGCACATACAGTATTTACACCAGATTATTCAAATTCTGAAATACAATCTTGGCAATAAAGATAATCCAGGGAGCAAGTGGAGGAATTTCAGCTTCAAATGTCCTGGGTCAAACACATGGGGTAAATGCATTCTTCCATTGGGAGATAACCTCAGGACAGAGAAGGGTTGAATTACTTCCAGCCTTTTTTCCCTTTGGGCTTCATCTCCTGACAGCACTGATAATGCAGGCTGGAGAAGAGAGGCCTGACATCTCTATGACAGATACACTCTGCTGTCTCAATCTTCACCGAAGGGCTAAATATGTTGATGGTGAGCCAAGAAGGAAATCTTTTGGACAAAGAATCTATCCTTTCCATATGGAGAGATATCAGGAGGTGGGAAGAGGGGAGAGCAGACAGACGTATGACTCAAGGGGATGACTAACTGTTGTGTTCAGAGCGGGTTTCCTGTGTCTAGTTGATAAATTTACATTGCGTGGAGCTGCTAGAGAGATTCCAGTGTTTTTACAAGGTCTTTACATAGACAAAACTGAAAGAATAAGAATAGATGCTGCAAAGCCACATTCATTTATCTTGTATAATGAATAAAAACCAATGTTGGAGACGTTATACCTTCAGTAATGTTCAGATAAGTGAAGTTAAATGTATGTTGGTGTTCAGATTGGCTCACCACTAGAGCACTTCCTCTCATGATCATACCTACCTGCGTATTAAAATACTCCTCACTGAGAATTGCTGATGATTCCAATCACGTGTTGTAGAAATGTATTTGTGGTTTAGAAGCCAATCACGCCAATGTTGACTCCAGATTATATCACAGCTCCTTTTTAGCTACCATCCCCCTTATCAATCACCCTCCAGCTTCTTATCTGTGCTGGCTGGTATTGGCAACCTGAGGCTAAATTGGATTGAATTTTAATTAGCTTCGCTCTAATGGCTAAAATGGGTTTAATTGTCTGAATTGTTATCACTGGTTCCAGAAGGTGGTAGGGCGTGGAGAAGCACCTCCGTAGGTTCTCAACAAAAGCGGAGCTGAGACAATGAGTTAAATCATATTGAAAATACGTATTTGGCGATACAAACGGGGTGATACGAATGATTCAAATTTAGAAGTATACATGAAAAATGTTCATCTTGAGTGGGAAATTCTTTTGATATGTGACTGAAAAGCCCATGAACGCTGATATTCTCCAAACCTCAATCAATGTCATGAACAGAGCGAGAAGATCAGTGTGAACATCTGCACCGCATTGGGTAAGGAGGAGGTATTAGAGTAGAGCTGGTCTCTCGCTAATGTAGGTGTTGTCTTCTCTTGTCTCTTGTCTGTTGTGAAGAGAGAGTCGTAAGTTTCATCTCAGTTATCTATGTTCCAGCCCTGTTGTATGATCAAGGATACTGGTGGCTGAGATGATAGATAGATAGATCATAGGTGGGCCTGTTGAGGTGGTTCGGGTATCTGGTCAGGATGCCTTCACCCCTACCTTTGGAGGTTTCCCTGGTAAGTCCCACTGGGAGGCGACCCAGAGGTAGACCCAGACCTCGCTGGAAGGGTTCTATATCTCCCGAGGCGTTCCCAGAGCTTGAGCTAGAGATTGTTGCTGGGGAGAGGGACGTTTGGAGAACTCCCTGTAGCCTGCTCGTACTGCGACACGACCACGAATAAGAGGAAGAAAATGGATGGATGGATTTTTTTTTTAATAACCTTCCTGCAAAGTACTGTAACATGTCCTCTAAATATTCTTAACTATTGAGGGATATTTTTGTTAATGATATCGGTTCCTGATCTTGATCTTATCTCAAGGTATCTGTTTGTTCCCTTCGTCTGCTTAAACACAGCTCCAACGTCCTTCCTGACTAGATATCAGAAAAGGATGCAAAGAGCCAGAGAGATTTTAGTTCAGCTCCTTTTTTCTCATGACACATCTGCAACTTTTCGGGCACCAGTTTGGGCAAAGCAGATTTCTTTACGACATCACATGTGAGATGTAACTTTGATGTTTGTTGGTCTCTGTTTTTATTGGAGACGTGCACTCTTCATTAAGTTGCATGCCAAGATTCACTTTCTTCAGTGTTTACGTTCGACATGTTTTTGTTTTGATACTTTCTTCTTTTCAAATATGTGAGAAAACTTATTTGTCAGCTCACTTTTTTCGCTAGTGTAATCCACCCTGTTCTGTATGGTGGCTCAGGTGGCTCAACCAAATGCCAAAACATTACAGAACAACCACAGAAGCCACACTGGAAGTGAGGACAGCAGCTCAATTTAATATCACTATGTAATTGTCACAAACGGGCCAAGTTCTTCATCCTAATTTTATAATTAAGCACTTTTACATCTAATATTAGGCTACTATGAAGCTTACTATATTTTGACATTAGCATTATGGCTAAGTCATTTAGCTAACTTTATTCAATCAGATGAATGTAAGCCTATCTGTACATTTGTCTCGGGTCCTGGTATTATTGAATTTATTGTATCTGAATATAGCTTCTTAAAACATGCTTTATTTTTAAATTATTAGCTTCATGAAGCTAATGCTAGAGCCCTAGACATATTTAGTGTTTAATCAGGTTTGTCTTCCTTCTAGCTGTGTCGTCCTGGACAGATTGGGCCCGCATTAAAGATTAATTTTTATGGTTTATTCATAAAATCTATGCTTCTAAACTTACCTGTGTTTGGCTCCAGTCTCCAACACTATTTAGGTAGCCTATCAATGATCACATTATAAATACGATATATTCTGAAATTGAAATTAAATAAACACTTTTTAATACACTTATTCCTTTTTGACTTTTTTGAGTTAATTTATGAAGAAGAAGAATGAAGAAACCTCAAGAACTGGCTTTAACACTCAAAAAACTGAACATTATTTACCAAATATTTAATGTTAGAAAGAGTTGATTATTACTGCATTCTAGGAGTATTTGATTATGCATTATGATATACTATGGAGCTGTAACCATGAATAACGATTTCACACTCTACAAGGGGCTTCATATTTTGTAGAAAAAAACATTCACTGAACTGGAAATTAAATGGTTTAATTAGCTGATTACTTAGTTCATGTTGAAATAAAGCAATTTCAGCCTGATGACCATTGATCGGGACTTGTTAGTCACAGGTCTCAGGCTTCGCCATCAGCTCCCCATGATTGAGTCATGAATGGCGGTACTAGATGGGGGGCAGGGCCCACCTATAATGCCTCCTTCAATTAACGGCCATTCAATTTAGTCTGCATGACTGGCCTTTTTGTGTTGAGCGCTAACAGCCATTATAGAGAATCTAACGCACCATTTAATGGCGGGGAAAGAGCCAAATTATAGCAGAATAATAAGAGATGAAGCAGAGTGTTGAAAATCAGCAAGGAAATTTAAAAAAGATTGTCTTCTCTCAGATAGACACGATCGACTCTTGTATGATTATAAACAAACAACTCCCTCGAAACATTAGCATCACACACGCACACACCTGTATAAATAGTCTATTTGGTCATGACAGTATTCGTTTTGCTAAAATGCACCGATCATTTGCATTGAAAGATAATTAACTGCAAACTAAATGGATGGTTTCTATATTTTTCAAGAAAAAAGAGACAAAATATACATTTTACATATTTGAACTCCCCTTCTGCTTTTCTTTTCATCGATGATGGTTAATATTCATTTCAATTGGTGCTCGGAATATAGAAGCAATTTGGGAAATGAAGATGAGGTATTTTCCCAATTTCTTGCAGCAAAATCACACAATACCAAGACTGTTCATGTCCATTAAGGAGGAGGTATTCCCTGTGGGAGTGTCATTCATCTTGCAGAGGTAAGTGCGGGCGCAGACTACATTTCACACATTATTTGAGTCACGGTGAATAATAAAGTTCATTATTCAAAAATGAAGGCGCAATATTCTACAAAATTAAGATTTTAAATTATGAGAATCATCTTAGTCTTTTGGCTGTTCCCCTTCAGAGTCGCCACAGCAGATGTGGCTGGTAGTCGTATGTTGTTATATTACAAGAACAAAGTTGTGTTAAAGTGAGAATAAAATCTGAATTTTACGAGAATAAAGGTGAAATATTACTGAAACAAAATCGATATTTAACAAAAATTAAGTCAAACTATTAAGAGAATAAAGTCACAATGTTAAGGGAATAAAGTCATTTATTTTATGGGAATAGACTCAAAATTTTTACAGGAATATAGTTGTACTATTAAGAAAATAAAGAGGTAATATTTGAATAAAGTCATCATTTTATGATAATGTACTAAAATCATCTTATTTTATGACAATTATGTTATTTTCATTTTACGAGATTAGTCATAATTCAAATATTAATATTAACATTAATATAATAGTAGTCATAATATCTAAATGTGATCATTTTAAGGGACTTTATTTCTAGTTTTACGATTAAGATAAGATGGACACACCAAGGGTTTCTCTGCACCATGTGAACACAATGTGAGTTTAGCATCCTTTTTATGGATATTAACAGACATGATGACAGGAGCACCTTTTTCACACTAGGAGCTTCTTGTGAAGCGAGTGGATGTGTGTCAGCATGTATCTTTGCTGACAGGCAGCAGTTATGTTGAGTGAAGCATCTGACAGAAAACACTCAAATGTTTTTTCCAACCACTATCATTATCTATGCTGGCCATATGGTGCTATAAAGAAGCTGTGAAAATGACAGACTATGAAAAATGGTGGACTTGGAAAGATCAAGAGCCATTCTCAATCATATCATCCTCATCCACACACAGGTGTGTTCGAAGAGTAAAAGAAGAAATCCTTTTTTTATTACATAAAGCCATTCACAGTAGAACATAGTGAAATTATTTCTCTGCATCTGCTCCCATCCCTGAGGGAGCAGTGGGCGGCCCTTTTGAAGCGCCCGGGGACCCAGGGTTTCAGGGTCTTACTCAAGGACTCAACGAGATGTAGATCCTGGTGGGACTTGAACTGGCGGCTGTGGCTCAGTGGGTAGAGCGGCCGACTCCCAATCAGAAGATCGGAAGATAGCCGGTTTGAATCCCACCAGGGTCTACTTGTCGTAGGGTCCTTGAGCAAGACCCTGAATCCTTAGCTCCCCGGGCGCTCCGCGAGGGGCTGCCCACTGCTCCCTCAGGGATGGGTCAAATGCATAGAAGTAATTTCACTATGTTGTACTGTGTATGACTCTATGTGACTAATAAAGGATTCTTTCTTTCTACCTTCCGATATTCTGGTTGCGACACGGCCGCTCTACCAACTGAGCTACACCCACCACTTAAATAAGGTCTTGTGAATTTCCTTGTTGGATCCAAAGGTGGTTCAAGCTTTAATCAACAGAAACCGGGTCTGAGGAATTTCTACAGCAATTTTAAGTGAGGAATCAGATCCGCCCACAGAAGCAGCTTCACAACGCATTGATGGTTGGTATCCTTAAAGTACAAACACTTTGCTAATTGAAGACTAGTGATGACATCATCGACACACGTACACTCTGCTGAGTGAACCCTAGTTATGACATCATCGACGTATGTGCACTCTGCTGATTGAACGTAGTTATGACATCATCAACGGACATACACTCTGCTAATTGAACATTAGTGATGACATCATCGACGCACGTACTCTTTGCTGATTAAACCTTAGTTATGACATAGTAGTTTGCTTAAATAAAACATGCATACCGAGGCTATACACGCAAGTCAAAGGTGAGATTAGACAAGAGTTGATAAACATGGAGCGAAACGCTTTGACAACAGACGGATGGACATCCTGTACAACAGAAGCATTTGTAACCGGGACATATCTGAAAACATGACCATGAGCCCTACAGGGTGTAGCTATGACGCAGGAAGATGTCATCTATTTGCACTATATTTAGAATTTTGGTTTAGACTTTGAAACTTCCAGACCACCGAGCACAGCACCTATACAGAACGTTGTAATTTCAAGGTGGTAAATCCCAAATGTTTATTATGTTACTCATTTTAAGGTAATCAGGGGCCGTTAATGTGAACTGATATAAACATTTACCTGTAAAAATGAAAAATGTGGCACTTTAAAGTAAAATACAAGTCTTTGTTCTTGTTTTTAATTTAATTGTCAGATACATTTCATCAATAAAATAGTCAAAACATATCAAAATTGTTTTGTATTTTTTCATTCTTTACGTGAAATATAACTGAGTAGGTTAAATGGGTACATTATATCATCTGATATCGATCGCAGGCTCTTAAATGAAATCGAATCTAAATCGTATCATGGCAGACTTTGTGATACATGCTAAATATCGTATCGTTGTCAAAAGAATCGATATATGGTATTTTGATTTACAGCCCTGTCAGTCACAGAAGTCTGCAAAGATGTTTGTTGTCAGCACAGGCAAAAAAATGGCTTGTATGAAAAAATGCTGGTGAGACTGAGCCATCAGTACTCTTAAGCCCCTTTACAAAGCCTTTCCATGGCGCTCACGCTTCACCTATATTACGTCTCTCTGATCTGTCTAAATGTAATAGAGGTGGAATGGGCTGAGTCTGAGTTGGCCATGTCTGAAATGGCAGCTCTGGTATTATCAGCCACAAAACAGACGTCTGTAGGAACTGGAAACGCCAGTGGGGGAAAGAGGGTGCAGCGCTTTGAAAATGCCCTATGCTTCGTTCACATCGAGCACAACACAAAGGATCACACCACCGTGCTCAGGTGAATGTCACCAGGCTACGTCTGTGTCATTCGCACAAGTAACAGTCTGCCATAAGACCCCTCCCTTTTCTGTTTTACAGGATCCATACGTGTCTTCCTTTTTACTTCTTCGCATGACCAAGGTATAAACCTAACTGCTGCTTTGTATTTGTAATATTTATAAAAGGAATAAGATCTGTTTGAAAACCAAACGCAGCCACGTCTGAGTTCTCAACATTATCCAGAGGCAGCGACAGACAGCTCTGATGAGCTTTCTACCGACGCGAGGACGTGGGACGCTGGGAGAATCTCAACATTTATATGCTTTCATGTCACGTCATGATGCATCATTCATTAAGAATGAGGCGAATGATGCGAGTAGAACGTTCAGCCATTCTTGTCACCCGCCCCAGAATTGTGTTTACTTTTTTATTAATTTGTTTTATTTAACCAGGAAATATCCCATTGAGATCAGGCATATCTTTTGCAAAGGCAAACTTACCAAGAAGGCAGTAGCAGTAGCACACATCATAATTTACACACAAAACAACACATTCTACAAATACAATAAATAAGGGGACAGATTGTAATAAAAAATTGTGTCTGTCCCCATATTAAGAAATTTAGGAAAAGCCCATTTAGAAGCCCATTTAAGAAAAGTCCATTTAAGAAAAGCCCAATACTTGTAATTTGAGACCATCTAGATGTTATTACCTTGAAATGTTAAAATATTTAGAGGATTTTGTGGCGATTCATTTGAGTTTGAGAATAGCATGAGTTTAGTTTGATTTGTATTTAAAACCAGTTTCAGTTTTTGCAGATGTGACTGAACAACATTACAGGGACACTGCAAAAATTCAAAGGCCTGAATAAAAGATGGAGCACAGCAATAAATACTGGTGTCATCAGCATAAAAATGGTACATAGCACTTGATAAGTTTTTTCAAATGTCTTGTCAGTATAAATGGAGTAGACAGATGGCTTGAGGATGACTTTATCACCTTCCAGAATTTATTCGGGTCATGAAGGTTTTTTTGTTGTTTCAGAGAGGTAAAAATCAGACATAGCTCTCTTGATGAGAGAAACACACTTATTAAGGAACTATCTAAAATGGAATAAACATCCCTTTCTCTCATAAGAGTACCAATCTCAGGAGAAAACCAAGAATGGTTTCTCCCTGACTTTTCCAAATGGAGCATTTCAATCAATAAATTACAAAACAAATCATACAAATATTTCCAGGCCAGCTCTAACTCATCAATATGAGATTCTGTCCGTCTTTAAGTGCCAGTTCATGGAAAAAGGCTTGTTCTCAGACAAGTTTGAAATATCTTTTAAGATGATGGAAAGTCTTAGATTTTGGGGGTTTGGCATTTCTCACAGTTTATATGATATCAGGCCCGGCAACACATTTTTCACTAGAGGCTGAGGTAGTCTACGTATAGCATCCTATGATGGTGACGGACTGACCATGACAGAATTCCACCTTCAGGGCAGGGAGTTCAAACTGCTTGCTGATATTTTTTAAATAGACTGCATCGCCCCCACCCTTCCTTGGGCTGTCTAATAGGAAAACATTGTACCCCTTGATAAAAATTTCCTTATACTCCTCGTTGAGTCACATGGACTTTGTATTTAATCTCGATTGAAAATTGGTTTTACGTCTGCATGAATGTAGCACTAAAAGCAGCTAGTAGTTATTTAAAACACTGGACTAACCGGACGTTGATATATGAACTTGACTTATGTAAGGAGATTGGCCTTTCCCTATATTTATCTTTTTTCTACACCTTTACTTTAATTCTATTATACCCTTATTTAATTATCTATCAGTGTATATTTGGTTTTAACTCTGGCACTGGTACATATGTATTTATATAACTTAATTTTTAATGTTCTTGAGCTTCTATAACAAAAAAGAGATTAATTTGGAGATTAATTAAGTGTCTGTTTGTCTGTCACTTAGCAACTAGTAGCAGTCAGCAGCTAGTAGCATGTAGCTGCTAACTCAAATAAGATGGAAATTAAGCCATTATATCTACAAATTGGGGACACGGCGTGCCGTGTGGGAGTTCCTTAACCTCTCATAAAAGGACCATATTTATCTTTTTGCATACTGCACAGCACCTCTGCAGACAATCAAACATAAGAAATATCACAATCTGTAGCAGCTAAATAGCTTATAGGGAGTCACGATGGAGGTACAGCTCTTGTCGGCCATTTTACTGCAAAGACACTAACGGCCTGGCAAACTTTTAGAAATTTTTTTTTTTGATTTCACACTGAAGACAAAAAGCAATATTCCTCACACGTCAACAGAAATGTTTTGTTCATTCCTTGGTGGACTTTATCAGTGGGAGTCCACTGACAGTGAAGGGCTGGAGCTCAAGCTGCTCCCATCCCAATCTCGTTCCACATGATTATTCTCAATTTCACAGTTGATGGTTTTTTACTGAGACAGACGGCAGCAGCCAAATGCCAAAGAGAGGAGGGCGCTGGGAGAACGCTAGAGAGGGAGGGAAAAATAGCAACTTAATGACTCGTGTTTGGGGGCGAGTGTGACCTGTTGTCAGGTGTAGAGAGGTGAAGGATACCAGGAACTCCTAGTTTCGACAGTAATGCCACAAATAAACTTAATCCACAAAGGGTGTTATTTTGTCTTATTTCAGATAAAATAAGTCAATTAGGCCTATATTGTCATCCCCGACAGCAAGGGTATAACCCCGAAATGTCCCCAATCCCATGCGTTGTACGAACAATCCCCGTGATTGAACTCCCCAAATTAACTGTGGAGTTGAGTATGAACTACTAGGGTAAAACCTGATACTAGACAGTTCTCCTTGATGTCATTCAAATGCACCAAATGTGGGCTAAATCGGGCCACTGGTTAGAAGTTATGTCCAAAAAACATAACACAAATCATTCAATGCAATAAATCAATTGTTCAGAAGACATTAACTATGAGTGGTTATTACAGAAAACCTCAGTTTTTTGTTGATGTGTTTCTCTCCAGGATGTAAAATGTTCAGAGTTCTATAACTCCAAACCACTTATACCAGTACCAATCAGAACCATGTAAATACAATGTCATGAACCATAAATGTAGACAGTTAAGTTCATTATTCAATGGTTATCAGGGGTCCTTAATGTTAACTGATAAGAAAAAAAATATTGTTTTTGTTGTTATTATTTTGCTATTATTAGTATTGCTTAAATGTCTTTAACATTGAAGAAATAATAATAATAAAACTGTCAAAACGTGTAAATAATTACTTTTTAAATTTCTTTTTTTTTACACAATATCGTCTGTATGCGATTGGAGGCCCATGAATCGAATCGAACCGTAATCGTATCTTGGCAGACTTTGTCATATTATCAAATATCCTACTATTGTCCAAGGCATCGATATAATATCGTATCGGAACTGGATGGTTATTTACACCCGTAATTCTCAGAAAACAAAAAACTTCTCTATTTCTAGTAGTTCTGTTTCTAGTCTTTCTAGTTTTCTCGATTTTATATTTTCCTATTCAAACTAGGAATGAGAATTACATTTAGTTTGTTCAATTTTGGCCATGAAAGAGGAACACCACCTTGTTTTTAAATTTTGATTAATGTCTTTTAAAAGAAAAAATCAAATAACCACATATTTTTTATTTTCCAATATTCATTTCTGAAACAAAACTCAAATTACCAAAAGATACACAGACCCCTAAAGAAAAAGGACGCAACATTTTAACTACAATCCAGATACTATAATCTTTGGATTGAATGTACGGTAGTTTTTTCCTGTATTGTGCTCAATGAGTTGGGATTCTGGTCCCTCAGAGTCTGTCCAACACTTTGGGACCAGAGAACAACGGCTAACCTTCGCTGCCGATGCAAATGAGCCTTGGATGCCTATTGATACCCTTTTGCTGGATCATCAGTAGTACTTACAAGTACCAAACACCTGCAGTGGTTGCAAGACCTACAGTTCTAGAGATGCTCCGACCCAGTCTAGACATCAGAATCTGATCAAAGTCACTCAGTCACTTATGACTGCCCATTCTGCTATCAAAATCAACTTTTGGACTAAATGTACACTTCCTGTCTAATATACCCACCCACTGAAAGGTAACCGTCATAACCAGACAACCAGTGTTATTCTGACTTCACCTGTCAGTGGTTATAATGTTATGGCTGATCAGTATATGTTCCCATACTGTCACACACATAAATTACTTCACAGGACCCCTGATCTCACTTATTATTGAACCAGGTGATTATTTTTCTGTGCGAGTCTGTCTTTCGGGACAATTGCCCAAGCTTGATTTGTGGCGACTTCATACCGAGTCTTCATGCACACCTCAGAGACCGACAGAATCAATAACGGTACAAAAAAAACAACTCTCAGAGGTAATGCTGCTGAAAATTACAGCATCATTCTGGCGAGTGGGCAGTAGGAGGTGCCGGATTTGATGAATCAAGGACCTTTTGTTTCCAGCGAAATGACAGCTCACATGCAAGAGAGAACATCTCTTTAGCGATGCTTGGCAGGAAGGCGAGCGGGTAGGAGGGCGTCATTAGGAGACATTTAGGTTTGAGGCTGACGCAGAGGGGGATGGAGAAGAGTAAGGTCATTTAAAGAGGATGCTAGAGATGATAATGATGACGATGTAACCATAAATGGATGTTTAAGTGGCTCTGCTTGAATTTAGAAACAGCTGCTTACGTCACGGCAACAATCGCATAATGATAGACATGACATGATAGACATGATAGACCTGAAATATACGATATGTAAGGTTTCACTATTTTCTTATATTCTATACACTGATGACAAGACATGGCATTTCTCTACACTTTTGCAAATATCTTTAAAAGTAATTGGAAGTGAGCTCTTGCTCATCCCATTGTTTTTAAGGTCATTCTCTCTTCATACCATGCAGTGCGAAAGTTTAGCAGCAATTAAACAAATTGTTGGATCACCGTTGGGACTGTGATGTTTTTCTGCATTGTTTACATTTGACCACTTTTTATTCACAGTAAGTCAAAACGTGTCCAAATGATAGATACGACGTTCACGTTGGATTCACGTTGTGATCGTGAGGGCTGTCTTCTCAGTGGCAACTAGACAAAAGGATCTCAGAAGAAAGATTAAACTACGCGATTTGAAGACCATAAAGAATAGGTACAAAGGAAATAGCAACAACTCGAATGGGGCACACCTTCTTTAGACTGACCTGAAAACAGGGCTCGACAGCTAGTGTTCTGATAGCCCTATAGATCAGTATAATTCATTTTTAGGTCCCCGGTCTCCCTCTCTCAGGTAATCATCTCCAATGAAAAGTTATTATTCACAGACATCAACACCAACCAGAAAACTATATTTTTCAAGTTACATTTAAAATCATTCGGTTTTTCGGTTTACTGCAAGTGTTGCTGGACCTGTTCAGAGTTTTTCCCCTCTCCATTTACAGCAAAGTAAGTGCCAGGATCCCATCTCTCTTACCTATATATATTAGCACTTTGAGATTTGATCCAAATGTAAAGTGCATTATAAATGAAATGTATTATTATTATTATTATTTACCTCCCACATGCACTCGCAGACATAGGAATGACCGCCAATCCAGGCGAATAACGGGCAACATGCTCGATCACCTGAGCAACAGCCGTCATAGATATGTTTAGCCCGTTTGAAGAACAGTTCACCCGGAAATAAAAAATCAGTCATTATCTATTCACTGCCACGCAAGGAGAAAGATTGGTGAATTTTTTAAATCCAGGAATCATTGCTGGCGCATCAGCAGAAACCAACACATCAGATAATGGGTCAATCTTGATTTTTGGACGAACTGCTCCTTTAAATCATTATTTGACTCCAAAGATTGAATCACACTTTGGAACCCGTTCATTGATGGTTACCAACATTTATATTTATTTAAAACAACCAGTATAACGGGTGGGCCTTGATATTCTAGACCCACCTACTTGGACAGTTGGCACATCATAAATAATAAATAATCATAAATAAATCGCAGGTATCACATATTGTATATTTTTTAACTGTTGTTTTTTAGTTTTTTTAATTAACATTTAAATGCTCAGTAAAAACTAAAACAACTGTTTTCATGTTTAAAGACTAAAAATATCATATCATGAAGCTGCTGTCGTGTGTGATGTCTGAACCAATCACGACAACCCATTTTACGTCAGCCAATGCACGTCACCATTGAAAAGGTTGTTCAGCCTCACAATCCTTTGTTAGGGGACAAGACCATTTAAATACCTTCAAACCGTCAGCAGAGTTTCCAATTATGTAGAGTAGAAACAGATCAGCCAAAACATTTGAACCACTGACTGATCCTACCAGTGGTTAGAATCAGATAAATTCAATTTCAAAGCTGCTAATTTATTTCCTGTAAACAGTAAAATAACCAAGAAATTAATCCAGACAAGACAGGATGTAGAGCTGAAAAAACTTATTTCACTTTTTCATATGGATTTGAAAAAAAAAAACCTTCCTATTGAGGAAAAAAATTTATGGACAATCAACCCTCCCTAATTTGTTCAAAGTCAATGTAGCTCACCCAACAGTCGATCCCTCTCAAAACATTCATGCACAAACTGAACAATGCGGTCTACAATGTGAGGAGAACACAGATCTGTACAGGGGGGAAATCACACCACCAATCCACAAGAACGTGGCCCATCATTGGAGAGACATGTCCTTAGCATAGGACTCAGTGGTCCACCTGCTTCTGGAGGACAACAATTTCTATATTGGGACAGAGAGGACAGATGGTTTCTGACAGAATTGAAGGAAGCCATCTACATCGGACTGGAATGAGCATCTTTGAACACAGGTTTAACTACCATCTCTAACAACTCTCCCCAGACAGTTTCAAAAGCATTCACACTTTGAATCATGTTTTAATAATGGCTCACGCAATGAGTCATTGGACTTGAGCACTTTTACATCTCTTCCCTTTGTCTTGATTAAAAGCTAATCAAGACACGTGTCCCCAACACCCACACTATCTGACGAGTCAATGTACCAAACACCTCACTGGAAGTTAAATAACTCGCCTAACATCCGTCAGTAAGAACTGAGGAGGCCTCTTGAACGAGATGATTGTTTGATGTCAGTCTAACTTAGGGATGCCTACTTTTGGGGTTTCACTGGCACATCACATCTTTTTTTTTTAGATGTAACATGCCAGACAATGAAATGAAGGGAAGTGAAATGTCTCCAAATTAAAAATAAATCTTCAGCTGCTTCTCATTCAACCATCAAGGATTTATTCAACTAAACCCAACTGCTTATAAAAGAAAGTAATAACACCACAAGAAACAAATGTACAAATGTCATCCTGGGTTAAAAATACAAACAATAAAACTTTTTCAAAACAGGCAGTGAGGCCCAACATGGAGGGGCAACTTTTTCAGCAGTTCTGGGCTGCAACAGAAAAACAATAAAATAAAAAATACACCAAAGCGCAGAAGCTAATGGCTAACAAAGCATCACCCCTTTCCAGAGCACGTGTAAGCAGTTTGTTTATGAACATATAAACTTCTGTGTTGGTGTAAAGAACCCAAATAGCATTCAACATTTACTTAACATTGGGGCGGCAGAGAGCGTTAAATGCAGAGAACACATTTTGCAACATTATACTACTTGTATAAATGTATTTGATAAAGTAAAGGCTTCTTTCTTCCATTTAAATCATGATGAATTGCAGTTAACGCCATAATTATATTTATTTCTGCCATTGGACGTTTGAACTCTTTCCCTTTTCTTTATATTTGCATGCACTTTATTCCTTTATTCCTATGTACGTGTGGATTTTATTTATTCATCTTCTTACTTTCTTAATTTCTGTCCTGTGTATGTATATATGTACATGTATATGCTGCATGTGTGTATGTATGTATGTATGTGTGCATGTAAATACATAAATGTATATGTATATACATATATATACATGTATGTATATGTATGTATACATATATTTGTTTATGTATGTATTTATATGTTTGTGTTTATATATACATAGTGTTTATCTATCTAGGTATATATATTTATATATACATGTTTATAAGATATCCTATTACATAGTATGTCTTTACTTACTTTTTTGTCACCTTTAAAATCTCTGCCTGTGGAGCTACTGTAACAACTAAATTGTCCCTCTTTTGATTAATTAATCTGTCTATCTATCTATTAGTAATTGCTAAATTCACCATAGGATTAATTGTGAAATCCCCAAATAACCTATATATTAATCAAAAAAAAAAATTGTAATATTAATCAACTAAAGAAAAAAAATAATTACATTAATTGTGAAAAAAATATTGTTAATTAAAAAAATTATAAATAATAAATCAATAACAAGTAATTGTTAGTTGCAGCCCTAATCTGTAGTGAACTTTGGGATGTGTAAGAATCAGTTTTTAAACCGTTCATAATGAAGAAGATTGCTTGTTGCCTCTTGATAGAAAGTCCTTTCTGTTGGGAACCATTAAATGGAGTCAACCCGTTTTAAGTTATTGAATTAAAGGGCCAATTAAAGTTGAAAATCCTGGCAAGGTTGGTGATAAAACTAGATGATTGAATTTCAACTCTTGTTAAAAAGATAATTACACAGATTAAAAGAGCAGATATTTGCCTTAAGAACTATTATTTTAAACAATCCTTATGGGATTAATGAGGGATGCTAACCAAACTGTTTGCTCATTAGCTAGCTTTTGACAGCTTTTGTTTTGAATAATTTTATTTCTACCTCTAAACAAAGAGAAACGTGGATTGTATCGCCAGGATAAGTCTATAGTAAGTCTCTGCGTGACGCAAACAAACACCATCAATAACAATTAAAAAAAATCGTCTTCATACCTGTTTCAGAGGCTCCGTCCATTTCCCCGCTCTCACAGATAAAACGCAGCGCGAGCTCAGCTGCAGGCATCTGAGTCCCGCGAGCCAGTCCAGAGTGGATGAGGAGGCACGAGGGGAGAGCGCGCGCTGCGCGACTGTACCGCCAAATTACTGTGAGTGGCTGAGAGAGAGAGAGAGAGAGAGAGAGAGAGAGAATGAGGGGGGGAAATAAAGAAAGGGAAAGGGGAAAAAAAGAGAGGCAATAGAGATTTCTTCATTTTATAAAAATACTTTATTCTAAGGGAGTAAAGGAAATCTGAAACAATGAGTGTCAGAGTAAATGAAAGAGAGAAAAAGGGTTAATAAAATGTCAATAAACAGAGATAGAGGAGTAATAATCCTTTGAATTTAAATTTACAAAAAGACTTCATAATAATAATAATAATAATACAGTTAATTTATAACGCACTTTACATTTGGATCAAATCTCAAAGTGCTACAAGGTAAAAGCAGATAAAAGCATCAATTAACTCTCCATTTGGCACAGTTGGATAGCCAATGTACCCATAATGGGATTTTTAACCCCAGAAGGGGTTTTGGCTGTAAAGCACAACCTTTGTCCCCTTAGGGTGGATATATGCACCTATTTCAACCTTTGGTTGTGACATAAACCCAATGCTTTATTAAACTCTAGCATTGTGCACATCAAAAGAAAGAAAAGGAAAAGGAAATAATAAAAGGTAAAAACCAGAATATGATTTAATTATGTCATTATATGAGACAATAGTTTTTGTGACATGATGCGATAGTTAAGCAGCTACCATGATAAAACACACGGTTTTATTTTCATTTTCATGTGTATCAGGAGTCTCATGGCTGCACACAGAGATGCCATCTTGATGGCTGTAACTGACTGATGATGAAGAACTTTCATGGGGAAGGCTAGCACTGATGCATTTTTACGGATGGCTGCACATCAGTGATCGTGCTGAGATTGTTCATTTCGTAAGTAATCAGCCGAGGAAAAGCAGTCGTCTCCATGGTAACCGAAAGACGCACGACAATCCAGACTCGGTTTGCAATGCCCAGTCATATCTTGAATTAAAAAAACTCAACAAAACAAAAGACAGCTTTTGTGAGTTAAGGATAAAAAAAAAAACAATCTAACAGCATTGAACAAATAATTTTCACCACAAACACTCTCAGGTTCCACAAAAAAATTACAAAATAATTATTTAAAAAAAGTCAATCTTCTATTTTTTTGAGACGGTTAATCTCATCCTCCAGTAGTTTAAAGACGATTTCCTCCCCTGAATTAGCGGCTAGCTACTATCTGCTACTAAATGCTTTTTAAATCCCACAGCTGCTGGTTGCATGAATAAAACACCACATTTCCAATCCTGTCAAGATGCCTTCCTGGACTGGTTTGTTTAAAAATGCAAATCTGAGGGTTTTTTCCACCCCCTCTCCTGTCATGTAGGAACCTCACCTTTGTGCTGTTTGGTGAGGAACAATAACAGCAACAACAGTCTTACCCAGATCAGGCTGTGTAAAATGAGTGAATGGCATTTGTTTTATCCCACATAGTGGTGGGAAAATGTAGCCAACCAAAGGTCCCACATGTGCCAGTTTGAGCACTAGTAGCCTGATGACATCATCAAGGTCATCCAGTACATGTGAAAATATGACAGGTGCCTCCAGCATTTTTTTCACTGCTGACCAGTTTGACCTTGATCGTAATCTTGCAGACCGACAAACTGGGCTGCCTTTCAGCCATAAAATTATAACCACCAAATACTGTGAAGGTTCCCCAGGTCTTTGATGTTGTTGTGCGTGTGTGTGTGTGTGTGTCTGTGTCTGTGTCTGTGTCTGTGTCTATGTTTGTGTGTTTGTGTGGGAAAAGTGACAACAAATAAAATAACACATAAAGTAAGAGTAACAGAAAACAGAGACAAACATACTGAAGTGTGTGTGAAATGTGTGTGTGAGAGGAGGGAGACAGCGACAGTTAAAATAGTAATAGTAACTAGGCCTACGCTATTGTCCTTGACTGGATATTCACTCCCTGACCTCCCTTGATAAATTTTGGGCAAAAAACTTTTGGAGATAAAGCTCACTCTAATGTAAGAAATATAGAACCCATCTTTCCCAAAATCCATCCCATTTTTTCCCTCACCAAGGTCTTGGAGTCTATAAAATTTGAAAATGATCCATGAAACAGTTTTAGAGTTATTGCGTTAGCATTGAAGCCGTGAGTGGCAGACGTAGCAATGATGATTCCATTTCCAGACAGACCTTTTTGGGGATATACTAAGCAGTTACAAACAGGAACTTTTATGAACAGCTAAATGCATGATTTAACATAGATTTTACAATATATAATAAGATAATAGGGTAGTAACATCAGGACATAATCTTATTTTGACATGTGAAATATATAGTATTATAAAAAGGATGAAATACTATCATAAAAGATCCGCCTCCATGAAGGGGAACCCGCCCACTCTGTAGATATAAAGGTACATTCTGAGCTAACGTCAACATAATAGTTTTTCTTTCCAGCAGATTATACACTTATGAAAACATAGCTATGAATATTATATTCCATTTATCCTATGACAAAACCCTGAATGTGACAGACTGCACCTTTAAGTTGATGCGTTATAATTAGGGAAATGCCTTCACACTCCAGAGGGCTTATCTGACCCTCTGTGTAAATATGTAAAAACAAAATGACAACAAGATAAACATTACTGCATCAGACATGGTGAGGAGAGCTTTTGAGGCTGACAGCTGTTCTCTTGTGGCTGGAAGCCTCCGACCCAACATTAAACCCTCTGTCAAAGCCTCACAGACACCCAGCGTCTCTGCCAGCAGTGTGCCGCCGCTCCGCTCACAGTCAATGATTTCTCATTTGCTGAGCTGTCAGTCAAAATGGGTTCTGACTAGAAAAGAAACTAATTTCATACTCGGCCGCAGTATATATCACAAAGGGCTGCAGAACAAAGGAAATGTGCACTGAAAAAAAATGCACTCACATTATGTGTTCCGGTTCAAACCTGACTGTTTAGCATGGCGCCATCGCACCACATTCAGGTTTGGGTTCTGCGTCAGAGCTGTAGCTGTGCGGCTCAAAAGGAGGGAAAACAGTCAAACAGTTCCACCGCCCGCTCTGATGGATTTCCCTCTATCTTCCCGGACAGAAAGGAATGTCATTAAATACCAAGGGCATGGGGACGCGCTATCTGGGTAGCTTTCTGCGGGTTGAGATCACCGCTGATAGCGCGTGTGAAATAATTGTGTCTTATCTAAAATGAAACATCTGACTGTGCTGCTGCTGCTGGGTAGAAGGCTGGAGACGGAGGAACCAGGATACAGCAGAGCGCCGGATGATTCACCAACTGAGAATCGATCACGATCAACTGACGCTGGTGGCTAGTGAAACAGTCCAGGTGCATACAGTGAAACAGTTTGGGTTCACGCAGTGAAACAGTCCAGGTTCACACCGTGAAACAGTTTGGGTTCATACAGTGAAACAGTCCAGGTTCATATAGTGAAACAGTCAATGTTCATATAGTGAGAGAGTCCGGGTTAACACAGTGAACGAGTCCAGGTTCACACAGTGAAAGGGAGGCCCGCATGTTGTCGGAGGTTCCCCAAACGAGGCCGTTTTCTTTTGCAGGTCAGGTGCATTTTCCTCTGCAGGGGTCCGAAGCAAAGGGTCCCGGGTCATCCTGGAAAAAGGTATCATCCTCCTGTAGTCATTGCGTGGGTTCTCTACCAAAACAAAGTCTGTATGTGTATCTAAAGGAATCTCATCACCTGACAGGATCGTGGATGAGGTCCTAGAAGATCACATCATTTTCACACTTGAAGGCCAATGTAAATTCTTGGATAAGGAGGGGTGACCCGATATACCGTCGGTTGTTATCTGGTATTTCAACACTACATTCTTGTAAACTACATCTTTAAATGTGAATCATATAAGGAGAGTGCAGTCTGAGCTGTCTGTGTGTATTTTCTTTTCTATCCTCACAAACAGACACTTGATGATATCTTACACCCCCAGGTCTCTGGGTGAATGCACACACAGGCACACGTGCACCTTTATTTTTAGGGTGACGGAGTCCAACGGGGTGTCAGAGGACTTCGGTGAGAAGGACATAGCTCAAACTCCAAGTATGTTTCCACCGTGCATCCATTATTGCCTGGTTGACAGCTGACCCAGACACACAGACATGGCATCGTGTCCTGCAGCTCAAAACTATTCTGGAGGCATGTGTTCTTGAGCTTGGACCAACTATGTTAATGAAGGGGTCCACAGGGGGCGGGATCATGGAGTGAGTGATGGCTGTGATAGGCCCGACAGCACAGAAATAAGAAGAAGGTTTGAGTGATGCGTTTTCCTCAGAACCTTCAACCGATTCATCTCGGGTTAGCATTTTTTCGAGTATGTGTTAATGCCCCCCTTACGAATTAATGAAGTTAAGGTCAAGAAATAAATACTCATACTTAGACTGAAAAAGGATCTGGTCTGGAAATTACCAAAAGAAGAATCTGCCTAATGGGGTTAGAAATGTTTCAGTTGGATAGAATTCTTGAAACAAGCACAAAAATTTAGCCCCTGAAAACACTCACTCAATTTCTGTTTGATAAAAACATTTTTATTAATCACATTCTTCCTCATACAGAGCTCTTCCTCTACGGAGCATGCATTGGGATTCAAGGTCTTCCTCCAGGACCCTACGACATGCAGAGTGCTAGAGGTCATCCTGGAAATAGGTATCATCGCAGTGAAACACTCCAGGTTCAACATGAAGCGCAATCTCTGGAAACTGTTGGGTCCACCTACCTCACCCAGAGAATTCAACTAAACCGGTGAGGGAGGGCCGCAGGCTGATCTTCGGATTGGGAGACGACCGCTCCACCCACTCAGCTACAGCCACCATCCGAAGTGTAAGGGGCCAAGGATGGAGCCCTGAGGTACACAACAGGTCAAACAGAGGTTATTTTGCATATTAATACATGTGAGGACTTACTTAACAGAATTATGGAACTTGATGCTACAGAAAAAAGTCTAATAAGGGTCAAATAGTTTTCTAAAAACATGCTTTACCAAAAGGTTGAGCAAAGCTAATCAAGAGCAGAGACTTCACTTCAATCACTGATTGGACTAATCCCACTCCTATAGAACAAGTTTTAGAAAAATGAAACAATCTTATCAGTTTAAATTCACCAGCAAGAACAAATACATCCTCAAACATCACATTAATGGTGAACAAACAACTCGACCAAACAGTTTCAACAAGAATGTGATGTTATAACACTCTTACAACATAAGAATGTTATAACATCACATTCATGCAGGGAGGATATATAAAAACTTTGCAGACGGAGCAGGAAAAAAAATTTGTCTAAAGTTGGAAAAATAGTAAAGTCTGGAGAGAAATGCAACAAATACAAAAGAAAGAAGGAAAGGCTTTAACGTGTGGAACGATAAACTAGCAAAGGATGATGGGAATTCAGATTAAATACTGTAGGGAGTACAATTGGGAATTGTTTTGAAAAAATGAAACACCAGCATATTGCATTTTTGCCAGAGCAAGCAAGCAGCCAGATGGAGCAGGCAAAATAAAAAAAATAAAAAAGTCTGAGAATCAAGTGAGTATTGTAAAAAGGGCAACATATACAAGAGAAGTCCTGGAACACGAGGAAGAAGTAGTAAAGATTTGTTTATCTCGGAAGGGAAGGAAGATCTGCAGTATTTTGTAAAAAATTCAGCACCTTTCAGAATGAAATTTAAAAGTTTAAAACTGGTTTCAACATTAACTGAACATCATAACGTGCAGACATGAAAGATTTATGATATTTTGGCCAAAAAAGGAAACAATGGCAAAAGAAAAGTTCGACAAAAAGGAAAGGTACGGAGAAAAACTGGAAGGCTTGACAGAAGATAAAAAGAGAAACTGGATGAAGGATCAGAAAACTGGCCAGGCAAAATGAATCGCTCCAACCAAACACTGATATTGCATTTTTGTGGGAGCAAGAAGGGAGCATGAGATAAAAACATTTTGAATAGGTAGAGTCTGGTAACGAAGACAACAAATCCAAATGACACAAAGAGACAAACCTGCAAAGAATGAGAGAAAACACAGATACAGACACAGAGGATGGGAGGCTGAGCAGGAAAACCGGAGTGGGGCAGCTTTTGGAATAATGAAACACCTCTCAGAATATGATTTTGAGAATAAACCACTTGTTCCCATTTCAAAATCAGACAATACTTCTATACATTTAACCATACCTGCTAATTTGTTGACCCATAATCACAACATTAAATCAGAATCCTGCTCAAACATACTATCCAGGCTTTGTTAGTGTTTGGTATCTTATTCGGTTCAAGTTAACCTCAACACTTTTGGTTAAGCACACACACACTCACACTCACACTCACACACACACACACACACACACACACACACACACACTCACACACACACACACACACACACACACACTCACACACACACTCACACACACACACACAAAGTTTATTTATAATTTATTGGGTATTCTATGTCATTTAAGTTTTGCTTTCTCTTCTGTTTCTTATCAACTTGTGTTTCAGAGGCAAAAGGAGGAGTTTCTAACTGGTCCTGTGACATCACCAGTGACATCATCAGTGATGTCTCCGGGTGAAACCAAGTGTGGGGGAAGTTAAATAATGTCAAACACTTTATTGCAAACTGACTTGACTTTTTTATGCAGATGTATTAATGTATTTTAATATAGCAAATTTTGGTTAAGTGTTTAAACAATTTATGGTTGAAGTTAAGAGGTTTGTCACTTGTCTGGGGTAGTGGAGATAGTGAGTTCCCCTGCAATAATGGTACAGTCTTGAGTGGATTGCCTCTGGCTGAGGAGAGAGTATTTAAACAGTCCTTTATGGCTCTTGAGGGGGAAGGTTTCGTCACATCATGGCCGAGTGCATGAGATTAGGTCATTTAAATTAAGTTGAGTTGAGTTTTTCCTTCGGTTAAGCTGGGTTTACTGTTTATTTTTACTAAATCTTTCTTTTAGTGTTGATGTTTTGTTGACTGTGTATAACACACACTACATTTTTTTCTAAATAAACACCTTTTTTTTGGAAACACGGACAAGTCTCTGTCTGCTTCCTACCCAATTCCTACCACTCCGGCCAGTTTTCCCACATTTACTGGCAGTGGTGGGAGATATGTTTTAAAACAAAACCTCAGAACTAGTGTCAACACTAACAGAACACCCTTCAGCAATCAAAGAGGGGGGATGTATAGAATATAACGATGACGTCATGAGGGACGACAGGTGTAAAAGTCTGGAACGTGCTGTAGGAAGACGAAATGGCAAAGACTGAAAACGCTGGTGATGTGAAACGAATCACACCATTATCTTACAAAAAGCAAGACACAGAAATATATTTCCAGTTCCAACCCGTCATCATCGAAGCTTGATAATTTTAGCCGAGCATGATGTGCTCAAACCGCTGCCACTAATCCATTTCTAAATGTTGAGGCTCAGAAAGCCTCCTCTGCATGGATTCACGTCTGTGCGTTCTACACTTCCTCCAGTTGACGGACTTAAAAGCTCAAAGAGGCTGAGGGACCTCCATTTAAAGGTCGTCAGCTCCGAGCGAGCAGCAGCATTAACCCACACAACGTCTTCTGGAGAATAATCAGGTGAACACAAATTAAGATTTTCTTTTTTTTCCCTCCCCGCTCTGCCGGTAATGGCTTTTTGTGTCGTCCATCTACACACAATACACATTTAAGCACAGGTGCAAACACAGACTCTGCAGCATTTCTTTAAGACGCTGCACTGAGGGGGAAGATTTTTGTCCGTCTTCTTCCACGAATACTCAAAGCTAATATTTTTTTATGTGATTTGGGGCTTCACAATTAAAAGTTAATGGAATAGAAAAATCACTCAGATGATTATTTATTATCAAATAGTAGCAGATTCATTTTTTTAAAATGATATTTCATCAAATAATAAGTAAAGAATTACATTAATACAATAACCAATGATAAAAAATAAAAAAACATTATTATATATTAACATTTTTATGTATATGATTTTATATAGAAATGACCTAGGTCTATATTTAGAAATGTAATTTGTGAATAATCATAAATATGCATACAAATATGTATGTTTATCTGAAAAATGACATCCATCATATAAAAATGTACATTTAAACATTATACATAAAAATTTATTTACTATTGTCTAAATAATAGATTTTTGGATTAATCAATTGGTACACTTTTAAGAGTAAATATATAATTTCAAATAATAATTAATCATAAAAATATGTAGAGATCACATTAATCTACTATCTACTATCATCTATTCTATTTATGTCGATGTATCTAATTTATAATAGTAAAATTAAAAATGATACAAATAAAAATATGGTTTGATTATTTTAATAAGTATTGAAATATCTATATATTGGATTTATGTAAGGATACATCTATATTTCAATATATACACGTTTTATTAGTAAATACGTGATAATATAATTTCATCAGAATTATAATTTGAAAATAAATCTAAATTAAAAATATTTCTTTGTTGCATTTATCAAGAATATTACATGTCAAGTAGTAGATTCTATATTATATAATATTTAGTACATATATATATATATGTATATATACATATTGGATGTTTTTTATGTATACCATTTCCAACCGTAAATATATATTTTTATTAATCATAAAATTAAACATAACATATGGAATACCACATATCACATATAATTTATAATTGTAAAATCAAAAATTAAACAATTAAAGATATGATTATTTTTGATAATTACTGAAAAACCTACTTGCAAGATTAATAGAAAAAAATTGAATTTATATATAGTGTATATATATATACACAATTTTTTAAAATATTCATCATAGATCACGAAAATATTCATTTATCAGATTTATATAATACATAAAAATCTAAATACTATATTATAGATCTATAATATATATAAATAAATATAATTATATATATATTATATATAATATAAAATAAAAAATAATATATGGATATGGTCTATCCGATTTAAGTGATATTGAAACTGTTTTGTACATTTCAAAATCTGGATGTCATATTTTATTATTTAACTAAGGTCACACGTGACCAAAGAGCCACTCAAACCTGGACTCAGGGGCGATGCTGCCACCTAGTGTCTGAAAACAGCCGTTGCTCGACGTTCCAGACCAGTAATCATTTTAAAGAGTTGACTGTAGAAGATGAAGGCCTGATGAAACGTTTTCTCCATTATAACCCCTCTGCCATATTATATCTGACTGTAACGTTTTCACTTTAATTAGTTGTATCTGTGTTGTTGACTTCATCAAATGAACACTACGTGATTAGCCATAACATTACAACCACTGGAAAAGGACAATCTGAAGAATCTCATGTCTGAATATCAAAGTGCAGAGAAAGAAGTCAGGTCTAAATATTTATCGCTACCATGAACTACCAATAACAGCCAAACTCTGTGAACCAGTGACTCTGTGATTTACCCTCCTTCTCGACAACATGCTGAAGCTACACCAACGACTTAGAAAATTATTTTTATATTTCCTTTGTCACAGTCAAAGTAATTGAATCAAACTCCAGATTGACCCCCTCACTGCAACCCCTCCGCTCCACAGCCTCTCTCTAGAGAGCTGAGTGAGATTCTAGAGGACAAACTGAAGCCATCATCATGTCTTGTTGATACCATGACTAACAATTTACTGTAAGAGGTTTTTCAAGGTGTTGGTTCTCCTTTTTTCTTACAAACCGGTCCTTGTCGTGGCTGTGTTCCCTCCTCCCTCAAACACGCTGTAGTGCAACCTCTTCTTAAAAAGCCGAGCCTGGATCAGACTCATTTTTAATACCTTTAGATCCATTTCTGAACCACTATTTGATTCAACGGTCAAGGAAAATTCTGTTTACTTACTTACCGATGTCTTCTATGAAAAAAGAGCAACACATTTGATACATTTCTATCGGGCCTCGGTTCACGTCACAGCCGAGCATCTGCTTCATGAAAGTGACTTAAGCGACCTCTTGCTTGCAGCGGATGTTGTTGATTGCTCAGATTTGATTCTTGTGGATCAAACCTCAGCTTTTGATACAGAAGATCATGAAATTGGATTGAATCGGCTGGAGCAGAAGGTGGACATCAGAGTGACGGCTCTCCAATGGCTGAAATCCTAACGATCAAATAGAACTTTCTCAATAGCCAGTGTCGACTCCTCGGTGTGCCCTCTGGTCTGTGGTATCCCCCTAGGCTCCATCCTTGCCCCCTTAATAATGTTTATCATAAACATAGTGCCACTGGGTCATATTATAAGCAAACAAAACATCCAGAATCATTGCTAAGTCGATGATACACAGATCGTTGATCCGGTGAACAGGGCAAATTAAATGTTAATCTCTGGCAGCTGTAGTTCATCTGGTGGAGCTCCCGTCTCCCAATCGGAAGGTAGCCGGTTCAAAAGCCAGCAGGTCTAAATGTCCTAGGGTCTTTGAGCAAGACCTGAACCCAATTTGCTCCCCATTGCTTCGAAGGAGTTGTCCATTACTCCCTCAGGGCTGGGTCAAATGCAGAGAACTTCCATTTCCTTCCAGATAAATAAAGATTTTTTTTATTTATGGTCTGACTGAGATAAAGTGTTGCATTTCACACAACCTTTAAAACTAAATGAAAATAAGTTATCATTATTTTACCTGCCCCGGAGTTCATTTGTACTTTAAAGAAGCACCTTGGATCCCATCTTAAAACACATATTTTCAAGAAAGCCTTTTAGTTGACCCTCAGACCAGAACTCTACAAACAACTCGGACCAAACTGAATCTCTCGTGTCATTTATTACTTTTCCGATTCACATTTGTTTAGTTTTAAAAAAAAAGGCTAACAACCCTCTGGTGTTACAGGTGTCCATACACGATGAACGCAGACAAATTCATGTTCAGATGTGTAGCCTCTTGTGTCATGTTTCCGGTCCCTAAACAGAACAGAATGCTCAACTTATCCTTCAGAAGAACTGCTCTGTCTTTGATTTCACCAGCGAGAGGCAGGTTTTTGTATTTTTGATGATCAATGAGGAGAGAAGAGTAGAAAACTGTCAGTACACATAGACACATCCTAGAGAAACCACCCGTCAAGAAGTTAAGACAGAATTCAATCAACAGAGACAGAACAGGGAGGTAGATAGAGACTAGGGGGAGAGACAGAGGAGAAGTGAGGGATTCTGGGTAATTCCCTCTAGCTTATGATTCTTTTTTTTTTTTTAAATGTTCCTTAAATCAAAGAGGATCCAGATAATCTCATCTGTAATCTCAGGTGGAGAGCAGGGACGGCGAGTGTCTCTGCCCTTCCCTGCCTCTGTGGCTACGTGCTGTTCTTTAAACGCTGTTCAAGGCTCGCTAACTTCCTGGCTGTGGACTCTCTAGTTGCCCCCGCCGCAGCACCTGCTGCTGCGCCCCTGAGGAGCCGGTTCGTGTAGGTCCACTCCTGTCCGGGTCCGACCCCCTGGTCCAGGTCCAGTTTGGGGATCGTTCTTCGGTAGTTTCTTTGCTACAAAGACAAATACAGCACATTTAAGAAGTCAGACTCTTTCACTGTGTAAACCTGGACTGTTTAACTGTGTGACCCTGGACTGTTTAACTGTGTGACCCTGGACTGTTTCACTGTGTGACCCTGGACTGTTTCACTGTGTGAACCTTTTTTACTGCTACCACTTTTCCACAGAAAATAATCTGGTGCTAGTGCCAGTGATTAGTTGGTTGAACTCCTGCAACTCCTGAAGAACCTGTTTGCTTTTCCACTGGCAAGGAGCCAAGTCAGAGCCGCGCCCTTACGTCACCCTATAACGTCAGCAGGTCACTGCCTGTTTACCCAGCAAAGCTCAAGCCATACTCAAGCACAAGCTGTCGAAAAGCAAAGAACTGGTGCCAAGTCAGGCTATGGCACCGAACTAGCACTAGAACCAGATCAGTGGAAAAGAGGTATGTATGAACCTGCGCTGTTTCAATGTGTGAACCTGGACTGTTTCAATGTGTGAACCTGGACTGTTTCAATGTGTGAACCTGGACTGTTTCAATGTGTGAACTTGGACTGTTTCAATGTGTGAACCTGAACTGTTTTACATCCATCTGTGGGCGGGACCTATGACTCACCAATAGCCATGAAAATCTCGTTGACATTCATGGCGGTTTTGGCTGAGGTCTCCATGAAGAGTAGACTGTTGTCATCGGCGTAAGCTTTTGCCTCCTGACAATATGAAACAGACGTAAAAGGAAAGGATCAAATCATTTTCCCATCTTATAAATCCAGTCTTAAACGTGAGGTATCATTTCTCTTCCCATACCTGAAGCTCTATGGCTCTCTTGTTGGCGATGTCCGCCTTGTTTCCAGCCAGAGCGATCACTATGTTGGGACTAGCTTGTCTCTGCAGCTCCTTCACCCAGTTTTTCGCTCGTGCAAAAGTGTCCTAATCAAGAAACAAACATTTTTAATGCGACTCTCCCGCAGTGAGATTGAACCGCTCCAAATATGGTCCTAATTTCATTCAGAACTGCATTTATTTTATTGGCCACACATTCCACGACGGGACCCGTCTGCGTGGGAAACCTACTGTGTTGGTGATGTCGTAGACCACGATGGCCGCCTGCGCCCCTCTGTAGTACATGGGAGCCAGGCTGTGGTAGCGCTCCTGACCTGCCGTGTCCCAGATCTCAAACTTCACCGTGGTGTCGTCCAAACAGACGGTCTGAGTGAGGAAGGCAGCTGAGGACAGCAGGGACACACAAGAATGTGTTAAGTACATTTTTAGGTATCATATTGCCTGAACCCTGACCCAGTCCGCTAGCACAGTCATTCAAGACCCACCTTTGGGTTACACTGTGATTGGCCAGCAAATAAATTTACTTATGCATCCCATTTGTTTTACAGGGACGATGGCAAACAAAAGCATGTTGACTCCTCCTACATCTACTTTGCCTCATTAATCCATAAGGAACCAGACACATCTTCATCAGTTATGGAGGATATAAAAACAGACAAAATGTACAACAGAACAATCCTGAAATTAGTTTTTCAACGCATCTCCTCATCGGAGATCCATAATATTTCATTTTCTATTTATGTCATGGTTTTGTTTAATATCAATTTGATCTAGATTTGTTGTTGGAACTGATTAAATGTAACAAATAACATGTTGAAAGTTAACGCTTGGGGTTTAATGAGAAAAAATAAACCAAGAACAAAGATAAACAATCTTTCCTTTGCATTTCAAACGTTTGTGGCTACAATGAGCCTTTAACCCCTTCAAATATGAACTGAATCTGATTTATAAAGTATTTATGAATTAGATCAAAAGTTAACACAAGTCTGGTCTTCATGTTTTTCACCTTTTCTTTTCTAAACTAGGCCGATGCTGTCGTCCCTGACGCCAAAGGTGCATCCCCAAAAAGTCCCCTATCCCCTTCATTGTCATTCCCCCCAATTTTACTCCTCAAAATAATGTTTTTCATAAAAAAGCTCTCCCTAGAAAGTAAAATATGAATTATTAGAGTAAAATATGATCAATACAAGATATATCCAATATAAAAAATATGGAATGAACTGTGAGTTATGTATAAAAAACCAAAAACTTTTTCGTTAACAAGTTCTTGACTTGAGTGAAATATTAACTATTTGATTAAAATACAACATATAGAAGTTTGATCACATGGAGTCGATTCATATGACCTGAGTTTAGACTAAATCATGGCACTTGCACTAAGATCTATGTGGTATAGAATCTGAAAATAACCCTTGCTATCATTTTTGAGTTACCGCATTGACGGGAAAGATCTAGGGCGGCGGATGTCTACACCGCTGCGCCAATCACAATTCCAAGTATCATCCTACATGGGGCTCCATCCCTCCACCCTTGAAGAGAGTGGGAAAGAGGGAATGGCAAGGACTAGATCCTCAGCCTGAGGCAGCTGTGATGTCTGGGAATCAGTGTAATGTTCATTCGTCTCAGATAGTTTCCAAGCCAACTCAGAGCCAGATACATCTCAACATCGAAAAGGAAGATCTTATATATATATATATATATATATATATATATATATATATATATATTTTAAAAAATGCAGCGTCTCGAGACACAGACAGCCCCTTCTGTACATATAAAAGGATTGATTCTAAACCAATGCGTAAAAAACAAAGTTTCTTCTGAACCGACGTACCTCCGATGGTGCTCTCTTGGAACTCTTGAAACTGGCCTTTAACAAAGCGCAGCACTAAGCTGGACTTTCCCACAGCTGACTCGCCCAACAGCACCAGTTTGAATTGGCAGATTTTGTTAGTTACTGCGGCTCCATTAGGCCTGGTTGCTCCACCGCCGCGCCCAGCCATTGACAGAGATAGACGCAGCTACAGGTGAAATGGCCTGGTGAGACTCCGGTTAATGTCTGGACGGGATCAGCGGTGGGTCGACCCGGTGTACCTGGGAAATAAAAACATTGCATCATCTCCTGAGAACAGAGGAAACAAGTTCTTCATGCCGCTGATCTTCTTTCAAACACTTTGATCAGACGACAGACTCACATTTATCACATCTACAGAGGCTCATTTCTGCCGGTGTACTTAAAAGAAAACAGTCAAACTAATAATATTAAACTTTATCCGAAAATGACTCGATGTTTCAAAAATAATGGAAGAGTATTTCAAAACTGAAACTTTCCAAACTTCTTTATTTAATTAAGCTATAGATTATGATGAGCTTTCCCATCATTTTGAGATTAATTCATTATTCTGATATCAAATTATCATGGACGTCGTGGTGACGTCACCACTAGTTGCTTGTGCAGTGTGGTGGCAGAAAAACAGCAGAAGAGTGCTGTAGATACTCAGACAGGGGTGGGAGAGCTCCCCAGAATAACTCAATAAAAAATATCTTGTTGTGCTGTTAGATGTCAGAACAGAAACAGAGATTGCTGATCACACACAAAGGCAAAATCAATGATGAAGTTAATGACGATAGATTAGCAACAACAGCGACCAGTAGGCTGGTGTTCTCAGCAGGCTGGTTCTGAACGGTAAACACCGGAGACCAGCTATAGCGACATTAGCATGTAAGCTGGTCATCTAGCATGTAAACAAAGCGACTTGCTCAGAGACAGCTGACATCACCCAGTATTTAATGACTGAATGTTATAACTGCGATACGACTCTTACTTAACACTAAAATGAGCTCAAACTTAGCTAATCCCTGGGATCACTAGATATCATACCTTCTGCCTTGATTTGCTTTCACTAAATCTTACCCACAGCGGTGGTCTATCTTGATGAATATTTCTTGGGCGTTATATATTTTGGTTACACGTTCAAAAAGAAAGAGGGCTGAACAATCAGCGGTTCTTCTCTGGCTCACACATGAAACACTCCAGCTGAACACTCCTGCTGTGGAGACGACAGACCCGGAGCATCAAGAGGAGCTTTGCAGAAGTAAGAGTTTCATACATGCTTCTGAGCCCAGGGATCCTACTCAAACTGCCTGAACAGTTAGAGTACATAAAGGTTCACAAGGTGTGTTTAACAATTAATTCGTACGTTTTAATATGCAGTTTGTGAGCAGAAAAATGAATGAAAGCTTTAAAATGTACAGAAGTCAATGTTTCAGTTTTTACTATACTCAATTCTTATTAGATGTTTCGGCTATTCTCTCATGTGTTGACTTTAATATATATTTTATATAATATAAGAAGAAGAAATCCTGTTTTGATCTAATTCAGCCATACACATAGAACATAGTAAAATTATTTCTCTGCATTTGACCCATTCCTGAGGGAGCAGTAGGGGAAACACTGCTCCCTCGCCCCTTTGAAGCGCCCGGGGAGATAGGGTTTCTGGTTCTTGCTCAAGGACCCTACGACCAGTAGATGCTGGTGGGACTCGAACCGGCTACCTTCCGATCTACTGATAGGGAGACGGTCGCTCTACCAGCTGAGCTACAGCCACAAAATATTTCATTGCTGTTTACCAACACCAAAGGGGTCCATTTAGAGAATTTCCTCTTTATTTTGATCAAGTGTCTAACAGTTTTTAGTTACTATGTTATTATTTGGGGAAAATCCTCATTATTTGGAAACATCAAACCAAATTGACATGAAAAAGTTACCTTTGAGATACTCAATAATTCATTGTTTTGACTATTAGCCGAAGGCTTGAAGCCGAAACATGTTGGACTTTGTATTTCATAGATCTAAATTACCATTGTGTGGCATTTTAACTGTTATTAAAAGAGAGTACATTGGAAATTCTATGTGGTTTTCATAATGAATCAATTAATTTGAAATATTAAATCATTGTTTATACAATATTTCTATCAATATTGGGTTACTAGGTTATTATTTTGAGATATTTAATCATTATTTTGCTAATAATTATTCAGAGATTTTTCAGTATGGGTTGATATACAACACTTTTGAGATATTAAATTACTATTTTGAAATACATCATCATAATTTTGAGAATATTTCTCATTATCTGTAGTTGGTTTCTATTAATAATGAGTTATAACATTATCAGTTTAGGCTTTAATCAGTAGTTTAAAATACCAAATCAACATTCGGGATCAAAAATACTTTCCAATAATTTCACTTTATTTTAATATTAATGGTAAGCAGAATTTACTATTCCAAATAATTGACTTAACATAATTTCACTTGTACAGTTCTGAGAAATATACAGTTTGCTATGTAAGAATGTGCTTTGTATTATATTCTAACTATAAATTTTGAAGCTGAAATGATTTATCAATAAAATCTTATCAAATTTTATTTACATAACACCAATTCATAACAAATATTGTCTCAAGGTTTTTTCCAAAAAAGAGCAGGTCTAGGCCAACACTTTATTTATTATCTACAGAGACCCGACAAATTTGTCCACTTTGCAACAGCGGCAAGACAAAAACAGACTGAATTAACATAGTTGACTGATAATAGCTACATTTTTACTTCTGATTCATATTAACTCACTCCAGTCTGTTAAATGTCAGGATCAGCTGCTTCTGTGGTTGGAAAGTTGAGGCAAGTCTGTTGTATGTTTAATGAATTGTACACAGGTTTAACGTTTGAATATGTCAGTTTAGGAAATGGCATGACAATTTTCTGATTATGTCAAAAAAACAGATTCAGAAGAGAAAGTACCTGCAAACTGATGTAAAAAGGAAAAACTACTTTCATTGCATCCCCTGTCTTTGAATTTCATTGTAAAAATGCAAAATATAAATCCCTGAAATATAGATACCCACCAGCACTTCCTTCATATCAGTTGTTTAACTAAAAAAAGGTTTTAAAACTTTATAAATAAGAGTTTAACAATGAGCTACCTGCAGACAGATACTCTGCAGCAGGCCAGACACTTTAAAAGATGATTATATAATGATCCATGACAGCTTTCATTATATTCAATCGACCGCTGTAACATGACACACACATAAATCCTATATTATTATTCGTAAAGTCTGAGGAGAAGATAAAAACAAGACATCTAAATAAAGCGTTTTCAATTTTCTACTTATCTGTTTCAACTGAGTGTTAGCTACGAAGCTAAGGCTAATGTCTAGGAGTTGTCCTAGCAATGCTAGCCTCGACTTACAGGAACAGAAACCAACAAGAAAAGGAAAAAACGTTGATTTCCTTACCGAAAATGAACAATAAAGCCAACTCCAACTTCTAAACAGTAGGCTAGAACCGTGTCGTTCCTCGTTATGAGCGTTTTCTCCTAAAACACTTTCAGGTTCTGCAAAACATTCGCTTCCGCCTTGAATAACCAAAACACTTCCTGGTTTAGTTCGTCACGTGACGTGGTGTCACCAACCAATCTTGTGCGCGAATGGTGGGCTGTCAAAATAAGAGCTAACTCCTCATTTTGCCATTAACATTTTTATTTTAATAAATGCAATGATTTACAAAAAATAATAGCATAATAGCAGTTCACGTTTCTCATCTTTTTTATTTTCTTTATAATATTGCATTGATGGTTTCATGTTTTCCCTTTCCTCTTGTATTTTCCTTTTTCTGTTATTTTTCTTCAGTTTTTGGAATGATCCCTTTTTGTTTTTTGATTGTTTGAGGGCTCATTGGGCCGAACACAGAAGCTGAAGTGGAGGGCGCAAAAAAGGACCAGTTCCAAAGTATTTGAGAGATTCTCAGAGAATATGTTGGAAGTGTGGATGTATGGTGTATGTTGGAATATGCTTGAAATTTTACTTAGTCAAGTGATCTAATTGATTGTGATCACTATTATGTTTACCTTGGTGCTGTTTCATTTTGTGGTGTCATAGCGCTTTTTCTAGTGGTCTGTTATTTTTCTTTCATTTATTTTTTTTTGTTTTGTTTTAATCCCTTTTGGTTTGTTTATCTCTATCTTGTGATATGATATTTTAATTTTGTGTTTATTTTACTTTTTATTTGCATTATTCTCTTTTTCAACTTCTTTTTCGGTTTTGAGTTTATTTATCTGTATCTTGTGATTTGATGTAAGCATTCAATTTTGTACGTTTGTTTGTTTGTTTGTTAGCAAGATTACGCCAAAACTATTGGATGAATTTGCACGGCAATTTTTCCTCAGGGTAGGTTTTGGCATATAATAGAGGTGATTAAATGTTGGTGACGTTACCTGTTTCAAAGCATTAAAAAAAAATTTATAAAATGGAAAAAAAAAAAAAATAAATAAAAAAATATATATATATATATAAATAAAATAATAAAATATTTCTTTTTTGAGTAATGACTTGACACAATGTGGCTATTGCTGCAATTGTTCCTTTTATTCCTTTGATGATCCTTTGGGTAGGAGCAGGAAGCTCAGTGTGATGAACAGAGATGCTGACATTGATAACATTTATTTATTTATTTACATCCATCTTTATTTAATTAACCATTAACATATTTCTATATCTATTAATCTATTTAGTAATTTCTGTATTTCTTCATTTATTTAATTATTCATTTATCCGTATGTCATTTTTTGTCGTCCATAGTAGACCCCATACCTCCCGACAACGCATCCTGATCCCTCCACGTAAATTCAGTGGATATTGGTTTAATCACTTTTGAGTAGAAATATTCATTAAATATTCTCATTATTCAATTTTATTTATTGTTAATGATTTATTCTCAATCTTAATATGGAGTAAACAAAAAGAAAAAGAAAAAGTGATGCATGAGACGTGAAAAGATTGAACTTGACATTCATATGACATTATAGATTATTATTATTATTATTGTGGTTGTTCTCTCACTGGGAGGTGATCATTTATTGCACAGATCGGTGTCGCAGCATTTGGCGTAATAACCTGGCCGATTCATGAACATGCAGTCCTCAAAACTAGTCATGCAACCCTTCAGCTCCCTGGCATCTGTGAAAAGACACGATGAATCATCAGTTTCAGTCATATAAGGATTATCCTCACCTATTAATGCTTTGAGCTAAACTGACAGAGCGGAACTACGCTTACTGGATCCAGAGACGAGGATCTTGGCGCAGACGGGCTCTGCACCATAGGTGCAGGTCTCCACCGGGCCGGTGCATGTGATCTGCTGACAGTGACATTGCAAGGCCTCACCTGGAAGCAGAAAGCAATGACCCCAAACATGATCAGCATTTAACAGTGAAATATGATCAAGAAGGGGCTCCAGGAATAGAAAAATGATTTAAAAGACAATTTTTTAACCCTTTTATAAACTGTGATGTGGCAGCTAAGCTAATTGCATTAGCATGCGTGGAGCCCTTGAGTGGTGTATGTTGTCACCTGTCCCCAGCCTCACCTGTAGCCCATGTGTCTCGTTACTCTTTGTATTTAAGTCTTGTGTCCCGTTCTATGGGTTTGTGAGATTGCCAGTGTGAGGTTTTATTATTATTATTATTATTTGGTATTTATTTTTATTTTTATTTTTCTTCTTCTTCTTCTGCCTTCTCTTCTGCCCCCTTCTTATTCTTCTTCTTCTTCGTCTTCTTCGTCTTCTTCTTCTTCATGTGTTATTAGTTGGTACTTTGGAATTGAAGAATATTACTAATAGTACTTTGCTACTTTCACCCGTTGTGCCTTAGTTTTGGATGTACATGTTTCACTTCTTATTTGTGAGTCTATCTCTTATGTTATTCAGACCCTTTTTTATTAAACTATATTTCTGGTCATATTGCATTTTTACCCGTTTGCATTCGGGCCTCGTAAACAAAACATAACAATAGCACTTTATTTATTTATAGATCATTTTGTTTCTTTTTAATCTTTTTTTTTTCTCCTTTTAATATTTTTTATCTGTACGTGTTATTCACCCTTTTAGGAGTTAATTTCAAATTTTAAGGTAATGATCAATGTCAACTATTGAAAGTTGTTGAATAAAGTTTTACAAGTTTTTGTAAAACTTTATTTTACAAAAATAAAGTTTTGTAAAAAGAAAGTGTGAACAGGCTGCTGTTCTTGTATCTTTGTCAATGTTTCTATAAAGACCTTTGTGATAAAACGTCGTAGAATTGTAGTTTAAAACATTGCTAGAGTCTGTAGACCCTCCTCACCACTCGCTCACAGCCTCAATACTTTGTGTTTGAAAGAGAATTCCATTTTTACTACATTTATCTAAAGTTCTATTCAAATATTCCAGTGACTTTGTAAATCCTAAGCATTTGCTCAACCCAATCCAGTTCTGTTTTCACATCAGATTTGAGGAAAATAAATATAATAAATGAGCATTAACTGCGCAGGTTGGGTTCAAAACAATATATATAGGCCTACACATACACACAAGTGTGTGTGCCACCAAACACTTTCATTTACAGACTAAATTCTCTGTCTTGTTTCAATTTCTTTCGATGATAAAACTAGATGTCAAATGTTTATTGTACTATATTGAAACTACAGTATAAAATATGTATGTGAATACGGAATTAAAACTTACCTTTTCCTCCTCAGATGTTCAGAAAAAGTCTGAAGTGCCGTTTGACTTAAAACTCCAGAAATATTTCAACAGACTAAGAAAGTTGACCATCAGCAGATAAAGGCCGGGTTTCAAGTTTGGCTAAATTGTTCCTTTAAACTAACTCTGCATGATCACTGACAAAATTTACCCCCAGGAAATTAGTCGGATGAGGAGGATCTGTAGGGTGGGTCCTTATTTGCACGCACTCACCCTGACTGATGAGCAGGACCAACAGAAATCCAACAATCATCAACTTCATACTGATCATCAATCTGTGGAGGAACGACGCAAGAAAAATCACATCCAGCACTTCACTGGGAGTAAAGTTCACATGTTAAAGGCATCCATGCAGTTTCTATCACTCACACGGAGTCCTGTCGCGGTGGCAGCAGGGAGATATCTCCACTTGTAAATCTTTGGTCTTCAACTGTGTGCTATCAGGCTGCCGACCTCCATTTAAACTGGATCCAGTTTATCATTAACCCTAAAATTGCCATCTGGGCTTTTTCCCGATCCGAGTGCTATCGACGCAGGATTCACACGGTGAAAAGAACTGTTTGGAGACACATGTCTCAATGCTAAAGCTGCAGCTAGCTTAAGAATGTGCATGAGGAAATCTGGTTCTGTAGGAGATTTGTGTGATCCTCACTGGATCAGAAAAGTGAAGAAAGATTCTCAAATACAAGAAATGATTTGCTTGGTTTCCTTATTGGCTCCGATGGTTTTTGGCATGATGGCAACATTTTGGCACTGAGTTTGGAAACTTTCGGTGGCTGAAGGCGTGTGAATATTTCTCTCTCGTGTAAGAGATCATTTCGGGAGTTTGCCAACTCTTGATCCTGTAGACCTGGAACGAATAATCAGAACCACCAGATTATGACCCACATCTGGAGCCAGGTGCACATATTTGTGGAAACATCATGACCTGTTCACATCTGAGTATTATTCATTTTATCGGCAGAATAGAATCATATGATATCGGAAATATGTGGGCAGGAAATATCAGAGGGTTCTGGGTTCAAATCCACCAGTGGACCTGGGGCCGTTTTCTGTGAGGTTTGGATTTTCTCATGTCTGTGTGGGTTTTCTCCGAGGTTCTCCGGCTTCATTCCATAAACGGGTAATAAGATAGGTAAACTGTAAATGGTGATTCCAAATTGCCTGCAGGTGACTTGCTGCTGACGCTGTCCCCCGTCCACTGCTGAAACCCCCCTACAAGTGGACCCGTCAGTATCAGAACTTGACCGCTGAGCAATGGAAATAGATGCTCGTGTCTGATGGATCAGGTTTTCCTTCTCTTCCTGTGGACAACCAATGGTTTGAAGAACATAGCAACCAGTTCAAGGTGTGGACTTGGCCTCCAGAATCCACAGATCTCAATCCAGGCCAGCATTTCTGGGGTGTTCTGCAGAAGAAAAGTATAATCCATTGAGGCCCCACCTCACAGCTTCCAGACCTTAAAGGATCTGCTGCTGACGTCCTGGTACCAGGTTCCACACAACTCCTCCGGAAGTCTGCTAGAGTCTAGGACTTGACGGGTCATGTGATACTAGATAGGTGATTATAATGTTATTGGTGGTATTTGTAAATAATGTTATGTAATTATTTACTTTTTCATTTGAACCTTTTAATATCCTCGCCAAGAAAAAAACATATGGAAAAATTATTTATTTATTTATATTATTAAACAGTAAAAGAAGGTCACTTATAAAATGATTTCAAAAAAATTTGTATTCCAAGACAAAATAGTTGATTTTGTTTAGAGGGGCTCATCTTTTTTGTAAAGCATGTTTTTAAAAAAAACAACAAAAACAACTATTTGACCTTTTTAGTTTTTAGTTTTTTTTTCCGGATGTATCAAGTCACAAAATTCTGTGAAATAAATCCTCACATGTTTAAATATACCAGAAAAAAAATCCTGCTTCGATTGGAATAGGACATTCTCAATAGCCATGGTTAATGTATCCTCATTGGTGGTTCCTTTGACCTGTGGTGTGCCCCAGGGCTCCATCCGTGGCCCCTTACGCCTTCGCATACATGCTGCACTGGGTCATATGACTGAGAGACAGCAGAAGATAAGGGGACACATTTGATGTAGTGGCAGTTCACACAATTAAATCCAACTTCTACTTGGATGATAGCTTAAAGTCTGTAGCACCAGAAATGCAGGCCTCATCAAGAATCTCCGAGATCTATGTGCAAAATGAGGATCCAAACTGACAAAATGGGTTAGGAACAGTCGTGCTTGTTCTGGCGGCTATACCAGCTGATCACAAAGCCCAACATTTAAAAAAACTAGATTTGGACAGAGAAAAAATTACCTGTGGTGAGTTCTGACTCACAGGGTCAGACAGTTCAAATGAACAAACGACCGGCCACGTCTCTTGCGTGGCGATTGACTCAGTTAATTATATGGTTTCTTTATGCTACTTTCAGTTTGTCACATTGCGGATTATTTCCTTTTTCTTGTTTGAGATGAAATGAAAATGATATTCTTGAACATTCTATATTCTATGTAGATAGAATGTTGTCGAATGTTGACGTTTGTTTAAAGGAGGCGGGGCTGAAGTCATGACGTGTTGAAGGTTTGTGCGTTATATCAGAGTTTAGAGCAGAGCCAAGACAAATTTAGATCAGCGGCTCTGTCCAAGGACTGAACACAATATTTGATGTGTTCGTGTAACCAGATTGATCATTAATGGGGAAAAAAAGATAACATGAATAAATAGAGTAAAAAATTTGTGAAAAATCCGAAAAAAAAATTAGGGAGAAATTTTTTAACATCCATAAACTACATTTATTTTCAACTCTATGATTAATGGTTATAATTAAATGATTATTTCTTTTTTTTATTCTACAAACTTTGGTCTCCTGTTTAATGTAAAATAAGAGAGGAGTTGACGAAATAAGTCTTTATCTTTGACAGCTCTACTGAGGCGACTAACTAGATGGATTCGAGGCATCCGCCACAAGGTGGTGCAGCGTGACAGGGGGAGAGTTCAGAGCCTGTGTCTGAGGCTGCTCACGAATACAAAGTTGAATTACAAAGGTTTAAAATGATCATTTTCTTTATTGAACAAAACAAATTCTCTAACAACAGCTGGGTCTGTGGGAAAAATGATCAGAAACTAGTTCCTAAAATAGCTGGTTCCGGCTGGACTAGACCCGGCCACACCAGTTCAACCACATCATCCCTCCAGTAGTCCATCTTCAGAAGCAGGAAGTCGGGATCATGTCTCACCAGTAGCACACGAGGCCAGAATCAGATTAAAGTCCAGAATGTGATTGAAATCCATCTGTCTGGGAAGGGTTCCAGAGGTTTTCCCTAAGGTTGTGGGAATCAACACGTCCACCATGTGTGACACATTATCTGCACCTGGAGAAGAGCTGGAACGATGGTGAACCTTCACAGACGTGGACCACCTCCAAAAAATGCTCCAAAAGCACGATGAAGACTTTAAAGGACTGTTTCACTGTATGAACCAGGACTGTTTCACTGTATGAACCCGGACTGTTTCCCTGTGTGAACCTGGACTGTTTCACTGTGTGAACCTGGACTGTTCATACAGACTAATATCATTAAAGTTTCTTTTTTGCACTGAGAATTTCCATACGCTGCATTGATTTTGTAGTTATTTGCAATTTTTGTGTGTGTTTTGCAGATTGTTATAAAATAAATATCATCGTGGTTCTGATCAAGCCCACGCTTTGATGGATACATATATTCTGTTAAAGGAAACATAGTGAGATGTCTTAGTGGAATAAGTTTACTTATTCATGTTTCATTTACTGGAATGCAGCTGCTTCATTGGACAGGAAATCATCTGCACATTTAACGTTCAGATCAAATTCAAGCACAGATCCTGGTTTGAAACAACGGCGCCGGAGACAGAACCGAACCAGGTCCTCTATTCACACCCCCACAATAACACCTGCCGTCTTCCTTGGCTGTGTCATGCTTTGTAGAAGAAGTGCATCATGTGATCAAAAGAATGACATCACCGAGGACTGACAGGAGAAAGGGTCAAATAATAAGGAGGCATTTTTGATCAGCAGCTCTTACACTCGTTTTTAATTGAGACCAGGATACTCCACACGACGCTCATTCATCAGTTGCACAGATCATTTTGGCAGCACCAGGCACCAACTGTTATCCCAAAATTCAGCCCCAAGCATTGTAGTTTGTCCATGCAGCCCCGGTAGATTTTAGGGTCTAAGGAAAAAGAGACCGGATGGTTCATGATGAAGAACAGTCCCTGTTACCCTTGTTCCTGAGACGACAGTACTCACTGGGTCCGCCATAGAAGACCGCACTGGCGCAAACCTCGCTTGGGTCCACACAGGTCTCCACAGGGTTAGGACAGGTCTTTATGCCCGCACACTGACACTGTAACGCCTCGCCTGCAGAAGGAGAAGAGAAAGAGTTTATTCGCCATCATGCAGCAGTTTGAGCTGGAAAATGGATCCTGATTATGAGAATTATAATGTCCTCAGCCTAAACACAAGGAAAAAATAATTACAACTAGTCCAAATTATTTCCTGATGAAAGTTTGTATTTCATAGAAAACAGTCAATTGTAAATATTTTGATAAAACCAGTTTTAACAAAACCTTTTGACCCGATTTAAAGCTTTTTCGGTCGTGTCATGTTGGATAATTCCATTTAGTAAGTCCTCATATGCTTTGATATGTCAGAACCCCCCCCCCCCAACACTTATTGTGTCGAACTTTTTCAGTAGCCATGGTTTGTTCGTCCTCCGCAGTGGCCCCCTTCCACGTACGGTTTCCCTCAGGGCTTCATCCTTGGCTCCTTACTCTTCATCATAAACATGCTGCTATAGATGCTGGTTCGCTTTATAGACAGGTCCAGACACATTTTTCAAAAATAGAAACTCAAAATTAGCTCAACCAAAGAGCTGAGCAGGATATTAAAGTGTTAAGGCATCTAGTAGTATTAGTATTAGTAGTACTTTTATTCATAGTGCTACTGAAGTCACTACAGTAGAAGTTTGGGACAAAATGGACCCGTTACGATGCAGCTACAGCAAATTCAAACTTGTTTCTAAAATGATTTTTGATGATTTTTGCGGAAAAGGTTTTGTGAATTCAAACTAAACCAGTCATCAAAAAAGTATATTTTGCATATATGCATGTAGAAGAAGAAAACGCGGTGAGTAGAAGAAGGGAGCTGAATGATAGTCGCTGTGTGGAGCGCTGCAGCTTCAGACCAAAAGGTTTAAACGCTGCAAAGAGGTTCAGGTGAACTTACTCTGGGCCAGGAGCAGCAGCAGGGAAAGAGCCACAGTCAGCGTCTTCATGCTTTCACCGTCAGGCATCAGCAGAGAGAAAGTGGAGAATATGCCTGATGGACACCGGAGCTTCTTGTTTTATCCAATCCTGTTGCACAATATTCCCAAGGCTGCGGCTCATCCAGGAGGTTTGACAGTTCCGACCCGATTTCACATCAACTCCGACTCACGGGAAACCCCACAGATACAAACGTCACAAACCCAGAAATGAACTCAGATTTTAGACCTTCTCAGATGTCTTTCATGCAAATTCAAATGTTGTAATAATCCTGAAAGTATCTCCTAGTCCATAAGAAAGTGTTTGTTTGAACTGAGCCATCGGATGAAGTCGGGTTAATCATTAATGTTTGTTTTATTCTGTCTCCATTTGTGGCAGAAGATAAATAAACTTCAGGGGACAGTTTGTCTTCTTCTGCTCAAAAACAGCTGGACTGAGTTCACTGACGTTTCACGCTCGCTCTCCAGCAACCCTTAAAGTGTGAACCTCATCGTTAGTTCTGAGCAGCACCCACTGGGTTCTTCCACCAGCACCGACGTTCAGCAACTTCAGGACAAAATTATTCACTTCCTGCTCAGTTTGTTCTACCCGGTTTACAGTGCATAATTCTACATCTTAGAGTAAATCACAGCTTACACATAATCACATTGTTGTATGTGTTTATAGTTCGCCCTAGTGGAAATATGAGGCATTATTCAGTCAAACCCTCTCTGGGGTTTGACTGAATAATGCCTTTCCCTTTTGGTGGCATTGGCTATAATCCAACTGGACCAAATGGAGAGTCCTCCTGGTCCTGTCGCACAAAAACAGGGTAGAATAACATAAACTTTGTGGTATTTATAGACAATTTGATGCAGTAATCACCAAAGAGTGTCTCATGGTTTTACTGTGAGATAATGATGTTAGAGCCTTTTATTATATGAAAAAAATAACGACGTTGAAAATAAGCTGAAGTCCAAATAACACCAAGGAGTTATTTTAAGTGTATTTTGGGTTTTTATTTCAGCCGAGGCTTAACTTAAAGTAACCAATAAGCTGAACAGGTGTTAATATGTCCCAAACATGTATTCTGGCTAATCATTCAAAGAATCTGTTCTCACGTTTTCACTGATTGCTCGGTATCACAACCCGAACGTCAAGGAGAAAAAAACCTTATCCTTATCCTGATGAAGTGAAGACCTAATAATGTTTTGTCAGCCATTGTGAGATAGGGGCACTTTTGGAGTCTTTTGGAAATGGCTCATACATTAATGGATGGATCTGCATGAAGTCCTAACATATAAACGTCCGCCTTGGCTTCTGTTGTGCCTCGGCAGAGGTTTGGGCTCTCTGAGTGCTCTCTGGTTATAGATGGCGTCTCAAATGACCATGAAAAGATCTCCTGTCTCTGGTATCTGTACCTTGTTTTGAAAAAGAAGTGTGTCATGTGACCAAACAATGACATCACTGAGGATTAACAGGAGAGAAAGTGAAATCATAACAGTTTATAATCGGAGTAACAGCTCTTTAATTTTTTAAAAATAAGATCACGGTACTCCACGCTGAGCTCATTACCCAGTTGCACTGATACGTCCAGCAGAACCAGGCAGATGATGTCATGATGTGATTCAGCTTCTTGTTTCGCTTGTGGTCCATGCAGACCCGGTAGATTCAGGGTGCTCAGGAAAAAGAGACAGGATGGACATTGATTAGGATCAGGCTCTTCCTCTCTCCTCGCGCTCAGAACAAAGACAATAGTTCTCCCCGGGGACGCCATAAAAGGTCACGTGTGTGCCAATCTGCACTTTCACAGATCTCCACTAGGTCAGAACCGTCCTTTATGCCTGAACAGTTACAGAACCCTCCAGGACTTTCTGCAGTCTTTTTAAAAATAACCAAATGAGATGAAAAAATGTCTTTATTGTCTAATATTTTGTTTCAGTGTCCTGCTCGAAGGTCCAACCATGGGCCACATTAAGTTTGTAGACACGTCCTCTTCCAGGCTGGTTTATAACAACTTCTGTCTCTTCAAACTTCTTAATTATTGATCGAACTGTTGAAAGTGACGCCTTGAACTGATTTTCTTGTATCAAGCCAGGTTTGTGCAGCTCTTTGCAGTTTTTTCTTTGCAGTGTTTCCCATTGGGAGGAATATCCAAGAGGTTTAGAGCTGTCACCTCATATTTATACCCCAGTAAAACAGGAACTCATTATTCAACCCGTCAGAGTCCTTCTCAAACAGGTGAACCTGAAAATATAAACTAGGACTGGAAATATGCTTCAGCTACGTTTTAATCACTGGTTTTTATAATGGTGGTAAGAACTGCTGCTCACAGGTTTTAGAGTTAAATACTTGTTTTATGTTGAGAATGTAATGTTTTTTCATGTTCCGCCTTTCTTTTTATTGAAAAATTTCTCTTCACTGGAGCTCATTCTGGATATTTGGAGGTTTTGAAATTCTCTCCGGGGTTTCCTCAGACACACAGATTCACCACAGACATGGATGTGAGGAAAACACACCGTTACATCACGACTTACAGGAAATCCTCCGTTCTCTGTGATAGATCATTTACCTTACAGGTGTGACACAAAAAAACACACATAAACACACGCTGTACAAATGAATTTAAATGTACGAATAATGCTAATATTGCACAACACACAAACACCGAGTTCTCCGTGTGCCTGTTCTCAGAGGAATGATCCCGACCAGTGGAGATAACACACATTAATCATTCATTTATTATTTTTTATACTCTTGTCTGTGCTGAATGCTTTAAAAAATAAATACCTTTATCATACAAAAGATTTTTTTACCCACGTGGATTTGTCAAAACATGAAAATGAATACATGAAGGAGAATATATTCATATTAATGAGAGAGATCAAGAGAGATAAGACGAAACAGCAACATACATACGTTTCTTTTACTAAAATAATGGCAATTATCTTCATTTTGATACATGAGTTTGGTTGTTTTTTTAGATTATGCATTTATAAAAGAGCTGCTGGGCATTTCAAAAGTGTATTAAATTGTTATACTGTAAGTGTATTAAACTAGTGTAATAGTTTGTAGTGAATTACTCAAAAATAAATCACAATTATCAACATTTTCAGTTAAAAGGATTCAAAATGGTTCAAATTCAACTGTGCGTTTTTTTTTTAAATGAGAAATATATAGACTGATAAGATATTTTAAATGTTTAAGGTCATGTGCCATACATTCAAAACAATTATATCACTGTTTGTATTTAACAGAATTAGGATATTCAGTGATTCTTTTCTGGGCAAACATTAGTGTATCTGTGTGCTCTTATTTTGAAGGATCACAACGGATGTACAGTTGGTTGGCTTTGCCGACTTGACGATATTAATGTACGCTGACTGTCTTTCTTCAACCAATTGTATGGCAATTCGAAGTGAAAATAAAACTTTGTAAGTCTTGGTCAGTCCAGTTTGTGTTTGACTTATCTCGTCCACACAAAATGATTATGTTGTGCTCACATGAAATTAATTATTTCTTTTCTAAACGGACTTCCGGGGCTCCATATTAAGCGTTTCTCCGATCAACAGTGTTTTTTCTGAGCCAACATTCTTTCTCTTTGTCTCTGTGGTTATTAGGGAATGATCATTTTTTTGTTTTGTTTTTTATGGTAAGCAAACGGAACGTTAGCATGTGTAGAATCATATAACTGTGTGAACTTGGATGAACTTGTGCGCACATGATCTTTTTTTCTTTCGAGGGCCTCCGTTATTTAGCCGGTCTCGAGAAAAAAAAGTCCTATTCTGTTTCGGTTCGCTCAGCTCTCTTCTTATTTTATTGTTCTAATATTCTTACTTATTTTCTAATATTATGACATTATTTTAATAATATGATATTAGAAAAATCAGGCTTTATTCTTGTAGTATTCTAACTTTATTATATCGGAGCCAGCATGAACATTTTTCAGCAGTTTGTGTGTGTGTAGCTCTTCTTCTTCTACAACACACTCGCCCATTTGTCTTTCCCCCAACATCAACTTCAGAGCAAAATACTTTTCCTGATATATGCCGCCCACTGACAGGTAACCAGATAATTCATGTTATTCTGACGACACCTGTCAGTGGTTATAATATTATGGCACATACAATAAACTGCCATCTCTGCTGGCTGCGCCCTGTTTTGAAGAATAAGTGCATCATGTGACCAAAACCATGACATCACTGTTTGACAGGTGAAAGAGTCAAATCATACGGATGCATAATTTTAGTGATTGACAGCTCTTTAATTTAAAATAAGACCACAAGACGTCACATGACATGTTCTGGTCGTCAGGATTTATCAGTTACACAGTTCAGTACTGCAGCAACTGAGATTTAAGACCCCGGGTTTATTCAAATAAAGGCATTGTCTGTGATCCATACAGCCTTTGAAGATTAGGGGTCCTGAGAAAAAAAAACCAACGTCAGTTAGCAGTTTGTTCTTCTCTACTGGAGCTCCGACTCAGAGACGAGGACAAGACTCACTGACTCTTGACGGAAAGGCGGCACTAACACAGAACATGTTCTGTCCATAGCAGGTCTCCACAGGGCTGGAGCAGAACTTCAGGCCTCCACAGTTACACCTCAATGCCTCACCTGCAGGAGGAGGAGAAACGTAATAACCATCATGCTGTGAACCTGGATTTTTTCCCTGCATGAACCTGGACTGTTTCACTGTGTTAACTTGGACTGTTTCACTCTATTAACCTGGACTTTCTTATCGGACCTGGATTCCTGTTTACTGACAGTTTGAGATCTCCCAGCCTCTAAGGTGTTTCCCAGAAATTTCACAGCAGGAGGTTGAGGTTTTCATCAGGACAATGAAGCCCTCCACCTGCGCCCTCGACCCCTTTCCTACGGCCCTAGTGAAAACTAACATCTCGTCCATCAGTCCCCTGATCACCGCTGTAATAAATCAATCCCTCCAGGCCGGCTTTGTTCCATCTACCCTAAAAGCCACCATAATCAGACCACTCCTCAAAAAACCTACTCTCGATCCAGAACTTTTTGCTGATTACAGGCCCATTTCCAAACTCCCATTCCTCTCCAAAGTTCTGGAATAAGTAGTTGCTGCCCACCTCCAGGACCACCTCAAATACAACAACCTCTTTGAAACCTTTCAGTGTGGTTTCCGCTCCGCCCACAGCACAGAAACAGTTCTGCTTAGAGTCACAAATGACCTACGGATGGCAGCAGATGCTGGTTCACCTTCCCTCTTGATTCTCCTTGATTTGTCTGCTGCCTTCCACACAGTCGACCATGGAATACTCCTACACCGCCTACATCACACCACTGGACTCACTGCCACCGCCCTAAACTGGTTTCAGTCCTACTTCACTGACAGAACAGAATACGTTTCCCTTGGAAGTTCAAAGTCCCGGACACACACCGTCACCTGTGGGGTCCCCCAGGGATCAGTCCTTGGCCCCATTCTCTTCATACTATACATGCTCCCCCTTGGCCGTGTCATCAGTCCATATGGACTCTCATTCCATTGTTACGCTGATGACACGCAAATCTACACAAAAACTGACACATGTTCCTCTGCAACCTCGCCATCATCATCTCCCCTGTCAACTCTCCGCGCTTGTCTGGAGGAGATAAAGGTGTGGATGAAAAACAACTTTCTCCAGTTGAACAGCTCCAAAACCGAAGCTATTTTAATTGGCACCCCTCATCAGACCCAGTCTTCCTCCATAACCAGTATTATCTTCTCTGGTCACGACATTCCCCTCTGTTCATCAGTCACAAACCTCGGTGTAAGATTTGACCCTCAACTCACGTTTGAATCCCACATCAAAACACATCTGCAAGATCTCCTTTCACCATCTTAGAAATATTTCAAAACTCCGTTCTTCACTCACCTTGAGTGATGCTGAAAAGCTGGTCAACGTGTTTGTCTCCTCCAGACTGGATTACTGTAACGCACTTCTCATCGGGATCCCTGATAAAAGTCTTCAAAGACTGCAGTATGTTCAAAACAGTGCTGCAAGGTTCCTGATTAGAGTTCGTAAACACGAACACATCACCCCCGTTCTTCATTCCCTTCATTGGCTTCCCATCTCCACCAGGATTGATTATAAGATCTCTCTCCTCACTCACCAGTGTATCCATGGTAACACTCCCCCCTACCTAAAAGAACTACTCACCCCACTGACCTCAACACGATCCCTCCGTTCTACCCACTCATACCTCCTCCTCCTTCCCCGGACTAAGCTCAGCACCATGGGTGATCGGGCCTTCTGTTCTGCTGCCCCTCATCTGTGGAATGCCCTCCCTGACCATCTCAGGGCTCCACAGATGACTGACACATTTAAAAAAGGAATTAAAACTTTCCTTTTTAGCAGAACCTATAACTTTAATTAACATTAATGCTTTTTGGTCAGGCTTTTATATAGTTATTATTTTATTTTTTATTGATGCTTTTATCTGCTTTTGCTTTGTAGCACTTTGAGATTTGATCCAAATGTAAGGTGTATTATAAATTAAATGTATTATTATTATTATTACTTTTTCACTTTATAAACTTTGAATGATTCAATGTATAAACCTGGACCTGGAAGAAAGAAGTGGACTCACTCCCACTGAGAAGCAGCACAACAAGAGAAAGAATGAGCGTCTTCATGTTTCCACGCTGTCAGCTATCTGTGGAAGGAAGATGGAGAAGAAGATCAAGATGTTCTCCTCACCAGACGATTACTATAACCTGGATTTTGTAGAACCTGAAGATCTCCTACCTGAAGGATCAAGATGTGGATTGTGGAGCTTTGTATATTGTAACCACACAACCACTACCTTCTCACACCTTCCTTCAGCCTTTGTGCATAACAGTATTAAAGTTGTTGTTTGCTCTGGGTCGATTCACAGACCTAGATCCCTCTCTGTATCTGTCAGTTCTTCAGTGTGCCGGCATTCATTCATTATCTACTGCTTATCCTGTTCAGGGTCACATGTGGGCTGGAGCCCATCCCAGCTAACATCAGGCGAGAGGCGGGGTAGACCCTGGACAAGTCGCATATTTAATAAAGATCACAACACAGCAAACCTTTAAATTGGACTTCGATGTATTTTTCTTCAACATGTGTCACTCTTCACACTCCACCTCACTCCAAACACGGTATCGATTGGGAGTTCATCCTGATTGAGATCCACATATCTCCTTTGCACACATTCTGCACCTGTGTCCCCAGTTTGATGGCTGTGTCCACAGATCCTACGCTGCTCAGGCCATCATCAACATAGAAATGATTTCTAATTTAGCTGGTTGCTCCAGGAAAGTCCTTTCCATCCTGACTTAGGGGATACTTCTTTCTATTCTTCTTTCTTTTCTTTCTTTCTTATCTTCTTCTTTTTTATATCAGAAAACCAGGCCCCATACGTACATATACTCAGGCGCAACTACAACTAAGCATTTGCCGCTCATGGGAGATAGCCTGCATGCCTCGGAACCGGAAACACTTATATTGATCCCCGTAACGACTCATGACATCATTGTTACAACACCAAACTTCTCACCTACAAATTGGTCTACAAAAGTGTTGCTACTGTGCGTATCTAGTAGGGCTTACACTAAGGTCTCTGTTTCGTGGGAGGGCAGTTGAAGAAATCCAAACTGACACTATCATGGATTTGCTCTTATTGTTGTCCTTTTCAACGCAGCAAGAAAGTTTGAATGTATTTTCTACTGATTGCCTCGCATGACAATTACGAGGCAGAACAGTCTTCATGTAGTGGTTTTGGATGAGGTTTCCTAGCGTGGCGAGGTAGGAAAGGTAGGGTAGGAGGTAGGACGTAGGAGGTAGGAGGGTGGATGTAAGCTCCAAATTGGAGGAGATCTAAATAATTTCATTACTTTTTTGGCGTAAACTGAGGGCACCTGGTGAATTTCGGCCCGGGAAGTGGTTTTAATGTTCAAGTTACTCCAATTATTCAAAGAAAAACACAAAGGATTTTCGTTTAACATTATAAATTTATTGAACAATATTTCAATCAGGGAAGACTGAAGAATCATTGCTAAAGGGTATTTATTTTACAATTAAAATTGAAGGATGAATAGTTTATTTAACAATGTGCAAAATGATGAATTTAAAGTTTGGGCTCTCAGGCTGGTTGGGGGGTTCTGATCATACTGAGCTACTGTTTTGAGCAGCAGCATAATATACAGACTGCCCAAAAAAGTGTTAAGTTACCTGTCGATCAGCCTGAGGCCTTGTATCCCTCCCCCCAAGAGTTTTTCCACAGAGATCAGGAAAATCTGAAGTAAGATAAAGGTGTAAATGTCTACCTGTGAGGCCTGAACCTCCATTCATAAACGCCAGTGCTGCTGCATGCCTGCGAGGCATGATAACCAGTACTGCTGCATGCCTGTGAGGCATGATACCCAGTGCTGCTGCATGCCTGTGAGGCATGATAACCAGTGCTGCCGCATGCCTGTGAGGCATGATAACCAGTGCTACTACATGCCTGTGAGGCATGATAACCAGTGCTACTACATGCCTGTGAGGCATGATAACTTGTGCTCCTCATGCTTGTGGGGCATGAACCTCTGCTCATAAACACCTTTGCCGGAGCTTACCTGTGAAGAAGTAACCCTTTTCTCTTAAACACATTTGCTGTTACTTACCCATGAGGCATGAAACCTCTATTCATAAAGCGTTTTGCTGCTGCATGCCTGTGCAGCATTAAACTCTTTTTATAAACGCCTCTGCTGTCACTTACTTGTGAGGCATAATTCTTTTTTTTTAATAGATTAGAGATTAGCTAATTACTTTAGCCCAAATAATATGTGGCGTTGTATACAGCAGGTACCTTATTAGCTGACACCAATCACCTGTGATATGCAGATACTTACTGAGTTAACCAGGCTTTGGGCCTTTATGGATCTTTGAGCTTCTAGAATGGAGGAGGTATTGCGGCGCACGTAGAAGGCATAGGCGGACGAGGACCGACGACTCAGTTACTGAGGAGAAGTTGCTGAGAGAGCCTGCGTGAGTGCATCTTGTAGTGTAAAGAGTAGGGCATTAGGATCCCGAGGGAGCCGGATTCTTAGATAAATACACCTGGTTTGTAGGGGCAGGGCTCAGAGTCTGTGTGGGTTATGGATATTGAATATGGATATTGGGATTCCTTTGGAGTGTTTGAGAGACAGCTTGTAAAAATCGGGGTGAAAGATTGAATCTGAGAAGGTAACATCTTTGGTCAAAGTGGATTCCGGGCAAAGATTCATGAATTCTGAAATGACTGACTGCCACGTAATGAATCTCATGAATTGCATGATTGCTTGGCTGGATGAGCCACATTTGTTTATGATGTGAACAACCGCTTGGTTGTCTCACTGGACTGAGATGTACTTAAGTGACCAGAATTTTCCCTACATGTAGCATGCAATGGGATAAATTTCAGATACAGTGGAGGAGCGTTCAGGCGCGGAAATGGGTTGCGGAAGACCACCGGCCCTGAAAACCGCTGAAGGCCAATGAAGGCGTAACATCTGTGAAAAACTTCAGCGACTGGGAGGAATGGCAATACGTCCTCAAAGAAGAACAATTTACCATTCCAGTGGGAGAGTAGTCGGGTCCAAAAACGTATGTCGGATCGACAGCCTTCATCTAGGGATATTTTGTCATGGACATTGGGCACTGATGCGACTGACTGCTTGCAATTCAACCGCATCCAGACGGATACCCAAGAACACGAGCTGATTGGCTAGAACGTTTTTTTTTTCTTCTGAAAGGGGAACCCCTAGATAATGAAACAGATTCTTCAGTTTGGTTAAGGATGAGCCCGTACTCTGCTGTGGGGCTCAATCAGCAGGAAATCGTCGGGGAGATGGAGGATGGACTGGACTCGGACTCTATTAAGGAGAATCCAGCACAGAGCCTCATCTATCTGTTTGAAGATGGCGGGGCTGCTTTTGCATCCAAATCTGAGGCACACTGCGAAATAGAATTTGGATTCTCATTTTATGCAGAAGGATTTGTCATTGAGAGGGATGTATGACGCCTACTCCAGCTAACTTGACTAATTTGATTGCACTGTCCAGTGTGGCGTAGTGGAGAGAAACGTCTTGGAAGGGATAAGGCCATTAATACTAGAGATATAAATATATACTAGAGAGAATAAATAACCTTTGACTAGCTCTTTTTTGAGGCGCGTGGCGACTGCTCCGGGCTCCTTGATGGCTGACTGAAGATTATTACAGACAAATGAGGATCCCAGGGCGGACGTGACCCCTACCCTAAACCCCTGTAAAAGCCCCGTAAGCACATGATCAACATAGACACTGTCAGGATGATCACACAGTTTATATGCAAGAGCTGTTCTGTTTAATGGAGTGGATGGATGATATCTCAATATGTCCAACTACTTGAATGAGACTGGCGATGTTTGCGTGGGCACACGGACTTCGGATGTGCGTCTTTGCAGCCGCTGCAGATGTGGAGAAACGTACAATTGAGGTAACTGCAGACATTTTCATTGAAATTGTTGCAAATGGACCGGGTGTTGTGTCTAATCACCTTGCGGTTGCGGGAATCTATTTTATGATAGGCTCACTGAAAGGTTGGCTGTTTTCCGCTTGACTGCTGAAACGGGACCCCAGGGCAGAGAGGAGCAGACTGTCCCGTGTTTTCGGAGGTAAAGCATGAAATGGCTTGAGAGCCGAACACAAACAGGATTTATACTCCTGTATCGAATATCGCCCAATTCAGCCAGGGATTAGATTGAGCCCTGCTTTTCTGGCAAACCCAGAATAACGCAGCGACATTCTCTCCTCATGCTATTTTACTCCCAAACTGGGGAGAGGGGAGAATCAGACTGACAAAATTAATCTATTGTCCCAAAAGAATGTTGGACCTCAAGTGAGGTGAGATGTTTGCATTCAGTGAGACAGAAGGCCTACCTGCCAGCGGCGATGGGAGAGCTGAAGTGAGGGTGTACTGCGGTTGAAGTGACGTCCTTTCGATGATGAAGGTGGTGGAGATCAGTGGATCAGACTGCTTTCCGTCGTTTGTAGACGCAAATCGTTTGCTCATAGGGATAGGGTAATGGTACAAAGAGGAGGAGCAGGAATTGGAGCATGTGTCGTCAGAGGAGAGTGCTGCTGCATGGGATGGTCTGGAGTAGTCTTGGAGTGATGTGACCTTCTTGTTCGTCACATCCACAGCAGCGTCTTTGCACACCGAGGCTCACGCTGCCACACCAAACGCCAGACTTCAGCAGGGAGGAAATTTCGCACATGCCAGCAGTGAGGACCCAAATATAGCGCCAACCTACACCTACAATCTAGTTCAAGATGAAACAGAGTGGAGGGGCAGGAAAACATCCTGCCACGATTAGATTTTATTCTTGCAGTCCTTTGAGTTGTGTCCTCTCCTAAAACACAGAGTGTTCAAATATGAACCTTCTCCTGTTCTCTACAGGCTTTCTGGCGAGCTTCTGGCAGTTGCAGATGGAGTGACTTTCTGCACAGACAGTAGACATGGGACTGGGTTTGAAGATGAAAATGAAGTGTTCTCTTTCTTGGATCTGTTTCGATCCCTTGAGCTGTTCTCAACAGCCCTGTATGTTTTCATCACTGTCACGTATTTATCAGATTTCACATTTGTACTGAACGCATTAGCCTTTGGAAGCTTTACATCTCTTGATGGATCTTCTTCAGTAGACTCCAAAGCTTGAAGGGATGTCACAGGATTGTAAGCAATATCAGCTGCTTTTGCCATAAAATCAGCTAATACCTTAACATTGGGCTATTCTTCTGTTTTCGCAGCTGCTTTATGACATGGCCATTCCAGCGAGAAGTCAACCAATCAGGGAGCTTCTGGAGCATCTTTTGGTTTTCCTCTCAGTCATTTAACACCTGGGTGTCCTTTGATGTGTGGTATGGCATTGCAGAAAATCACTAAATTGTGTCACTTTTACTGACTCTCTGGAGCCAATCATTGACCAGTTCTTCATTTCTTCTCTAAATACACGCTGGATAACAACGTGATGGACGTACCCAGCATTCAGTGCCTCCATTTTCTGTAGAAACTTCCTTCCACTACAGATCGTGTTTCACCGTAGAAATATTTCTGCAGGCAAAGCTGCTGGATTTGTTCATCGACATTCTATCAGCGCTTTGAAACTTGTGCTCCACTCTAAGAACTTAAGTGGGTCTCCTGAGAAGACTGAGGGTTCTGTGTGTTCGTTTCATAAAGCCAACTCCACAAAACAGGAAATGAGAAACAACGCAGCAACTCTTCAGGAAATGGCAATTTAACTGGCCAGGCAACAAAAAAACTCACGGTTATGAAATGACTCAGAAGGCCACAAAGAAAAAGGGGTGACACACCATGTTTAACTCTTCTCTCGCCTCTTCTCCGGTTCTACTCTTCACGGGAACACGCTGCTCTTTACTTGGTACTCTCACTTTGGACTCCCGACCATACAGGCGTCACGTTTTCACTGTTACTACACCGGTCCAATGAAACAATGGCCACGCATCTTACAGACGTCTTTTGGCGATTAATTCTCTCTTTTGCATCATCAGACGACGTGAAAACTACAAAATGTAAAACAATGAAAAGAAAAAAGTGCAAAAATATTTACTTATTTATATAGTTATTGTTAAAGTCTCTCAAGCAAGTGTCACTAATTAGACAGGTCCAACAATAAACTCCCTCATGCTAATATCTGTGAATAGACAGGTCCAAACATGTAAACACAGCAAATGTTTCAAACTATTACTAAACAAAATATTACACACAGAAATGCAGAACATGGTTATTTGGTACTGTGCGTTCTTCTTCTGCTGTCACGTTGGATCTCTCTGCTGCGGCGTTGATTCTGACCCATATTGCATCAGTAACCATGAATCATGATTATGTTTCACCGCGTGAACCTCGACTGTTTTCCTGCGTGAACCTGGATCCTACAGGAAATGCTGCGTTCTCTGAGACAGACTATTAACTCTGCAGATGTAACAGCTGAGTCACACTGTGTTCACATGAAAGTGATGTTCTTTCATCTGTTTGCTTTGAATTCAAATGTAGAAATAATGAGAATATTTCATATTAAAATAAAGTTCTCTGTTTACCTGTTCTCCAACGGGAAGATCAGAGGAACCATCCTGAGCCAGTAGAAAAGAAAACAAACACACTTTAATCTTTCATTGATTTAATTTTTTTTAATACAACTGTCTTGGAAAAAGCAGCTTCAATATTCAACAAAAATGATTTTATTTAGACTTTAATTCGAAAATATAGCAAGATAAATAGGCAGAATAAAAATGAATGCATTTCATTAAAAAAAAAAAAACAATTTTTAATTATCTTATTTTGAGATATTATTTTTAAATTGCATAACAACGATTATTATTTTTCTCAGTTTCTCAAAAAATATTATTTTAAATTTCATACAACCTTTTCTAATACCATGACTTTCTCACTTTCTTTAATATTATGACTTAAATTTTTAGAATATCATGACTTGATTTTCATACTTCACCTACCCCAGGTTTCTGTTCAGCCCTATAACCAGGCTGACTGACAGTCAGAGTTCTATGGAGCCCCGGAATCCTTGAACCCATAGTAGGGGTGACTTCATGAGTTTTTTTAATGACAAAATTATTAATTAAATATTAGGGACAAGATCAACAGCCTCCTGCCTTGAATTGGCTCAAGTTTACGCCCCAGGACTATGTGCCTGGAAACAACAGATAGACCTGGAGCAGATCCAGACCGCTTCAGTCCTATTGATCTAAAACAATTAACTTCCCTTATTTCCTTATCCAAAACAACCACCTGTCTCCTAGACCCCATCCCAACTAGACTACTTAAAGAAAGAAAGTTTACCCTTAGTCAGCAACTCTCTATTAGAAACCATCAATCTGTCTTTAAATTTAGGCTACGTACCAAAGTCCTTTAAAATAGCTATAATCAAACCGCTGCTTAAAAAGCCGACCCTTGATCCAGAGGATTTAGCAAATTATAGGCCGATATCTAACCTTCCCTTCCTCTCTGAAATCTTAGAGAAAGTGGTGGCCGAACAACTGTGTGATTTTCTGCGTCAGAATAGTTTATTTGAGGATTTCCAGTCAGGTTTTAGAGTTCACCATAGTACAGAAACAGCACTGGTCAAAGATACGAATGAACTTTTAATGGTATCTGATGAGGGACTGGCCTCTGTTCTGGTCTTGTTGGATCTTAGTGCTGCATTTAACACTATTGACCAACAAATTCTAATACAAAGACAAGAAAACCTATTTGGCATCAAAGACACTGCGTTAAATTGATTTAAGTCATATTTATGTGGCAGATTTAGTTTGTATCTGTTAACAATGAATCCTCCATGCATAGTAAAGTTACCCACGGAGTTCCCCAGGGATCTGTGCTTGGGCCAACATTATTCACACTATATATGCTGCCTTTAGGCAACATTATCAGGAAAGACTCCTGAAGACACACAGTTGTAATTATCAATGAAACCAGGTGAAGTAGAATAGGAGCCAGAGCTTTCAGCTATCAGAAAGTCCATGGAACCATCTCCCAATCTTGGTTCGGGGGGCAGAGACCCTCGCTTCATTCAAAATTAAGCTTAAAACTTTCCTTTATGATAAAGTTTATAATTAAGGCTGGTATAAACTAGCTCTTAGTTATGCTGCTATAGGTTTAGACTGCTGGGGGATCTCCCATGATGCACTGAGCTTTTCTCTCTTCCTCTCTCACTGTCCCTCTTTATACATCCCTCTCACTTTAATGCATGTTACTGGATTAATGCATGTTACTGGATTAAATGCATGTTACTGGATTAAATGCATGTTACTGGATTAATGCATGTCACTGGATTAATGCATGTTACTGGATTAAATGCATGTTACTGGATTAAATGCATGTTACTGGATTAATGCATGTCACTGGATTAATGCATGTTACTGGATTAAATGCATGTTACTGGATTAAATGCATGTTACTGGATTAAATGCATGTTACTGGATTAATGCATGTTACTGGATTAATGCATGTTACTGGATTAATGCATGTTACTGGATTAATGCATGTCACTGGATTAATGCATGTTACTGGATTAATGCATGTCACTGGATTAATGCATGTTACTGGATTAAATGCATGTTACTAACTTGACTTCTTCCCTGGAGTCTTTGTGCTTTCTCACATTGTTAGGTCACATGGTTGGTGATTGCATCTGCTGCTGTGGACCTACTCGATGTCCATTGACCACAAGATGCTCATTATGATGATTTCTATTATTATTACTATTATTATTATTATTATTATTGTATAGTATTTGCCCATAAGCTATTGCAAAATGTTACATTATTATTAATGTTATTATGAACCCGGGATCCCCGCTGCCGTCGCTGTCAAACGCTTGAGAAGCGTAAGAAAGAGGATTACCATAGCTGATATCTTTGCTGCTTTGTTCATGGCAGTAGGTCGTCCACCCTGAGTCTTGGATCTGCTCGAGGTTTGTGTCCTTTAAAAGGCAGTTTTTATCTCGCCACTGTCACCAAGTGCTGCTCACGGAGGAATTTGTTGGGTCTCTGTCGATAATTATATAAAGAGTTTGTTCTACACCTGCTCTTTCTGGAAAACACCATAGACAACTGTTGTTGTGAATTAGCGCTGTATAAATAAAGATTGATTGATTGATTGATTGATTGATTGATTGATGATGTGACATACTGTTCCCATACTGATGGGAATCCATAAAACATCTGAGGAGCTTCACAGGAAAACAAAATTGAGTCTTAAATAACTGAAGCAGATAGGGACTTGTAAAGAAATAGGACTCGTCCCCAGGTTGATGTGAAAAGATGTTATTTAATCTTCAAAATAAGAGCCCTTAATTACACTAAGCAGCAAACGGAAACAAAAGCATGTGCTTACGCTTTACACGGAACAAATAGGTTACAGAATCACGTTCTGACAGCTTCTGCTCGTAGGTATGGGGTCGTCATCAGCAGGGATCGTTGACTGGGAACACTGACACACAACAGGTGGTAGCTACACCAGTGGTTTTCAAAGTTCAGCCCTGCCTTTTGAAATGCTGAATTTATGTAAAAGAGTTTCTCAGCTCTACTCTCTGTGCGCAGACACAGGGCCCACTGAGAGGGAACCAGATAATCCACGTTATTCGGACGACACCTGTCAGTGGTTATAATATTATGGCACATACAATAAACTGCTGTGCCCTGTTTTGGACAATAAGTGCATCATGTGACCAAAACAATGACATCACTGTTTGACAGGTGAAAGAGTTCAAATCATAAGGAGGCATAATATTAATGACTGACAGCTCTTTAATTTAAAATAAGACCACAAGTCTGTTTTTAAATATTCCTGTCTTTGTTGAATGCACGGAAAAAACTAACTTCAATATAAAACAGATTTATTTTTTATTTTTTTTAATGTGATTAAGAAATGGCGAAGAAATTCTACATTAAACCAACCAATTAATCCAAACAACTAAACATGTAAACAACTAAATAGATAATTAACACAAATTAAAGCATTAAGACAATACAATTTAGAAAATGTCCGTCAGACTGAACCAAAAGGCTGTCCAGTTTCTCCGCAAGTGTCGGACGTAAAACGCCTCGTCTTGAGTTCAAGACAACAATTTGTGTGTGTCTTGTGTGTGTTAGTACCAGCCTGGGCAAAGCCAACCGTGTGTGTCGCAAAAACGAACCCCGCAAAACAGGAAATGAGAAACAAGACAGCAGCTTTTCAGGAAATGGCCATTAGACTGGCTGTGCATCAGAGATTGACATTATTGATTTAAACATACTGCCACATCTAGGTTCACGTCAAACTCCCATACACACCTGGGTTTGCTGAGAAACTCACTGTTATGATCTGGCTCAGATGGCCACAACAAAAAAAGGCCCCGAATGTTTAACTATAACTACAAACATGACTTTTTATTAATCAGTCATCATCAAAGTAAACCAAATAAGTCTAAAACAAATAATTATTTCAAACTTTTTCCAAAATGGATGTGAGCATTCAGTAAAGCCACCTGCAGGAAGAAGTCCAGTGGGTTCCACAAAGAGGAACCCAGTGGACAGAACACTCGCCCACACCGCAGTACAGAGAGTTATGTACAAAAACACATATATATATACACATATGTATATGTATATTTTTTTCTTTCTTCAAAGTGTAAAAAGGTCCTAAAAAAGGTAAATGGAAGAAAAGTCAAACCTGGCGGCATCTGAAAAGACAACAGGTAGCAGCTTCTCTGTGAGCAGACACACAGCTGCGCATGCGCACTGCATCTTTCTCTCGCTCGATATGCTTTGCCGACATGCGCTCAACGCAGACTTTCAGGTGTGTTCAGGTGAGCTAAGGTGTGTTCCCGCACACAGAGAGGAGACATGGGTGTGTGAAAGAACAAATGACCCGCTATGTTAACACCTTGTGATCTGCGTCCATCATGTTAAAGCTGCTGTAGACGTGCCGAGTTCGCTTATGCATGACGTCATCAATGAATCACCATTAATTGTTTTGAACGAGCTAATTGTTCTATAATTTGTTTGATTACCGTCATTTCTTTATTTATTTTCAGGAATATAATATTATGTCCTCAATGTTTGCCAATTTTTTTGTTTTTAATCATCTTATTTTATTGTTCTAATATTCTTACTTACTTACTTTATATATTTAATATTATGACGTCAATGTTTTCCAATATTTTATTAATATTAATTCAATATTTGACTTTTCTAAATCATCTGTTTTTATATTCTTACTTATATTTTAATATTATGACATTAGATAAAATAAAGCTTTATTCTTGTAGTATTCTAACTTTATTATATCCAAGCCAGCATGAACTTTTTCAGCAGTATGTGTGTGTGAGTAGGTCTTCTTCTTCTCCACTGACAGGTAACCAGATAATCCATGTTATTCTGACGATACCTGTGAGTGGTTTATAATGTTATGGCTGGTCAAATTTGTGCATCTGTGGTATCCTGGCAATGTTTTGAAGAATAAGTGCATCATGTGACCAAAACAATGACATCACTGTTTGACAGGAGAAAGAGTTCAAATCATAAGGAGGCATAATATTAATGATTGACAGCTCTTTAATTTAAAATAAGACCACAAGACGCCACATGACATGTTCTGGTTGTCAGGATTCATCAGTTGCACAGATCAGTACTGCAGCAAGTGGCAGATGAGAACCCAAGATGTTCCAGAACCAGGCAATCTGTGAGGTTCATGCAGCTCTTGAAGGATCTGGGTCCTGAGAAAAGAAGAACAATGTCAGTTATCAGTTTCTTCTCCTCTGCTGGAGCTCAGACTCAGAGACGAGGACAGGACTCACTGGCACCAGCATGAAAGACCACGCTGGCACAGAACATGTTCTGTCCAGAGCAGCTCTCCACAGGGCTGGAGCAGAACTTCTGGCCTCTACAGTAACACCTCAATGCCTCACCTGCAGGAGGAGGAGAAACGTAATAACCATCATGCTGTGAACCTGGACTTTTTCAGTGTGTGAGCCTGGACTGTTTCACTGTGTGAACCTGGACTGCTGCAATGGTTACATATTGAGTAAATTCCAAACTAAAAACTGTTTTGTAAATTGTTACTAAATAAAGTTGGGACATTTTCAACATTTCAGGGACCACCTTGCATGATGTCACTGACTTGAATGTGTTCTGGACTTTGAAGAAGGCCCGGATGATTCTGAAGATTACGATCATCCTCTGACTGAAGCTGCAAACAGAATTTTTATTCCAGAGTGTCGGAAAAACAGTCGTTAAAACTCCTTTACACCTGCTGCCGCTGGATTTTTAAACAACTCACTGTTATTATTTTTACCCTTTTTAGTGAACCCATATTTATAACAATTAATTTTTCATGCCTTTGGCTTCTCCTTGTGTTTCAGTATTGACTTTTGTTCTGTTTCTGTTTTATTGTTTTTCTCACGTCTGGATGTTGACTTGTTGTCGTTGTTTTGTTGTTGTCTGATGCTCTGCCTGCTGAACAAAAGTTTGCCCCTCAGCGATGAATAAAGTTTTCCCTGGTTCTTAAATACTGAGCCGGGTGAAAATGCATATTATGATGCATAATAAGTTTGTGGCTGTAAAAGCTGTGAGACTAAAGACAAACTTTAAAATGGTCCAGAAGACAAATCGGTGAATAGCAGTGAGGAAATAAAGAAGTGGACTCACTCCCACTGAGAAGCAGCACAACAAGAGAAAGAATCAGCGTCTTCATGTTTCCACGCTGTCAGCTATCTGTGGAAGGAAGATGGAGAAGAAGATCAAGATGTTCTCCTCACCAGACCATTACTATAACCTGGATATTGAAGAACCTGAAGATCTCCTACCTGAAGGATCAAGATGTGGATTGTGGAGCTCAGATGTTCCTGCTTCCTCTCAGTTCCCTCCTGTCACACTGACTCACCGTGAGGAAAACACACCCTTATATCAGACACTTACAGGAAATGCTGAGTTCTCTGAGTCAGCTCATTAACTAATTATTTAATTATTGGTGTTGTTTGCTCTGGGTGGACTCACAGACGTAGATCCTGCTCTGTATCTGTCAGTTCTTCAGTGTGTCTGCATTCATTCATTATCTACTGCTTATCCTCTTCAGGGTCACGGGGGTTCTGGAGCCTATCCAAACATTCAATGTATTTTTCTTCAACATGTGTCACTCTTCACACTCCACCTCACTCCAAAAACGGTATCGACTGGGAGTTCATCCCGATTGAGATCCAAATATCTCCTTTGCACACATTCTGCACCTGTGTCACCAGTTTGATGGCTGTGTCCACAGATCCTACGCTGATCAGGCCATCATCAACATAGAAATGATTTCTAATGTAGCTGGTTGCTCCAGGAAAGTCCTTTCCATCCTGGCTTGGGGGATACTTCTTTCAATAATACACAACACAAATTTTCTTCTGGGTTTCTAGGGTGATAAATCCTTTGGTGGGGAATATACCAGACTTTTTTCCGCCTTGGGTTGATTCTCAGGTCTCTCTGCATCACCGTCCTTAAAGACATAGTCCATGAATTTAACATAGTCATCCTTGAATTGGGTATTTTTTTCTAATTTTCCATTCAGACGTTTATATTCTGGCAGTTCTAGGCATGTCTCAAAAGGGAGAAGCATTTCCAGGTACCCAGCGTGAACTTCATCAATGCTCCAACCCGGGTCGTTCTCGTTCTTGTACCGGAAACACTTATATTGATCCCCGTGACGACTCATGACCTCATCGTTACAACACCAAACTCCACACATACACATTGGTCTACAAAAGTGTTGCTACTGTGCGTATCTAGTAGGGCTTACACTAAGGTCTCGGTTTCAGGGGTGACACTATCGTGGATTTGTTCATTGTTGTCTCTGTCAATGCAGCGAGAATGTTTGAGTGTGTTTCGCATGAAAATATGTGTCTACAGCGGAGAACGGTCTTCATCTAGTGGTGTTGGAGGAGGTTGCCTACCGTGGCGAGGTAGTAGTAGGAGGGCGGATGTAAGACCTAAGGTGGAGGAGATCTGAATCATTTTATTACTATTTTGGAGTAAAGTGACAAGGACACCTGGTGAATTTCACCCCAGGAAGTAATTCAATGGTAAAGAGTATTTATTAACAATGTGCAAAATGATGAATATAAAGTTTCTTGCTCTCTCTTACATGTGCAGCATGAAAATCTTTTCAAAATCACCTTTAATGCTGATTACCTGGGAGGCATGATTTTATTTTTATTTTTTTAATACATTAGACATTTTGTATTCATTTATATATGAGAAGAGGCATAGGCGGACGATGACCAAAAAATAATAAAAAGAAGTTGCTGAGAGAACTTGTGGGGCATTAGGATCCAAAGGAAGCCTGATCCTCAGGTAGTTACGGTAGGATTTGTAGGGGCAAATGGCTGGCGGAGGAGGGATTAGACGCGGGAATGGGTTGAGGTCATTCCCACCGTCCCTGAAAATATCCGCCGAAGCCATAAAGGCTTTGTGGGAAATAACGTGAAAAGGGGTTGAACGGAATTGACCAATTACATAACCTTTGACTAGCTCTTTTTTGAGGCGCGTGGCGACTGCTCCGGGCTCCTTGATGGCTGACTGAAGATTATTACAGACAAATGAGGATCCCAGGGCGGACGTGACCCCTACCCTAAACCCCTGTAAAAGCCCCGTAAGCACATGATCAACAAAGACACTGTCAGGATGATCACACAGTTTATATGCAAGATGCAGACATGGCCATTCCAGCGAGAAGTCAACCAATCAGGGAGCTTCTGGAGCATCTTTTGGATTTCCTCTCAGTCATTTAACTTCTGGAGTCCTTTGATGTTTGGCATGGCGTTGCTGCAGAAAGTCATAAAATCACTTCTACTGACTCTCTGGAGCCAATCATTGACCAGTTCTTCATTTCTTCTCTAAATACACGCTGGATAACAACGTGATGGACGTACCCAGCATTCAGTGCCTCCATTTTCTGTAGAAACTTCCTTCCACTACAGATCGTGTTTCACCATAGAAATATTTCTGCAGGCAAAGCTGCTGGATTTGTTCATCGACATTCTATCAGCGCTTTGAAACTTGTGCTCCACTCTAAGAACTTAAGTGGGTCTCCTGAGAAGACTGAGGGTTCTGGTGCTGGAAGTCTGTTAAGAACCCTTGTGTCATGTGGGGCTTGTACTTACGACGCTTCATTGTTCCCATTCTTTTTGTTTGTTCATTGTTGTGACATGTTTGTTCCCTTTTCATTTATTTACAGGACACTGGTTGACTTACTGCATGCTGATCTATTTTCACCTGAGCCATCTTCTGAGTACGCCTTAAGCTGAACAGCTATCACGTCAGGAGCTCTCGGACTTTCTAGTCTTTCAAGTTCTCGCCTTTGTGCGGCTATTTCCTCCTCCTTGTTCGTTTTAGCCTTCTTTACGGTGAAACTGCGCAAAGCACTCTACTCCTTTAAAACCCAAACTCCTTTTGCCCTACTTCACTCATGCACGCTTTCACTCTCTTGTTACTGCTGTGCAGGAATCCATCTTCCTTTTGATCCCAGGAGACGGTGCTGATTGAGTTTGTATATTTTCATAGGCATTTTTCACATGTGTCTCCAACCCCTCAACAGTATCCATCATGTCACTCTAGTCTTCATCAGAACACTCATTCTTCAGATTGCTGCGTGCAGCTTTAACCTGATCCCTCCATTTTTCATAAAACGCGATGAATTTACCCTCCCTCTGAGAAACCTCCTCAGCATTTTTGGGGTTAACTGTTCCGTCCATAAAGATTTCCTGGTTCTGACTGTCTGGGAGGTGGCGGAGGTAAGCTCAACCGTTGTTATTTTTAGTATTCCTATTTTATCACCTATAAGTTACTCTAAACTTTCCCATTCAACATCATCAGTTTGTGTTTTTTACTGCTCTCCATAAATCAAGATTGTTCTTTTTGAAGGGAATCGACTTTGTTCACTTCCTTCACCGCCTTGAACTGACATCATACAGGTTTTTAGAAAAGAAACTTTATACCACCGAGTTACAGCAAAATGTGCACCAAAAAAAACCTTTAAAACTATGTAGTTATCAGTTCAATCCAAGTAATGTTTCTATTGACTCAAATACATTTATTTGATTAAGCAATTAAACTCAAACATAAAAAAAAAACGCCATGAAAACGTTCAGAACATATATACTATTAAATCAGGAACAACGATTAGACTATAAAGATGCATCAGTTACTCTCAATAATATATATATATATATATATATATATATATATATATATATATATATATATACATCTGCAGACATGTCCTCTTCTTTGTTGACAGTTATGGGATGAAAGAGATTCTGCAGGTTGTGGCCTGTGGAGGATATTTGTAGAACTGTAGTCGTCGCTTGTGTCGCCCTGTGTTGGTGAAAGCGCGGTTCTCTCCACCTGGTGTCAGAACCGACTCTTCTTTCTTCTCTTCCCTTGGATCGGCACAACTCTTCTCTCGACTCTTCGACCCTTCACTGGAACACGCTGCTCTTTACTTGGTACTCTCAATTTGGACTCCCGACCATACAGGCGTCAGGTTTTCACTGTTACTACACCGGTCCAATGAAACAACTGTCACGCATCTTACAGACGTCTTTTACAGAAAATACAGAAAAGAGTTTAAAGATACAATCCGTTATTAGACAGGTCCAAACATGTTAACACGGCAAATCTTTCAAACTGTTCACGCAAAGGTACTTCAGCAAAATATTACACACAGATATGCAGAACATGGTTATTTGGTTCTGTGTGTTCTTCTTCTGCAGGCGTGTTGGATCTCTCTGCTGCCGTATTGATTCTGACCCATAATGCAACACTGACCATAATTCAAGACAAAAGTCTGATCATGCGGACTTTTATTCTAGACATGAAAATAAAACTTTGCAATAAAGAATACAGCATTTTTAACCTTACATTATTTTTAAGATATTATATTTTGGACAATTTTTGAATCAGAGCTTCCTTTTTAACATCTTATTTATGACATTTGTAATGTTTTGATCAATGAATTTAGGATATAATGACATAATACAAATATGAAATCGACATTTCAATTGAATCTAAAAAATAAACTGTCTCCAAGTCAGTTACAGTAATCCCTCTTTTAGTACGAACCAGGACCGTTTGACTGTGTGAACCTGGATCCTACAGGAAATTCTCTTAGACAGACTATTAACCTTGCAGATGTAACAGCTGAGTCACACTGTGTTCACATGAAAGTGATGTTCTTTCATCTGTTTGCTTTGAATTCAAATGTAGAAATAATGAGAATACTTCATATTCAAATAAAGTTCTCTGTTTACCTGTTCTCCGACGGGAAGATCAGAGGAACCATCCTGATCCAGTGGACAGGAAAACAAACACACTTTAATCCTTCAATGATCTATTTATTTTTTTAATACTCCTTTCTCTGTTGAATGCACGGAAAAAAATAGCTTCAATATAAAACTGATTATTTAGTCTTTATTAAACTTTAATTACAAAAAATATGAAGATAAACAGGCACAATAAAAAATATGACGATAATAGGCACGATAAAAAATGTACATTGCATTTTCCAAAACAATTGTAATTATCTTGTTTTGAGATATTATATTGAAATCGTAAATCAAATATGAATTTTAAGAATAATATATTGACTTCAGTTTTTTAAATGTTACAATAAATTTTATATTCTGACTTTATTTTTATTTTTTTTATAAAATTCTTATATTTAAATGTTATTTCAGATTTCATAGAATCTTTTATAATACCAGGATTTTCTTGCTTCCTCTCGTATAATTATTCTACTTTTATACTATGGCCTTTCTGAATATTGTGTCTTGTATTGTGAATTTTATTTTCATTGTGTTATTGCGATAATATTAATAATAATTATTATAATTAGGATCCATTTATAATATACATATTATTATAACATAGTAAAAAATGACCTTATTTACAATAACTGCCTTTATTTACACCATGTTTTGACTTTAAACTCTTTTTCATGTGTTCTTTGTGTAAATAACAATAACAGTATTTTTAACAGGATGATTTTTTTTGTCAATGTCCCTTTAAACTATTGTTCCTGTTGGGTGATTACATGGCGAAGGAAATCCCTCTCTGAGTTGTTTTGTAGTTCTGACATGTTTGAAGGATGTGAAAACACACTTTTAAAAAAAACACACATTTGTATATTTCTTCACATTTTAATTGTTAGGCAAGGAATGAATCTTCTAAAAAGTCATCTGTAGTGTTTTCCTGGATTGTTGGTTGCTAACATTTCTTTAAATCTGGATATCTGTGTCCATTTATTTATGTCTTGTTTGCAGAACTGCAGATCTATGAGGAGGACTTTGTTCGGGGAGAGAAATCTTAATCACACATCCTGCTCTTTAGTGTGAAATCAGGAATGTTGCAGGACGTCTGGTTGAAATATTAGACATTTATAATCCAAGAAGTCACATAAAATAAACAAAAACATTCAGCTGAAATCAATAAACGATCCCTGCTGCGTGATGCACCTCCTCTTCCTCTGTGTGAGCGGTGTGTCCGACCTTTCAACCCGGCGTCTGTGTGCACACTCAGACGTGGAAGGCTTACACTTTGATTCGGAAACCTTTTCCTTAGGAAGAAGAATAAAAGATTTTCACCATGCAAAGGAGGTAACAGGTATCAAACTGCTGAAGATGAAGATGAAGATGGAGGAACAAATAGACCACGGCTGTTTTCAAAGACGCCAGTGAAGCCCAGAGACGCACGGACGACATGCTTTTTGCATAGAAATGGTGTGAGATTGAGAGAATAAAGACGGGGGAAATACAGCACGCATCATTCCCTTTAAACACTGTGAGAAGTAGCATGTTAAAGGAGCAGTTCACCCAAAACGGAAAATTCAGTCACGATCTCCTCACCTCTATGCTGATTGGGATCGATAAAACATCTGAGGAGCTTCACAGTAAAACAGCATTGACTCTTCAATAACTGAGGCTGGGGACTCGTTTTAAAGAAATAGAGCCAGTGGGTCTCCAGGGGTTACCAGATTGATGTTATTTAAACAGTTTTTAAGCTTAAATGTTTACTATAGCCTCCAGGCAAAATGTTCACCGTCAGAGGACGGCGTTCTGAGAGCTCGAGTACAAACACCGAAACCAGAAGGGTCTGAAAAACACAAATATAATAAATATGCACTGTCAACCTACAGTATACTGCGTTTCAAGCTTACCTGAAACATTTAATGCTGGCCCAAGCATTTCAGCTTGTGCGTCTTTTCTAAGACGAGCCGTGCTATCGGTTAGCGATCGGTAGCGAGTCTTTTCTAAGCTAAATGCATTAGCATGTATGATCTGCTGACGGTGCGTGAGCTGGAATGTATCTACATGCAGCAGTAAACACTCGCAGCATCAATAGACAACAGGTTATGAAACACATAAGGCTAATTGTTAGATTTGAAGCTGTGAAGAACGCTATTAGGCCAGAATTAATTCCTGTAACTGAGATTGTTCAACTTGCACTGGAATTTTGTTTTTGCTGCTTTTTCAGCTTTGGATACTCAACAAGGACATTTTGAGATTTTTTTGTCTGATGTGAGACTGATGGTTTTGGCCCACAGTGAAGACTTAATCTAAAAAAGGAGTGTAAAATAGATCTTTTCAAGTCTTTTCCAAGCTAAATGCACGTCATCTGTGGACACTACTAAAAAAGTTACAACTTTTAGGACGTTTTGTCTCACAAATAATGTTGAAGGGTTCATGTTTTCTTCTGCAGATGGTTGCATGCTAATGGTTTTAGCTCGGAGGCCACAACGATGATTTCACCTAAAAAAATGTGTGAATAAAGAAATTACTCCATATCACATAATCCAAAACTCCAGAAGATCCCAAACTGTATTAAAAAGACTTTTATTAAAACCGTTTCTCAACATGCAGTTTCTAGAATCTGCCACCAGGGGCTGCTCAATAACAACAAAAGGCCTGTGATCAAGGCACCACTGAAGATACAAAAATCGAACTGAGGTAAAGTTTTTATGTTTAAATCACGTAATATTTAGTAGTGTAGTGATCTCCCGACTCATTCCCTGTTTTGCCTTGAATGTTTGTCAACCAAAGAAAGATAAAATTGTTAATTCTTGTAGATTATCTGTTTGTTCTGTTGGAAGGATCTGGAATAATATAAGTAGAAAAATCAACCAAATATATAACAAAGGCTTTTAGACATTTTAATGCAGAAATATTGCAGAATATATCTCGAAGCAGAAAGCTTCACTTTGGCTTCTGAGCTAACAGTGTTAGCGTAGAGCATTGCAGCCCTATTGTACTGTGAGGCTCCAGAAACTTCTACTGACTATCCTTCCACACGGAGATGAGGAGATCAGAACATAATTTTTTTTATTATTGGATGGATTCTACCTTTAAAGCTTGTCCAGTCTTTTTTTTTTTCGGTCTGTCCTTGAATCTGTTTAATCGGTGAGGTCCAGACACCATGACTGTTCTGTGCTCTGAGTCTGGACACCGATGCTGGACCTTCGTGACGATGCGCTTTCACTGTCCCTGCTCTCCATGGAGCCCCCGCTCCCCAGTAGGCACTCCAGACTAGTGTGTTCTACAGCAGATGGGTCGCCCAAAGGAAGGTGGAGCTCCAGAGCATCCGACTGTGTTGATGCTGAATCCGGAGAGGAGTCCAGAGGCAAGCCGGGTAACATGAGCGGAGGGGCAGGCACAGGGTGGATTGAGGGGTGTTGGTCCTCGGTTTGGAAAATTGATGTGTTCTGGATGAGATCACGGGATGTCGAGATGGGTCTAAGAACAAAGATGTCGCCACATGTGGGCTCAGAGGGCAGGCCGAGCTGGGGGTAAGGACTGGAGTCCAGCAGGCTGTGTGTGGTCGTACCACCGGGGTCGCTGGACAAAAGACGAGAGAGTTCACCGCTATCAATGGGGGGCTGCAGGCACAATGTGGGTGGGGGCTGGCTGATGTTGGGCGGAGTAGCACTGAGGAATCCGCTGTCATGGGGTGCAAGGCCTGGACTGATGCTACGGAGAGGCGTGCTTGTCCATTGGGGTGCGGTCACAGTCTCAGAGCCGTGACTCGAGTTCAGCCTGGGGGTAGAGTTCACAGCGGTGGGGGGGCAGGAGTGAGCAGGTGAACTGCAGGACTGAGGCCGAAGGTGGTTCTTGGTTTGGGTTTCAGTAGCTTCATTGCAGCTCCAGTGGTTTTCATGGCAGGAAGGGTCATTGTGGAAGTGGAAGGTTGATGGTTTGTTGAAAGAGCCATCTGTGTTGGCGGCTGTGGCAGGCCTGGACATGGTTTGGATGCCATACGGGTACGAGGGGAGGGGGGTGCTGTGATGATGCAGTGAAAGGTGGGCCTGGAGGAGGTGTATCATGTGGTGCAAGCCTTTGGTGAGCTCAGATACCTCCCGGTTTAATGAGATCATCTGGGAAGAGAGTGAACACAGTTTAGTCCAGACACAGAAGACTTCAATCCCATCAAGCACATTAAAGGAGCAGTTCACTAAAAATAAAAACTCACTCATTATCTACAGCAACAGGAGGACAATAAGTCAGGTTAAGGTTTTTAGGTCTCTCACTTCGTCTGGACAGACATAGGTATGATGACGGGACATAAGTCACATTGATGACATCCCTCCATAGACACCGGAGTACTATGAAGATCAAACCAAAAGTGTCGAAGTCTCCTGGTTTAAACCACTAGATTACCTCCTATGATGTGGTCACATGACTAGCCTTGTGCTTTCTTATAATAATTCTAAGGTATCTCCTTAGAATTAGGGAGTCTGAAACAAAGAAAATTTGTAAGACATTCAGCGTTCTTTTAAATCAGTCTGATCCTCTGGAGACTCAGCTCCCATCATCTAACCTGTATGGAGAAATGATATGTTTGTCGTTTTAAAACTAGTCCTCATCTTCCTCTCGTGGCGCTGCAGAGCCGTTTGGTTGACTGGTCAGCTTGAGCAACTACTGACGGAATTCTAATCTTTGAATGAACTGTTCCTTTACGTATGGTTTTGCAGAGCGCCAAATTCATCTTTAATGTTTAATCTCAGACTCATATTCAGATTTCAGATGAACAGAGAGGAAGACCCTTAGTAATCCTCTCTTTGACAATGAAAGATGGCGTTTGCCGAAGGGACCCGGAGGGACGGGTCCAGAGAAATGGGAACGGGCGAAACCAAAGAAAAGGGTTAAATTCTCTTCAAAAGTTAGTTTTCAGTCTGCTGATTCAGCGTTCTGACTGTCCTCTGCATTGCAGATTGTGCCATGCTGATTAATTAACGTGGACTTCAGATGGTGCCTACCTGGACCAGGAAGTAGAACGAAATGGTTTTACCTTCTGGTTAAGTTGACTGATGCTCTGTCGGACCTCCTCCGTCTCCAGCAGTAGGGTGGCGTTAGCCTGTGTGGACTCTGCAGAAATCGATCAATCAATCAATCAATCTTTAATTATATAGCGCCAATTCATAACAACAGTTGTCTCAAGGTGCTTTCCAGAAAGAATAGGTCTAGATCAGACTCTTTATATAATTATCTACAGGACCCAGAAATTCCTCCTTGAGCAGCATTTGGCGACAATGGCGAGAAAAAACTGCCCTTTAACGGGCAGAAACCTCGAGCAGATCCAAGACTCAGGGTGGACGACCTACTACCATGACCAGTCAGGTTTGAAAAAAAAGAGAGTGAGAGCGAGAAAGAGAGAGACACAGGTGAGGAGAGATACAGACGGGGGAAAAGCAGCAAAGATATCAACTGTAATCCACTTTCTCCAACCGCTCCATGGTCGGGCCGCGGCAGCAGCAGGGATCCCAGGTTGATAATAACATTAATATTAATGTAACATATAGCGATAGCTTATGGGGAAATACTATACCATAATAATAATATTGATAACAACAATAATCATCATCATGAGCATCTTGTGATCAGTGGACATTGAGCAGGTTCCACAGCAGCAGAACCAATCACCAACCATGTGACCTTACAGGGCGCGAAAACACAAAGACTAAAGGGAAGAAGTCAAGTTAGTAACATGCATTAAAGTGATTGGGATGTATAAAGAGGGACAGTGACAGAGGAAGAGAGAAAAGCTCAGTGCATCATGGGAGATCCCTTAGCAGTCTAAACCTATAGCAGCATAGCTAAGAGCTAGCCTTAATTATAAACTTTGCGGATAAAACATAGCAGCACATAATAAGAGGAGGTCTCATCACGGAAATGGTGCCCATGTGTCATCATAATAACAGTATTATCTGGTTACCATGGTTACCTGTCAGTGGGTTTTGGGGTAGTTGGCAGGAAGTGAATATTTTGTGTGGAAGTTGATGTTGGAAGCAGAAAAAAGCTTGAGGATCTGAGTGAACTTGTCAAACACCAGATTTTGATATCTAGATGACTGGGTCAGAGGATCTCCAGAACATCAGGTCTTGTCGGGTGTTCCTGGACTGCAGTGGTTAGAACCTACCAAAGTCTCTAAGTAAGAGGAACTGGTGAACAGGCAACCGGGTCAGAGGTGCCCAAGGATAGTCCATGTTATCTGATCCCACTGAACATATATAGAAAAAACTGCTGAGAAAGTTCATGCTGGTTCTGATGTCAAAGATGTCAGAACACACTGTGACAAAACACATGTTGCTTATGGGTCTTCATAGCCACAGACCTTTCAGTCAGTAACATCTTCCAGTAGGATGGAGCTCCCTGATCCACTGCAGGAATGTTTTAGGAATGGTTTGAGGAACACAACTGCCAGTTCAAGGTGATGACTTGGCCTCCAGATTCCTAAGATCTCACCCCAATCCAGCTTCTGTGGGATTTTTTATGGACAAACAAGTCCGATCCAAGGAGGAGCCACCTAACAACATCCAGAACTTTAAGGATCTCCTGCTGCCCACACTCCTACATAGTGAGGTAGTTATATGTAATGGCAGACGGGTGTCATTTTATTCTTCTGCAGTCTACAGCAACGTCTCCACAGATTAGTGTTGACCTCGGTGCTGTTAGTGGTCGGACCTACCTTGGCTGCTGCCTCCTGTACCGGCTATGGGCCCGCTGTGCTCTATGTTGAAATGGAACGCATGTCCGTTGTCTTCAATGCCATCCACGACCCTGGAGGGAGGAGGGAAGATGGAGTTAAGGTGGCACTAGATGCTAAAGTATCACCAGAACCAGCAGACGATGGAGGACTGAGCCATTAGAGCTGCTGCTGGCAGTGACCCAACATCAGAGTCTGGAGGGGGGGGGGATACCTAAGCCCTCAGAAAAAGGATCGAGGCAAATCCAGCACCTACTGGATGACTCATTATGAATGCAGACGGTAGGTGCGGGAGGAGCTCCTGTATTCAAATCTGCTGAAATCTGCATTGCAAATGCTTTCATTTCCATGAAGGTGGTGAAGCGTGACTGTAGGTGTCCATTCCTGCAACTCTCATCGTTTTAAGGCTCATTTAAACTCCCTCTATGTACCAAAGTAAATACACCAGTGGGGAGTGAATGCTTGTCTGTGTCTGATCCCACAGAGGAGCTTCTGTAGCTCATAACCCGTTGAAACCGTTCCTGCTGGTTCTGACAGAAAGGCGTCAGAACACAGAGGGACATAACGGAGATGTTTGGGCTGCAGAAAGGGGGACCAACACGGTTCTAACATCCTGGCCGGGCCCTGCTGGGCACTTTTCCACCATTGTGGGGTGCTGTTACCGGCTCAGGGTAGTTGGGCAAAGCTGGCTCACGCTTTGCAGCAACCCCTGCTCACACCCCGCCACTTGCCGGGGTCGTATACCTGGTGATGTGAGGGAAGAGGAGGGGAAAGCGGACCGCTAACCCAAATATTGATTAATAATGAAGATGACACTTATTATTTAGCACAAGAAAAAGCAATGGAGCACAAAACCTCGCCGTCAATGACAGAGCGTCTTCAAGGCCGGACTCTTGAAACTGTTGAAGGGTTAACTGGTGGGGTCCGCACAATCCATCTGGGTCATTTAACTCAGTGGGCAACGAACAGCAACCCGATGTTGAAGATACACTTTCTAAACATATCTCTCTAGAGGAACCCCGTCACTCGATAGGACACTGATGACATCATTCTGACACTTGAAGGCCACCGTAGATTCGTCTGGCTCCAGTTTTAATATAAGTTGAAACGTGGATCCTCACTGAGAGATTTTACTGACTGTACCTTTAATAATGAGTAGGTTTTCATATTCAGCCAAACTATACCTGAACATTATTCTCACATAGTTATTGGTTTGCAGTGATTTTCTTTTTTTAAATAAATAGTTCTTTACCTGGGACTCAGGTCAGGGGGGGCGGAGCAGATCACAGTGGGGATGAGCAGCTTTGAAGGTTTCTGCTCAGCCTCGCCCTGAGCTGAGGTGGGGGCAGGGGTGGCGGTCGGGGTAACGTGCTCTTTTTTTGGCGTTGGCTGTGGGGACGGGATTCGCCCGTGGAAGGCGCGGCTGACGTTGGGCGAGCAGCAGCGTCTCAGGGCGTTGAACTGCCGCAGCTCGTCCCCCAGCAGGTTCCCTAGAGAGGTGCGGCGGACCGGGCTGCTGAAGTTGGGAAGGAGAAGGTTGCGACGGGAGCGGGTCGCTGGAGAGAGATAGAGGGAGTCGTCGGGGTTATTATCGCCCTTTGTTTCCACAATGGAGGGGAGCCTGGGTTCCTGCAGAACACAAGATGCAAGGTTCAGCATTCATGACTCCCCTGGGTGCACAACTATTCAAACCCTTCTCACTTTTGTTTGTCAAAATACAAACTCAGATGAAATGAAAACAAACCGAAGCAGAAAAGTAGAGATGACCACAGCTCATAGACAGTTATAACGCAAATATCCCCAGGCATAAGACATAGATGTGCTGAGAGTTTATAAACTAGTGATTATAATGCACTACGACCACCTCTGCTATGAATGTTGTGATGCAAGATGTGTCCAGCTCTTTATTGCAAAACATACATGGAAATTATGAGACCAATGAAAGTCAGTTCTCATCACTTATTTCTGCATCCTCTTTGAGCTGTTTAGGTGACGGCTCGGATAAAATGGAGATCTAGCGAACGTTCCGTTCACAGCCTTGAGCATTAATTGTTATCAGCTGCAACCTTTCAAGTAGCCTAATCCATCCACTCACTGTCACACGTGGCTGCTTGACTTCCTCACAACCTCAACAACCTCTCCAGTGTCCTCTCCCTGAGCTCTGGCGCCCCACATCGTGAAGTTCGCGGATGACACGACAGTAGTGGGCGTCATCCAGGATGACTACGAACTGGCCTAAGAGACTACGAACTGGCCTAAGAGAGGAGGTGAAACATCTGGTGGACTGGAGTAAAACCAACAACCTGGTCCTGAATGTCAACAACACAAAGGGGATCATCGTGGACCTCAGGAGGATCCAGCCCAGCCACACACCACTCCTCATTAATGACACATCAATGGTGAGGGTCAGCAGCGCTAAGTTTCTGGGAGTGCAGATTGCAGAACTCGTCCCACTACATTAGAGCTCCCATAAAGAAAGCTCAGCAACGCATGTACTTTCTGATGATGAGGAGAGCACACCCCCCCTTCCCCATTCTCCCCACCTGCTACAGGGGCACTATAGAGGATTCTGACCAGTGGCATCTGGTCAGGAGCCTACGGTGCCACTGACAGGAAGTCCCTGCAGAGGGTGGTGAGGATAGCGGAGAAAATCATCGGGACTTCACTTACACCCCCCCCTTTAGCCTCGTCATCACCTCATCATCATCACCATGCTGCAGGTTTGCATGCCCTCCACCTTCCCATCTCCACCTAGTCCTCAAAGATGCATCAGTTTTTAATCATTCATCAGCCTCAGCAGACTCATCAGCCACCACCACCAGTATCCACACTACAATGGGGGGATATTCCATACTGCTGCTCAGGGCAGAGGCCCTTCAATCACAATGCCCCCCTGAAGTGTCTGAGCGCCAAAGACTCTCTAATAGACTAATTATCAAACATCTGCTGTTGTAATAAATCCTTCATCGTTTTAACATCTCGTCCTCTCTAATTGAAATGTTTCCATTTAAAGAAAGTTTTCCATTTGTTCGTAGTGTTGTGTTGTGAAAAGAATCCTTATGCACAAAGATCAGCAAAAATACTTAAAGCGCCCGAGTAATTCACTGAACACCTCTTACCTGCTGCTGTAAGCAGCAAAAACTAATGATGCAGGAAAAAACACAAATGGCTGTGGAATGACGTGAAGGATTTAAATGTGCTTCCATCACAGTAGAAACGTTGTCTCTATCGGCAGCGCTGTGGTTGGTGGAAGATGGAAGGATTGGTAAATTGTTTTGATATAAAATCGGAACTATGGTCTGAAAAGTGAATGCCTCCTAAATAAAACAGGCAGCGGTTGAAGCAGTCGGCGTACATTTTATGCCAGGTGGTGAAAATTAATCCGTGCTACGTACTAGTAGTAACACCACCCGCCTACATACAAACCAGGTAGGCCGCCACTGTCTTTGTGTGAGGTTGTTTCAGTTCTCACAGGACGACGGTTTGTCAGTTTACATGAAGACAGTAATGAAGGTGTTTTCACCCTGGAGCCTGCTTTCAAAAGTTTATATTTTCAACCCCTCAAAATGCAAGAGTCAACCTGTTGAGGTTCTGATAGTACCTCAACCTCAATCTTAGTGTCTCCAATGTTTCCCTGTTTTATCAAGCTCTCCTGTTGTGGGCCTGCTAGCCTCACCTCTCACGCCGTCAGGTCAAGGTCACACTCAAACTCCTGTGATACATACTTTCATGTCCACACAGCGAAACAGTCCATGTTCACACAGTGACACAAACACTCCCATGGGTGCACAGAGGGTTTTGTACATTGAATTTTTACATGGCTTTGGTGCAGTGTGACACAATGGCAACACAATTCGTTTCAGGCATAAAACAAAGACCTTGTAATTAATTATTATTATATCACATCGCTAATTGTTTCACTGCTGATTTGCCGCATAAACCACTTTAATTCTCCATTAGAAAAAAATCACATTGCCTCGTACGTCCACCATCCAAAGACTTGTTTAAAAATCAAATTAAGAATGCCACTCACAATCTCAGCCCCATTACAGCCTTTCATGAGCAATCTGACACGTAATAACCTCGTTTATGTTAAAAGCAGGCTGATACGCAGCAATCACTCAGTCATTTAGATTTTAACGACTTACAGCTGAGGATGGTTTGATCATAATTCTATTAAGCCAGTGAGCTTTAAGCAACATTCTAACAACAAACAAACAGTATTTGGATGATAAAGTAAAGCAGCGTCGACCACACTGTGATGAAAGAAGCTCATAAGATGACCCAGTTAGTGAACTAAACCCCCCTCTCTGTTCCATATATCTTTCAACCTGTAGGGGAAGCCCTCCCTCCCACACTGACTACCAGTGTCACACTATGTGCTAGAAAAACACGTGAAACACCCCCATATCCGAAAGCTAAGCAAAAAGGAAAAAGGAAATAGCGAGTATAAGGTGAACTCACCAGGGAGAGTCTGGGTGACCTTGATAACCGGTTGTGTCCCTGCAGGAAGGGAGAGGAGGCAGTACGGGATTAGAAAAGACATCCCCAACAGGCCAAATGCATTTATTTATTTGCTTGTTTCATTTCATTACACTTAAAAAGAAATCTAAATAAACCACATTGGAGTCACTGGTTTGTTTGGGGGTAAATTGGATCACTGGTACGTCCACCATCCTTCCTGCCAGTGGGAGGCATGATTAAATCCTGAAGGCCATTGTCTTTGTGAGAGCAGCCAAGACCAGCAGCACAACCACCTGCAGGCATCCTGGCCTCTGAGAGGCCCTGACAGCTATTGGTGGACCTTGAAGATTGCAAACCATGTTGAAAGCACTATCTTGAGCTTTAACGCAGCAAACAAGTTGTTCTGTTCCAACTGAAGAAGATCACATATGCCAAGTACTAGCGAATGATCAACGGGCGTCAACAAGTCAGATGAAGAGCAAGGTACATCCCATTAGAGGTTGGATGCAGGGGTTTTGGAGGATTATCCATCTCCTGGGTCTTAATTATTTCAGGTATCGAAGGAGTGAGAAAGAGATTTGCCATCTGCCAAACCACCTGCAGGTACTCTGGCCTCTCCGAGGAACTGGCAGTTGTTGGTGAACGTCTAGTGGCAACTGTATGTCCTTACATAACAATATGGTAAATACCAGTATGAGGTCTTGAGTCCACCAAACGTCTGGTTGCCTCTCTAATCTAACTCTGAAGGATGACTATCCTGAACTTTGGTATGGGGAAAAGACTGATGTAACCATCTAGGACCTAGATTCTAGGTGATCTAGTAGATCTGGTGGAGGTCTGCTGTTGTCCTGGTTGTTTTATCTAGTAACAAAAATGACTCGAGGTGCTGGTGCTGAAAAAATCTGAAACAGGTAATGAGGTAATGGCTTGGTTGTGTGGACCCGTGGACCAAGGAGGACCTGGTTCAACATAAATCAGAACATGCTCAATGTGTGGATGTCTTTCTTAATGTGACATCATCAGACCAGACACTTTCTGCTCAGTCGCATTCTCACTTGTTTTTATCTGTTGCAGTAAATACTGATGAAAATCCATTTGGGGATATTTTGTGTGCAGACAGCTTAAAAAGGTCACTTTTTAAAAGTCACGGAAGAACATAATCCTGTCTGTAAATCATGTCATCAGACGGCGCAATGTGTGAGGCCGAGGGGATAAATCTGTAAGTCTGTTCCAGGAGACTAGGAATAACCCTGGAGCGACAAAACAGCAAATATGATCTAATAATTGAACACATAATTGAACATTAATATCAATTACCATGCAGAGAGCACAGAGGAAGTGTCCCACATCACACAAAAGTGTTTTTTCAATAGTGAGTTTTCTCCTTTTACAAAAGATTGAGTGTCAGAAAAGAAGAGTAGTGGGGACCTGGCCCTCGCTTTCCTGACCTCATCACAATAGCACAAAACATCACTTGCATTGAAACACAATAATTTAAATTGTATTTTAAAACATCCATAAAGTGGTCACACGCCAGGTGGGTTGTGTGTGGAAGGTCATCCGAGTTAAACATATGCCCATTCAGTATGTGGTACACAAAACTGATGTCGGAACCGGATCAGTCGGGCCCGGGTTAAGAACAACCGCCACTGGCATTGTTTCAGCAGGGTGCCGGTGGAAACTATGCTACTGTTTGTCAAAGAAAAGGAATATTAAGATGAGGGAAACGTGCCTGTAGACAGAAAGAGATGATGAAAAACAGCAGTGTGGGGGCGGAGGTGGAACTTCAAAAGTTAGTCTGATTGCAGGTTCAAGAAAAGAGCTATCTGATATGATGAAGAGAAGAAAGGTAAAAACATTTTGTGTCCAATAGACCAGGTGGAAAGGAAGCAAGCTAGATGTACCAGAGGAGGGTACCAACTGTTTTATGGTGTAGACTGGAGGAGAAATGGGGTAGGGGTGTAAGAGAATTTCTTGAGTGAGTTGGATGAAGTGATGGAGAGTATTCCCAGGGAGGAGAGCGTTGTTGTTGGAGCAGACATCAATGATCATGTTGGTGAAGGAAACAGAGGAGCTGAGGAGTTGATTCGCAGGTACGGTGTTAAAGACGGGTAGGTGGAAGGACAGATGGTGATAAATTCTATGAAAAGGATGGAAATGGATGTGGTGAATTGATATAAGAGTGGAGGTAGGAGCACATAGTGTTGATTACATCCTCTACATCTTATGTAAACTGAAAGAGATTGAAGACAGCAAGGTGGAGACAGGAGAAGGTAACTGGATAGCATAGAATGGAAGTATGTAGGATGACTCTGGTGGAGCCAAACAGGAAAAAAGGAAAGTTAGGGCAGAGGACAGAGTAAACCTCATGAGTTTTGAGCATGATGAAGCCCCCATGAAGGCAATTTGTTAGGCCAAATAAAGAAATGAAAACAAACTTGCGTAAGGATAGTGACCTTCCACTGTTTGTGCTGGTGCCATGATAAACTTAAAATAGCTCCACAACTACGTTCCTCTAACTCCTGACTGATCCTCTTGTTCGTCACGCTCCATCTCTGCTGGCTGCTGAAGTCTCCCTGTGGCGACAACGCCATTTCCGTCCGGCAAACCTTGCCTCAGCGCTGGCTCCCTGATGCTGGGATGACCTTCATTATCTGACCAGTAATAATTTACCTCTAAGAACAGCCTGAAGATATGAGCCAAAGTTCAACCCGATCTTAACCTGCCATAAGGCTGTTATATGTTTTTGGCCACTAAGGGACAGAAGAAACTCAGCATTTACTCACATGTCACCAACTCTCAGGTTGATCTGGAACCTGTGAGCAGTAAGTTATTGAAATATCCAGCAGTTAAAAGCAACATTCATTTAGAGCCATTAATGTCTTAAATTTATTCAATTTATTGCTCGGTTTTTGGTCCCCACCACCTCCTGAGGAACATTTGGCTTGGTAGCTGCTAAAGGCGTTGCTATGTTCATCAGTCATTACTATATGTGTCTGGAAACAAGGCTGTGGGATCAGTTTGGGAAGGTTTGTAGTTTTACCAGAGCAATCTACAGGTGCAGGTGGAGAGCGCAGCACGCACCGAGTTTCCTCCGCCTACGTTGGAATTATGCCGATTTGGTGGTTTAGCAAGAGATCATTCAGTGTTTTTCCAGTGAGATTTATGATATTAAACCATCATAAATATATATATGCCAAACCACTGACTGGAATTTTTCAGGTGTAGGTGGAGCAGGCTGGTAACATCCAGCTAACTAGCTCGTTGTCACTCCAACTATCATTAATCAATCTTTATTTATATAGCGTCAATTCACAACAACAGTTGTCTCAAAGGTGCTTTCCAGAAAGAACAGGTCTAGACCAGACTCTTTATATAGTTATCTACAGGACCCAACAAATTCCTCCTTGAGCAGCACTTGGCGACAATGGCGAGAAAAAACTGGCCTTTAACGGGCAGAAACTTCGAGCAGATCCAAGACTCAGGGTGGATGGCCTACTGCCATGACCGGTCGAGTTTGAAAAAAAAGAGACAGAGAGACAGAGAGAGAGAGTGAGAGAGAGAAAGAGAGAGACACTGCACAACTAAGGGAGAGATGGGAGAGAAATTGCATCAGTAACATGTGGGTGCCGGATAATTTGTCAAATGTTATAATTCACTCCGGAATACTTTAGTAGGAAATCTAATCCAATTCCAACCCTCACCTGTCATGAACTCTTGGTAGTGACCAAAGGAATGAGGTCAGGGATTCGGTAGTCTGAAATGAGCTTCCTTCATAGGGTGGCTGGGCTCAGTCTTAGAGATAAGGTGAGCAGCCCAGACATCCGGAGTGGAGCTCGGAGTGGAGCTGAGGCTGATCCTAATTGGATGCCTGAACCTTTGGAGGTTTCTCAGGTACGTCTAACTGGCAACGACCCAGAATCCTCTGCAGGTACTATGCTCTATATCTCATTAGGTCCGAGAATGACTCTGGATCCCGCTGGATGAGGTAGAGATCTTTGCAGAGGTGAGGAAAACTTGGAACACCCCGCTTGGCCTGCTGCCAGCGGATGAGAGGAATAAAGGATCCGATACCACTGAGACACGTCACAACCATATTCACAGACAGTTTTTCTTAAACACCAGGTTTTCCAACTAGCTTCGACTTTCTTTCCTAATTGCATTTATTGCTCGCTGCTCCACAGACGGCCCACGCTGTTTTGCTCCTGCCCTGCTTTTTCTGACGGGAAGAGGCTTCACCTGCAAAGACGAAGCCTGAAGGGTTTTATGTTCCCCACTAAAAATAATTCTACAGTGAATAATGTAATCAACACAAAAGCAATAAGAATGAAATTGAATTAAAGAGTTGACAAAAAAAATCCTCATATTCCATCTGCTTGTCTGGGCTTTTCCCTTTTAGATGAGATAAAGTACTTTCTTTTGGATGGCTTCTACAGAAAAAGGGCATTCCTACAATCTGTTTCTTTGGCAGGTTCACAGCCGGAAACGACTCCCAAATATTTCAGGAGGTTATCAGGAGTCCTGCAACAACTCCCACGTCAAACCACGTGCGCCCATGACGCGGCAGATTGATCCTTCGTCCGGTCAGCGAGCGCCGGAACCTGGCTTCAAGCGCGAGGCTCGACTCAGAGCAGATGGTGTGAGGAATCAGCCGCACCACGAGAAGGCTGCTAGAATCAAACCTGATAACTGTAAACTCTTCTCTTCTCATTATCTCTTCTGAGAAATATGAATGGACTGTAAGAAGCCGACGTCTCTTAACAGGATAAAACGCCTCAAACATCCGCGTTCAAAGCTCTTTTTCTTCAGCTTGACTGACAGAAAGACATTCAGCAATCAGAACTGGGGAACTCAGGAGAAAGAAAGAACAAGAAAAATAAAACTGAATTAGCTAATGAGCAACAAAAAATGCAGGCCGGTAGGAAGGGAAAAGCTACAGACTGAACATATGGATGAGAGCGTCTTTGGGGACGTCCTGTCAGTCACACATCACCGACACGATACCAGCTTTGATACGTTTGGTGGTTTGATAAAACCCTAATGTAATTAATGACATGATTGGGTTTATCTTTAGATAATTGCCGAAACCAGGAAGATTCTTTCTCCTGATGTGATGCTTCCTGTTAGGTGGTGCTGAGGGAGAGAGACCACCGTTGGAATGTCACCCCGCGGCGCTTTGTGGTGGAAATGAGGCGATACGGCAGCCTGACAGCGCCGCGGTAATTGGTGTGACAATCAAGCCCCAGTGGCACATTGGTCGCTGTGGTCAAACGGTGTCAAGGAGAAGGACAGCAGAGACGACTGTGCTGTCTGGTGTAAGGAGGGAACGGCCAGATCACTAGGATGCAATCTAAAATGGATGTCAAGGAAAAACTACAAAAATACGAATAAACAGATGAATATTCATGCTGAACACAACAAACTCATAACCAGGCGTCTTCTAGTCTTTGCTATTGGTTTACTTTGCACAACATAAGAGTTTAATCAAACCCTCGGTTTATGTCACAGCCAAAGGTTGTTGTGTGTCCTTATAGTTTCCCCCCAGTGGACATAAGTGGTATTTTGCAGCCAAAATCCTTCTCCGGGGTTAAAATCCCATTCTTGTAACATTTTGGGTCCATCGTCTATCCAATTGTGCCAAATGAAAAGTCCTCCTGGTCCTGTCCCACAAAAACTGTAGAACCACAAGAAACTTTGTGGTTTTTCAACTAAATTTGATCCAGTAGTTATCAACGAGTTTATGAACAAATTCACTGATTGTTTAGTCAATGATCTTTTTGAGAAAAGAAAATTATTTGGGGATAGGTATAGTGGGATTTCTTTGTGTTTAATCGCATAATACTCACAGATATATTGTTACTGACACGGAAGATAAGTCATTTTAGGTCTCACCTGTCCTTAAACACCAAGGTTAAGCAAATACAAAATTATGTTTTGGGTCGGCCTTCATTTGACAAATGCCAACAAAGAGGGAAGGGGGAGCACGCAACCTAAAATGGACTGATGTCAAACTAATAAAACTACATCAATTTTGATCAAGGATCCCAACATTTAGACTCCAGATCTCCACAGTTCTTGAGTTTACGTCTTTTGTTTTACATGTTCTTTAAGGCAGAATCTTACCTGTAGCTTTGACGCGAAAAGGCAAATTTTTTTTAGCTTATCAAAAGTGGCAACAAAAGATCATCCTGAGGTGAGCCAACATAATCACAACAACTGAGAAAAGGTCGGCTGTAGTGGCTGGTCCAGACGTCACACATGACAGCAGCTTCATGAATGTCACAAACACTTGTTTAAGTCTTCACTGTGTATTTAAATATAAGCTTAAACAATTAATGATAAACTTGTAGAGAACATATGTGCTCTCGGCCATTTATGGCGGACAAGCAGTACAAATGGGCCCAGTGGTGAACGTGTAACACATCTTAAGAAGGCTCGAGATCTCAAACACGTGTCCATCTACCGCTTGATAATATGAACCTCAGCAGAAGTGAACCCTGCCTTTGTTAGCAAACATGAGAATGTTTTCAGTGCTGAGTGGAAAAAAATTCCCCTCGTGGAAAAAAATCAGCCATAAAATAAACACAGTGTGTTCTGTTCAGACCGAATAGAACATTTTAAAAGGTTTTTTTTTGTTTTTTTTTGTGTCTCTACTGTACCTCGTCTTGGCTGCCCTCCCGCAAGTTGTAGGTGAGGTTGTTGTGGATGTCGGCGGCGAACACGCTGCCGTACTCAGGATAGAGGTCCAGCACCTCCCTCAGCCCACGCACACTGATGTACTGGAGGTCACAGTAGGTCAGCGCCTTCACGTCAGCATTGGTCTTGATAACCTGGTCTGTTCCAGGCAGGTCCGACCCAATCAGGTCTCCTTTTCCTAAAATCAGAGCGGTAAATATTCACTGTCCAGCTCCACTCGATGCACAAACATCCTAAACCTGATCCCAAAAGCACAAACCTAATATAGCCAGCACCATGCCGTCTTTCAGGACCTCCAGGGATCCAGAGCAGACAAAGTAGTTGGCATGCAGAGCGTCACCCTGACGAATGAGGTACTCGCCAGGGACGCAGAAGGAGGTTTTTATGTGGAGGGAGAGCGAGCGCAGGCAGCCCCGACTGGCCCCCTTAAAGACCGGTAGCTGGAGGATGTCCTTATTCAGATGCATGGCGATGTCGGCCCTCAGCTCATCAGGGAAGTCGTGCAGGAGCTGGGGGACATGTCACAGGTGTAATGAAGCGTGACACTGATTGGTAATTAGGGAATGGATGGTGACCAGTTTGAATTTTAATAGGATGCCATTTGCTGGCGGAGAGATCACAAACAGCTACAGAGGAGCCTGAACGGGTCCCAGAGCAGAAACTTTATTTTTTCTTTCCCCCAAAGCACGACGTGACGGCGAAATAAAAGTGGGTCCTACCTCGTTGACGTCTATGCCGTTGTTGACGGACCACGTGGTCTGGAAGTACTCAAGCATGCGTTGCTTGAGCTGCTGGGAGAGACGGTGGACTCGGATGAAGTCCTTCAGGTCCTTCATGCGGGTGTGGTAGAGAGACCGCCGTGAGTACATGCGCTGGATGATGGCCGTCACATTACCAAAGACCAGGGCGTGCATCAGCGCTGTACAAAAAATGATAACAGAAATACTTTTTAAATTTCCCTGGTGTGGATCAATAAAGTTTCTATCCATCCGAAAGGTGAAATTTCCCTTCTTTTACGAATAAAAGGGTAGGGGAGACTGGGAGGTCGTCGCGACAGCCAATCATTACATGTTTTCGACCAAATGCCGTTTTCTTTAACCGGACGCACTTTTTTATCGCTTCATTTAGTGAATAAAACAGCTATAACGCACATTTCATGATGTTTTCACTAGCCGTGGTAGCTTTGCTTAACTTCGGGGTCCTGCTATAATGAGAATACGAATAAGACTTTAATCACCGTCCCGAAAACAGCAAATAAAGTTAATACCGACCCAAACATGCCCGGAACCCAAAGCTACAGTAAACAAGGTGTATTGTACTGGTCAGATTGATGAAGATGTTTTCTTAGTTTGCGGCGTACGCATGTTGTCAAATTGAATTACAAGCCAGGTTCATACAGAGAAACAGTCCAGGTTCACTCAGAGAAACAGTCCAGGTTCACTCAGAGAAACAGTCCAGGTTTATACAATTAAATTGTCCAGGTTTATACAATTGCTATTTGACAGAAATTTAAAAAATATATTGAATTTGAGAAACGTAGTTATTATTATTGTATTGTGCCATTATTACTATTATTTTATATATATATGTTCTGTATAAACACAAACACGGTCTATAGTTTGTCTATCTACCTTCTGTTAGTGTTAATTTACTTATTATAATAAACTAATCATTCATTCTCTCTGTGGTTGTTGGACAAATAGTCGCCGTCTCAGCTAAAATAATCTGTTTGTGGCACCAAGCTGCCTCTCAAAGGCCGGCTCCTCCAAACAACCCACTTCCTCTCACTCTGGCGGGCAGAACGGAGGCGCTGTCTTGCCAGGACACGAGGCAGAATGCTCCCTGGTGTCAGACGTACCGCCGACCAGCATGGTGCAGATGGAGAAGATCTTCTCGGCGTCGGTGTTGGCGCAGACGTTTCCAAACCCCACACTGGTCAGACTGCTGAGGGTGAAGTACAGGGCAGCGATGTAGGAGCTGCGTACCGTCGGGCCGCCAACCGTGCTGTTGATGTAGGGCATCTCCAGACGTTTGCCCAGCTCATGAAGCCACCCTAGAAGAAGAAGCATGAGACATTTAAGACATGTTATCTTTGTGTGTGACCTCAGTGCAGCACAGGACAAACTTCTCCCCGACAGTTTACCATGAAGTCTCTCCAGGAAGTTGTCAAATTGGGATTGCAACAATTAACATAAATAAAACCAACCCCAGTGCATTCTGGGGGCACATTCTGGGTGTGTAATTGTGCATTCTGTATGTGTACTTGTACATTCTGTGTGTGTACTTGTGCATTCTGTGTGTACTAGTGCATTCTGTGTGTACTTATACCTTCTGTATGTGTAATTGTGAATTCTGTGTGTGTACTTGTGTATTCTGAGTGTGTACTGGTGCATTCTGTGTGTGTACTGGTGCACTCTGTGTGTACTTATACCTTCTGTATGTGTACTTGTGTATTGTATGTGTGTACTTGTGTATTCTGTGTGTGTATTGTGTATTCTGTGTGTGTATTGTGTATTCTGTGTGTGTACTTGTACATTCTGTGTGTGTACTGGTGCATTTTGTGTGTGTACTTGTACATTCTTTGTGTGTACTTGTGCATTCTATGTGTGTACTTGTGTATTCTGTGTGGGTACTTGTGTATTCTGTGTGGGTACTTGTGTATTCTGTGTGGGTACTTGTGCTTTCTGCATTGTGTGCACTTCCTCCTCATGGAGGCAGTGATCTGATTGGTTGTTCACTCCCCAATCAGGATGCAGGCAGAATTGTCCCCCACCTTCCAGAAGTTCTGATAAAGAGTTTCTCATTTCAAACGGATCACAACCCATCTGTGGTTTACGAGCCAAAGTTCTTGTGTCACGTTTGATGAAACCTGATTTCTAAATCAGAGTTTCCTCTAGTGTGAGCGCGGCTTTCAGAGACATTGAGTCACTTTGTAGTGAATCATGGGTGGCCCACCTCGTGGTCCTGCAGGAGGCTGATAATCACGGTGTCATCAGCGAGTGTGTTTTGGCAGCTCCTGGTGTCGAGCGTGAATAACGAGTGCGACAGGATTCGACTCTGGGGTGTTCCTGCAGAGAACCATCAGGGTCTCCTCTCACGCTTCTCTGCTCTGACCTCCAGTGTTTGATGAAAGGTTTCATTTCTCCTCTTGGCTCGGATATATTTAGACTAGAAAAGCCTGTCAGCTTTTGATGATGGGATTTTATTCCTCTCCGTGTCGAAGCGTTCTCAAACAGAGACACAAACGAGACGGGGGTGAGCTGCTTCCCTTTCTGTGCAGCTTTTGGTCTGGATGCAGAGGACCCTCCTTAGACTTCCAGCGTTCAGCGCCATCTTACCGCTGAACGGAACTCCCAACAGGGGATATTTACTGCCGGATGTATGTCTAGATTTATTTGTTGCAACTTTGGTTTGCTATAAATCAGAAGCGGTAACGGAGTCATGTCAGGACGCTGAGTTTGAAGAAATATTTAAAGTCACGGTGGCGATAATGAATTAATGAAAGGCAAAGAAGTGAATTAACTAAATAAGAAAATAGACATGCGATTATGACCTACTACCCTACAATAACAAGAAAAGTCTCTCATAATTATGAGATAGAAACCCCATAAATAATGAGATGAGGATATTGATGAGAAGAGATTAAGTTGCCACCTTATCAGTCTTCATCAACATATACAAGAGCAGACGATATCTATACTCAAATAATTATCAATTATTGACTATGATTAATTATGAGATTTTTATCTCATGTGTTCGATCTGGTAAAACATTTTTTACCGTTTTAATTATTATTATCGACTCTGTAATCTCATGTTCTTTTCTCTTGAAACATTTTCTTACATTTATCAGATCTTTATCAGAAGTTATGTAACTTTAAGTTAAAGTTAAAGTAACTTTTCTCATAATTCTAAGAATAATTACAAAACCTTTATTCATAATTAGAACATCTTTTCTCAAGGTTTACGAGACATTTGCTCATAATTGCGATGACTTTTAACAATTATGAGGTGGTTTCTCATCTTATTGAGCTCCTCTCTGATTATTATGAGAACTTTTCTCATAATTCCAAGATTTCCCCTCCTAATAATGAGAATTTTTCTATAATCATAAGGCTTTTTCATAATTGTCCGATCTTCCCCAATAACTGAGATCTTTTCTCATAACTATGACAGCTGTTCTCATAACAGAGACAGCTGTTCTCATAACAGAGACAGCTGTTCTCATAACTATGACAGCTGTTCTCATAACAGAGACAGCTGTTCTCATAACAGAGACAGCTGTTCTCATAACTATGACAGCTGTTCTCATAACAGAGACAGCTGTTCTCATAACTATGACAGCTGTTCTCATAACAGAGACAGCTGTTCTCATAACTATGACAGCTGTTCTCATAACAGAGACAGCTGTTCTCATAACTATGACAGCTGTTCTCATAACTATGACAGCTGTTCTCATAACAGAGACAGCTGTTCTCATAACTATGACAGCTGTTCTCATAACTGAGACAGCTGTTCTCTTAACTATGACAGCTTTTCTCATAACCATGACAGCTGTTCTCATAACTATGAGATCTTTTCTCATAACTGAGACAGCTGTTCTCATAACTATGACAGCTGTTCTCATAACTATGACAGCTCTACTCATAACCATGACAGCTGTTCTCATAACTATGAGATCTTTTGTCATAACTGAGACAGCTGTTCTCGTAACTGAGACAGCTGTTCTCATCACTATGACAGCTGTTCTCATAACTGAGACAGCTGTTCTCATAACTATGAGATCTTTTCTCATAAGTGACACAGCTGTTCTCATAACTATGACAGCTGTTCTCATAACTATGACAGCTGTTCTCATAACTATGAGATCTTTTCTCATAACTGAGACAGCTGTTCTCATAACTATGACAGCTGTTCTCATAACTATGACAGCTGTTCTCATAACTTTGACAGCTGTTCTCATAACTATGACAGCTGTTCTCATAACTATGAGATATTTTCTCATAACTGAGACAGCTGTTCTCATAACTATGACAGCTGTTCTCATAACTATGACAGCTGTTCTCATAGCTATGACAGCTGTTCTCATAACTATGAGATCTTTTCTCATAACTGAGACAGTTGTTCTCATAACTATGACAGCTGTTCTCATAACTATGAGATCTTTTCTCATAACTGAGACAGTTGTTCTCATAACTATGACAGCTGTTCTCATAACTACGAGATCTTTTCTCATAACTATGACAGCTGTTCTCATAACTGAGACAGTTGTTCTCATAACTATGAGATCTTTTCTCATAACTGAGACAGCTGTTCTCATAACTATGAGATCTTTTCTCATAACTGAGACAGCTGTTCTCATAACTGAGACAGCTGTTCTCATAACTATGACAGCTGTTGTCATAATCACAAGGTCTTTTTGTCATTATTCAGATACATTATCACATAATGAGGGGATGAGACTTCTAACTCATTCTTCTCTTACAGAAGACAGAGGTCTTGTTTTCAGCCCCTTTAATGACCCTCATGCTCCGGCCAAGCTCGGCTCGGACTCACCGATCTCCCAGGTCTCATTTGTCTCGATCTCCTTGCGTCCGATCATGTACCAGATGCAGGCCATCCAGTGCGCCAGAAGGGCGAACACGGACATCAGTAAGGTCAGCACCATGGCGCTGTACTGGGAGTATCGATCCAGCTTCTGGAGCAGACGAAGGAGGCGCAGCAGGCGGACGGTCTTGAGCAGGTGGACCAAGGAGGTCTGAGGAGGAGATGAGAATATGGGAGGGGGCATCGAGGGAGAAACAGAGAAAGTGAATCGGTTCGTTTTGTGAAACCTGGAGTTATACTCTTTAGAAGGTCAGTGTGAACTTTATGCGTATATCTTTGAATAAACTGAGTATAATAATCTGAACTATGTTTTTATTAGTGTGTGCTCAGCTGAAAATGAAAATATTTTTACAATGTTGGAATAGATTGAGCCCTTTATATCTACAGAGGGGGCGGGGCTTCTTCCTTATATGGACAAACTGAACAGTGAGGACTTTTCACATTATCAGGTTGAAGGGGCAGGAAAACCGTAAAGGAAACTCTAGAAACCAATGAAGAGGAAGACTAAATAACGCTAAGTTTTTGTATACAAACATGTTGCAACTTGGCGGCGAGGGGCAGACACACAGTTTGACCGTGGCTTTACATGGTCCCGTCATTGATGCGAGGAAGGAGGTTCGGGGACCCCCGGAGTGACTGAACCCAAATGCAGAACCAGACTATTTAGCGAAGAAAAACCGACATAGCTTGAAATGTTGCCGTCAAAGAGGGAGAATCATGAAGACGTGATTCCTGACATTCTTGAGAGGCCACCACAGGGGGCATGGGTTCATAGATTGTGAAAATGATGAAATATTATGTGTTCATCAGTCTGCTATATAATAATAATAATAATAATAATAATAATAATAATAAAATATAATAATATATATTATTATATATTGTTACAGCTCATTGATCTGTTACATAATAATAATTATTATATAAAATAATATATATTATCATACAGTATCAGATCAATACATATATTTTTATGTATTGATCCACATAAAAATAATAATAATAAAAATAAAAACAATAACGTATAATAATGTGTATTATCATAAATGATCTGCTCTTTGATCGGCTACATAATAATAATAATAATAATATATAATAATATATATTATTAGATATTGTAGGGGCTCATTGATCTGTTACATAACAATAATGATAATAATATATAATAATATATATTATCATACATTCATCTGCTACATCCACTCACCACCGTGATGTTGAAGGCATACAGCAGGTCAAAGGGCAGAGCGGCCACAAGGTCCACGAAGAACCAGGTGGTGGCGTAGTGAATGCAGATGGAGCGAGGCTCGTACACCACCTGCCCCGACTGGCTGACATAGGTGGTGCGAAAGTTCAGGATGATGTCTAGAGAGACAAAACATCAACATCTTTCTTCAGAGGCTGATGGACCAGTAATCACCTTCAACTGGCTAATAAGGAAGATGACAGGTGTCGTCTGTTCTAAGGAACCCTCATGGATCAGTGGGTTTGACAGACAGATCACTTAACCTCAGCGCCAGAATGCGGCGAACACCAAACAGGCAGACCTCTGATGGAGCGAAACCTCATCTGTCATTTAAACTGTCAAAAATAAATGAGACGAAGGCTCATCTCGCAACAACAGTTTGAAATATGAGACGTAAAGGAAGATGATCACACAGAGAACTTTAGAAAGCACAACTATAATGTGCTTAACTGACAATCTCTGAAATCCCAGCATGCAGTACTTTGAATGTGATATGCAATTATCAGATATTAATATTATAAATGAATTAAATCAACAAATAACGTCATAGTTACAACAGAGTTCATCGTAAAAAGAGCAGGAACATGTTTTAAGTTCTGCTGGTGAACTCAAGGGACTAAATCACTTCTGGACTACAGAACGTTGTACAGTACCGGAGTATGACGAGGGTTGGATACTAGCATTGAGCTTATCCGGGTTTTATCAGCATGAGGAGTTTATTCAGGACATCTTGAAAGGTATACAAAACACAAAGTTTCAGAACATCCTACATGGCCTCAAGAAACTGCAGAAGTATCCTAGCTAATACCAGAGACCCTCGGCGGACCTCCGGAACCTTCCTTGACAGTTAAGAAGATCCTAAATGGGCTGAAAGAACTTTAGAAGTATTAGTTATTATTAGTTAGTTAGAAAGGATTTTAGGCTTTGAAAAGGTTTAATGGTCATTTAAACTGTTGATGAGGTGATGTGAGATGTTTGTCATGAAGATGGATGATGTTCAACCCTTGAAAATCTCCCATAAAGACCCCCACAATCTTCCTGAATGGCCTCAAGCAGCCGTAAAAAAAACTCCAATTTGATCACCGAAGACTCCAAACGGACATCTAGAATCTTAAACCGCCTCTAAAACACTTTCGATGACCACTTAACCACCTGAATGACTCGTAGAGCGCCCAAGGGGGGGGGCTCAAGAAGTTTCTAGGAAATGGATGTCGGTGTTGCTCTTAGGTACTTGAAACACCAGCTGGTGCCACTTCGATGAATCTCCACTTATGAACCCAGAGTCATCAGGTGTTTTCGGTCTTTAAATCATTAGACACCCTAGTAACCCAGCTGTGGGTGATCGGTGTCTGTTTGTGTCCAAGTAGCTCACGTTGCCATGGTTACCCCCTCCTGATCCACAGTCCGCTTGAATTTCCTATGATGGTCCTGGTGGCTCTTCTCTCCTGCTGATACCCAGGAGCCTTAGCATGCAGACACTGGCCCCTCACAGCGGGTCCTCCACCCATGAGTTTTGCATTCCTCCACCAGATCAAGATACAAAAATCATAAGTAGCAATATAAAGGCCAGTACGAGGGATCGTGGAGGAGGAGAATTTTCTATCTATTGAGGGGTTCTGGAGATTTTTTAGGAGGATTGGTGGTCATTGAAAACGTTCTACAGTCCATCAAGGAGGTTCAGCAATGTTCACCGTGGTTTCCCTGAGTCATTTGAAGAGAATATAGGGATCACTTCAAATGTTCTACAAGTTTGTTAGTTTTGTGTGTTTAATTTAGAAGTATTGTAATTATTGAAAAGGTTTTATAGCTAATTCCGTCCATCCTATTGGTGCATGTTCTATAATTTCCCCAAGAGGTCTTAGTTCTCCTGAGCCTAGTTTGAAAAAGTCTCTGGGAGACATTTCTTGGAGTCTTTTAGCTGTTTATTGCAACGTTTTGATGGCCGTGAGATGGAGTACCGTTGAAATAAAAGATGTATCCGGTGGGCATTGCTGTCTCAAGAAGATGAGGATGTTCTGCAGTTTCAGGAGGTTCTTCAGGATGTCCTGGGAGCGTTTGCAGTGTTAATGGAGGACTATGTCAAATAACTATGATTGGTTAAACCCAGAAAATCATTTGAAAGAACTAGACTTGGCTTGACGGTGGTCCCACCCAATGATTAGTTGAGCTAAGCACAAGAACCCACAGGAACAATTCAGAACCAGGAGGTCCATTCCCTTCCGAAACTTACCTAAAATAAAGAGCATTTCCACAACAATATCGCTGACGATTGTGGAGCGTTCGGCTGTGACGGTGTCGTCGTACGGCGTGAAGCTGACGTTGTACGGTACGGTGACGGCCACGTAGAAGGTGGCAAGTAGAATGAGCCAATCCCAGAGGGCTTTGGACACGCTGTAGTGGAGCAGAATGAAGCGTGACTTCTGCACCGCCGCCACCTTGTACTCTGGTATGGAAGGCTTGTTGATCATGCTCTGTAAGACAGGTAGAGACAAAACTATCCATCACCATAAATACACAAATCACATTAGAGAAGGTGCGTGCGGGAATAAGATGATAATCAGGTGGTCATCAGGTGGAGGGGAAATAATTACACATTCTAATACTTGTTTTTAATTTATGCAGAAAATGACAATATAATGATCAACAGCCTCTCTAGCCTCTCTTGTGCTCTGACTGCTGAGGATTTAATACGGCTGGTAACTCCTTGCTGGTTATCTGCTCTTCACAGCCTCCAACAGACGGTGATGAAGTGTTTGAACGACCATACAATTGAAATACAAGCAGAGATAGGGCAAGGACCGCTGAGGGGAAAACTTATTATCAACAACGAGGCCTTATAATTTCATACATGACTTGGCCTTGGCTTGACTTTGTCCCTTAAAATACCTTCACGTTCCAGGTGGTGGAGAATATTGGGGGAATAGACCCATTAGCTGCTTTTATTTTCTAACTCCTTCAAATAATTTCATTTTTATTGAGCAAATCCAATTACAGTAGGTATGGATGGCTGCTGCAGATGAGGTGGGTCCATTCGGCTGGTAATTATACTGCTGCTCTCCAAACCCCACGGCGCACCTGACACATAATGGCCTTCGTCTTGTTTGGGAGACAGGAGGAGAAGCTATTACTTTTGACGGTGGCAAATGGCATTTATCTCTATAAATGAGCGGTAATTCATCCCAGAACAATGGGGCCGCTTCATACACAGGTATGGGGGAAGCAACGCAGAGGTCCGGTGATGAAGTTTCAACCTGAAGTTGCTTTTGGCTCGGAGGGAATAGACAGAGAGAAATTGAAAAAAAAAAATAATAGTTAGGAAAGCTTCCTTTTTTTTTTAGCAGAGAATAACGAACCGACCGTCAGAAATAGGGAGAGAAACAGCCTCAGATTGTTCCCTGGCTGTATATTGGGACAAAATTGATTATAGCTGCTTGACTCTAGACAAATTCTGTTCATAAGGCTCATTTATATTGTTTCTGTCTGCAGAGGCCCTGGAGGCGAAGGACACCAGACTCCTACAATAGTAGATGCTCCACCAAGGCTGGACAATCCTAGGCGTTTCACATAAACCAGACCAGGATCCACAACAAATGTCTTAAAATAAACCGTCTGGATTAATTCTAAACTTTTAGGAGTTAAAGTATGCCATCCATCCATCTTCTGTAATCGTTTAATTCGGTTCAAGATCAGGTGGGGGCGGGAGCCAATCCCAGCTGACATTGTACGAGAGGCGGGGTACACCCTGGACCAGTCTTCAGTTCATCACAGGTCCAACACGTAGAGACAAACAACTATTCATGCTCTCATTCACACCTACGGGCTGTTTAAGGACAGCCATCCTGATCAATCACATTAAGGAGGTTAGAAAAGATTTTAGTGTTGATGGAAGTTTAGTGGTTATTGGAAATGTTCTAGATGTCCTTTAGAATGTTCTACGAGTTCTTTAAGGTGTTTTGTATTTATAGAAAGGCTCTATAGAAAGGTTCTAGAGGTCCATTAGAATGTTCTATGACTCTTTCAGTGTGTTTAGTATTTCCAGAAAGGTTCTAGAGGTCCTTTGGAATGTTCCATGAGTTATAATGAGGTAATAATAGAAAATATTCTGGCCTTTTGAGAAGGTTGTAGATGTAATTTGGGGTGTTCTTTGATTTAGAAGATATTTTGCAGATTCTAGAGGTAAAAAAACCCACAATCTACAGCTCCTTATATAATGAACTGTAAGCACTTATTCTGTGTCCTGCTGTGTGAGTGTTTGGGAGGGCTGGAGCCAATTCCTGCTGACATATGTCGAGAGATGGGAAGCAGCCTAGACAACTCACCAGTTCATCATGGGGCCGACACATACATCCATTCATGTTGTAATTCACATCTACAAGCAACTCAAGGCCTGATCTAGAGAACCATGTCTGAGAACATGCAAGTTCCACACAGGACTTGAACCCAGAACCTTCCTGCTGTGAGTCAACTGTGCCACAAAGTTATCATTACATCTAGTACCAGACTGGAAGTTGCTGTAGTTCCATTTTCCAATCTGCCCAACTCCAAATGTCTACTACTTCTATTGTAGTTACTTTAATACTATCATTACTTTGAAGTGTGGTGTCCCCCAAGGCTCAATCCTTGGCCCCTTGCTCTTTAGCATACACATGCTGCCACGGGGTCGTAATACAAACAGGTTCAGTCACATTTTTCATAAATAAAATTCTTCTTCTTTCTGCTGTTCCCTTTAGGGGTCGCCACATCGGATCATCTGTTTCCATCTTGCCCTGAACTCTGCATCTTCCTCTGTCACAGCAACCAACTGCATGTTCTCCCTCGTCACATCAAGAAACCTCTCTCCGCTTCTGCTTTTTCTCCTTCCTGGAAGCTCAATCCCCGGCATCCTTCTACCAATAGATCCACATTGGTAGATCCACAATCCCTCATTTTCATGTGTCCAAACCATCTCAATACGGCCTCTCTGACTTTGTCTCCAAGACGTCTAACCCGGCTGTCCTTCTGATGAGCTGGTTTCAAATCATGTCCATCCTTTTCACTCCTAAAGAAAATGTTTCTGCTTCCTGCCTCTTGGTCAGAGCCAACGTCTCTAAACCATCCAGCAGAGCTGATCCCACCACCATCTTGGAAACCTTTCCCTTCACTCCTGCTGTTACTCTTCTGTCACAGATAACCTATTAACACCCTTCTCCACCCACTCCATCCTGCCTGTACTTGCTTATTCCCCCTCTTCTCCACACTCCCCGTTGCTCTATCCTTGTCTGATGTTTTTGCACATAAAAAAAAGGCAATTACATCATTACATTATAACTAAGCAACCCTACAAAACAGTTACTGGCTGGGCTTAAAAAACCTTGAAAACAGATTTTAATTGGATAGGACCAGCAAACACACAGCCAAGTGAAACAAATAAGTTCTTCAGCCCAAGAGAGGGAATCTGTTTATAAAACATTAACAATGTGGACTATAGAGGTCATGTGCTTCAATTACATCGCAATGCATTTGTGGAGCTCACTGCAGCTCTTTAAAAGCTAATGGGGGTTCTTAATCACAGAAACAGAGCATCAAACAGAGGACCAACCATCTGTTTGATGGCTCTAATGGCTGCGATATGTTTGTAGCCGCGGTGGAAATCCTTGAAGAAAGACCTGACTGACTGTCATCAACAGCTGCGGCTGCTTCACTGATAGTTCAGGTGCAGTCCGAAAAAACTGGACTGTTTGTTTTTTCCATTTGCCTTACATCACAGAGGTGGCCATCTGACGTTTTGCATTCCAGCCGGTCAGCAGAGCACATCCCAATGATTAGAAGGGAAAAGCCACACAGATACATCTGGTCTTCACACTTCATTAAGCCAGGCGGTCGCTCGGAGCTTACTGCTCTGAACTACATGTCCCAGCATCCTCCAGGCTTGGCTTTCCCAGCCTGTCCTTGATGGAGTAGAGGATACATGAGGCTTAGCATGTGATGACAGGCATGAGAAGAGAAAATCTGTTTCCTAAGCCCTTAATGTAGAACTTAAATACTTCTAAATTCAGAAGCTATCTCCTAACAGAATGGAGCGGCAGCTCCATAAATAGAAAACAAAATGGCTCAGATTGCAGCCAATCAGGTACTTTTGTCTTTGAGGTTCTGCAAAGGACGGGGAGATGAATGGTAAATCTGGCCCATGTTTGCTGGACTGTGCTTACATAATGCCTTACTAGACTGCCTGACCAATCAAAGCGTTTGTCATAACATGAAGTGGTGGTCGGGGCTGTGGAGCAGCCGTCGATAGGTTGTTGTTTTCATTTGAAAGTTTAGAACAAACAAATGTAATCACTTGTGTGAGAAATATAAACGATGAGTTCCAAGTTCTGAGGGGATTCTGGTGCTGATGCACTCCTCGTTATGGGCTCAATGCGATGGGCTGCTGGGTGCCACAAGCATTGGTAAACTTCAGCATCAAACCTGAGTTAATACATCAGCCAAACATCACAGCACATATGCGACTTTGTTTGAAGTTCCTTTGGGGCTGGAGCTGGAAGCTCAATGGGCGGAACAGAGACACTGAAGTGGAAGAGCAGGGAACGACCAGCTACAGAGTATTTGGGAGATACACCGAGAGTTTGTTGTAGCTGTCGTAGATTTAGAGGATGGCAGTAACTCAGACATCAATGGAGAAATCTGCAGGAGGTTTACCTAAACCTTGGATTCTATTGCCTTGTTCCTTTGTTGTTTTATACTGGAGAGGGGCAGGAAATGACGCACAATGTCCGTTTAAGTCCAAATCTCAAACAGACATTGTGTACACTCTAAAAGAAAATGCCCTGCCAAAAGACTGGGAGAATAATTTCATGCAAATCTGTTATTAGTTTCCCCATAATCATAATCTTATCAGACGGACAAACCAACAATCAAACATAGTGAAAACTTAATCACTTGCCTTGGTGGAGGTAAATATGACGTCTTGAAAACAAAACAGATCTCTTCAAGTTTATTTATATGCACCACATTTGGGCAAAATCAGACCAACGGTTGAGAATAATAGCACAAAAAGTTTTGGCGCTAAAGCTCCCCCTAGTGGCGGAAATATATAACCAACCTCTCCCAAAATGAATTCAGTTCTTCCTCACACTGAGCTCTATGTGGGCACAAAATCTAAAGAGGATCCATGACATCGATTTTGAGTGCTGGTTTTGTTGCCTCCATTCATTGTAGCGTATTTTGTTCTAGGTCACGTTAAAACTGCCTTTCTACGGCTTTGACATCTCTCCTCTGGGTCATGGGATTCTTTCCTACACTGGATCGTTTGGGCCGTCAAGAGCGGCACTGAAGGTGGTTCATATGTGTTCCTCTGTGAATACAGCTTCTTCGGTTTCCCCCCCATCTGACCAAATCTCTAAAATATTAATCCCCGTTTTGTCTATATTTGGACCTACTCCGGTGTACCTGCACCTCCCTACACTCCTGCATATCTTTGTCCGTGTCGTCATTGTTACCATTGTTCCGTCATCACCCAACAAGACCTTCAGTTCTGCGGACGCTCTGATCCATTACAATTTGTTCATTGTAAAAGTCTCTCAGATCCTCACGCTTGTCCATTTCTCCTGCATCCAGAGTCAACTTCAGGAAAAGATGTTGATTTGCCGTGTAACATATCCAGACCGCTGACGGGTAACTACGGTAACCAGATAATCAATGTTATTCACTTCACATGTCAGCGGTTATATTGTTATGGCTGACGAGCGACTGTTTTTTCCAAACAGATAATAGCCTTCCAGGCTGAAGGAGCAAAGATAGAAATCCACTCTCAGATGCAGTGCGGAGGCAGAGGAGGGTTGTTGTTAGCTAACCGCTGTTGAAAGGCAGACAAAGAGACAAAACGAAAATAGTCGGAGTGGGAGGATGACAGCGGTGAGAGACGTATTTTGATCCAATCCTGAATTTGACAAATATATACACCGTTGTAAAAATACAACCTACTAAGTCCTGTGTTTATAATCTAAGCGGACATGCAGTGAAGCAAAAACAACAACACCTCCTCCCTGTGAGGGAAGGAGGTTCGCTGGTTAAACATTTTAAGATCACATGTGGAATAAATGAAGCGTTTAGATTCTGAAGGGTTTCAATATTGGAGCTGCAGAATGGAGTGGGAGAAAACTGGCAGATCCAGACAATATGGTAAATATGGAACAGCGGGATCCAGAGAGGTGAAGCCAAAAGGAGATGAGGTCAGGGCGACAGATGGCATCTGAGCTTGTAGTCTGAGAAGTCCAGCGGGAAGTGTCTCCTTGAAGAAATGGTTTTTATCCCACAATCAAAGTTGGAAGGAGGCGGATTCTTCCATGAGGAGAAATTCTGACATGGAATTACTGAAAAACTACAGTCAAAGAAGTGAGAGTCCTTCAACCCTGGTCATAAATGATGTTTAAAGCCATCCGAAAAATTAAAACTGGGTCATCAATCATGCTTATCATAACATTATAACCACCTGCCTAACAAGGTGTAGTTCCCCCTTGTGTTGCCAAAACCATTTGGACCCTTAAAGGTTTGTACTACAACAAACCTCTGAAGGTGTGCTGTGGTATCAGGTACCAAGATGTTAGCAGCAGAACCTTTAAGTCCTGGAAGTTGTAAGGTAGGACCTTCATGGATCAGGCCCACAGATGCTGGATTGGACTGAGATCTAGGGAAACCGGAGGCTAGTCTAGTCATCATAATTTGGTCCTTGTCAAAGTCTCTCAGATCTGATCAGAGCTTGTCCAGTTTTCCAGCTTCCTACCTCAACTTCCGAACAAAAATCTTATCCCGCTGTCAAATATATCCCACCAACTGACAGGTGGCCATAGCAACCAATAATCAATGTTATTCACAGCTCGGCTGTCAGTGGTTGTAATCTAATGGCTCCTTCAATTAATGTGCTCACATGCTGAATGCATCTCTTCAACACTACTGACACGTTTGAATCAGAGGCTGTAGTTCAAAGAGGACCGACAGACCCTGAAAAACACCCTATTTCAGAAATAATTAAAGACCTTTTTCCACCGATCTACCCAGTCAAACATGATCCATTCATCCACTCATCAAGCATCTATTAATCCATCCACTCATCAAGCATCTATTAATCAATCCAGTCATCCGTCCACTAATACATCATCCATCCATCCATCCATCTATCCACTCAAACATCACACATCCATACATCCATCCACTCATCAACCATCCATTCATCCATCCATCCATCCAGTCATCCATCCACTCTTAGATCATCCATCCAGCCATCCCCTCATCCATCATCCATCCATTTGGCCATCCGGTCATCCATCCACTCACTCATCATCCACAATCCATCCATCTATCCACTCAAACATGATCCATCCATTCCTCCATCCAGTCATCCGTCCACTAATACATCATCCATGCTCTCCTTTATCATACATCCATCCATCCATTCATTCACTCATCCACCATCCATCCAGTCATCATCCACTAATAATTATCCATCATCCAGCCATCCATTAATCTATCCATCCATCCAGTCATCCGTCCACTAATAATCATCCATCCATCCATTCACCCACTATAGCATAAATCGTTCCATTTACTTCCTCATATCCAGGAAGGGTTGTGGTTGAAGCAGACTAAGAAAGGTTTTCCAGTTCCTCTCCCCAACAATGCTCTCCAGCTCATCCAGTTGGAAGCCGAGGCATTCCGTGATGAGATATTTAGTCCATCCAATAAGTTGTGTGTCTACCTCGGCGGTTCCTCCCGGTTGGATGTGCCTGGAAAACCTCCAAAAGGAGGTCTGACCTCCTCAGACCTACTTCACTGGGTCACCACCCAGAGGTCCGACTTACACCAGTTTGTTAAATAACATTTGTTAAAATGTCGTATTCTGTTCTGTTCTTTTGCAGGAAAGCTTGAATAATTCATTTAAAAGTGTAAAATCCTGATTCTTCTTTGTTTACTGCCATCAATTTTAATTTCCTCAAACCCACAGAGAGTTTATTTGGCTAAATGATTCATTGTAGTTTGTTCATCTGCATACCTTTTTATCCCCCACTGATTCCCCCTCTTCAACACCGTCTGCTTTGCAAATTGAATTCTACATTAAATGGAAACTAATAAGCATTTTGAAATAGTAATCTCTAGCCAGTAGAGGTGAAAAGAGAAGATCTGTATTCTGCTCTGTTCGGATTTTAAATGGGATGGAGAAACTGTGTTCTGGCAAAATGACCGTCCGCTGCTACGAGTGAGGACGCTGCTGATTTGGAGGTTTTGACATACGTGTCTGTGGAGGTGCAGCAAATGACGTGCATGCAGGTGCAGCAGGAGGTGTCACGCACTGATTTCCATAAGGCCACCAGCAGGTTGGCTCTGAGCCGCAGCTCTACAGCTGATGATTACGAGGCGTGAACAGGATCCGGGTCAGCTGAGGTAATCACTCCTTCCTGCAGGTACGCTCCAACAAATCTGGCCCTGAGGACATGGTTTACCTTTTCAAACAGCTTTCAGTGTTGCTTAACCTGTAATGATTTGGTGGCTACACTGTTTGCCAGATTAAAAAGGAGACTTTATGAGCTTATCAATGAGACGCTGAGTTTTCATCTGATGATGAGACGACAGCATCTAATGATTCCTGAGTGAAGAATTTATCAACTAGAATGTCGTTTAAGTAGAGCCAGGCCTTCACCAAAGACACTCATTCATTCACTCATTCAGTATTCGGAACCGCTTATCCTGTTCAGGGTTGATGAAGAACTGGATCTGATCTTAGCTGAAGTCAGAGTCACCAATCCTACGCCTTTATATTGCATGTCCTCTGGAGGAGAGAGTCCGGTTTGGGGAGCCTAGAACCACATTGGTTATGGGAAAATGGACGATGACTTTGGTCAAGGATCAGTAGTAATCTCTCAATTTACGAGTTCATCTACATTCAAACCCCCTCAAAGAATGAGGTAGAGGTTGAAAACGGCGGAAATTAGCGTCCTTCGTAGGGGGGCGCAGGCATGAGATGGTTAAGGCATCTGATTTGGACGCATCCCTTTGGCGGTTTTCCAGGCGAATCCATCTGGGAGGAGACCCCAGGATAGACCCAGAAGTCTCTGGGGGGACAATATCCTTCATCTGTCCCAGGAGTGCCTCAAGATGGCAGAAGACATCAGAAGCCTGGAAAACCCTTCTTAGCCTGCTGTCATAGCGACCCGACCATTAAGAGGAAGAAGGTGGATGGGTGAATTCTTTCCTTATTTCCGGAATTAAGAAAGTGAATCTGAAACTTTTACTTTTTTCTTCCTTCCCCATGTGTTTGCATACTGGATGCATCCTGTTCTCCGCATCTGCTGCTGACAAACCCTTCGATCCAATCACCGGAGAATGAAGACGCGTTTGAATGGGAAGAGCGGTTACTGATGATGTTAACCCGGTTCTGACCGATCAGCTCTGAGGAAGGAAAGCTGAAATGTTTGGTGTCGAGTGAAGCATTCCATTAAAAAGGTAGAGGCGCTTGAAAAGGAGAGCATTCAGAGCTTCAAGCAGCAGAAAGCCCTCATGAGTCTCTACACATAACAGCCTCCTCCCTCCCAGATTAACACTTAAAAATGTTAATATTAGCCTCGTGTCTCTCAGGCTTTCAACACCCTCTTCTTTTTTTTTTTACATTTTAATTTATCTCTGAAAAAATACCAATTTGCTTTCAAACCCCTGGGATCAAGCGCAACATTGCGAAGGACAGGTTTGAGTTCCAACCCAGTTGGTAAGTGAGCTTCTGCAGGGAGCGGAATTATGTCAAAACACTGCTTAGCTAAAATACCGCTGAGAGCAAAACAGGAGCTGCGTCCCATGAATAACATCACTCTGGGTGGGGGTTTATTATTCAAAGCCTGAACAGGCGGCCGCTCTGTGGAAATAAGAACGACAGGCAGCGCGGATGAAATAGATCATGGCGAGGGTCAACAAAGAGGCGCTTGAAAAACAACTTGAGAAACATGAGTGGAGTGACACACTTTTCTGAGAAGGTTGGAAATGAATATGGTAAGAGCATGTTTCATCCTTCTTCCACCTCAGCCGAGGCCGGAGCGAGATCTACATCTGAAAAGAGGAACTGCTCGAAATAAACCGTTACCAAATCTCAAGTATCATTTGTAAACTCATTTTTATATCTGCTTGAGAAAAATAATCCACTATAGAAATTAAGATGATGCTTCAACAGCGACACCTTCAGGGCAGCAAGGTGAAAGGCAGTCAGTGTGAAGTAGAGCGCAGAGGAGGACAGACTCTGGAGGTGGGATCTTCTAGATCAATTTAATGAATTTAAATGCGCTTCGTTATTTCATTACTTATCTTCTACTGGCCAATTAAAGGAAATGATGCTCAAAGGGAGGATGTCCTTCATAACCAATCACCGAACAGAACATAATATTGACACTGAGTTGGTCCAATGTCAGTTTCCATATTTCCTCTTCAGTTCTCGACCATTTTAGGGCCATAAGAGTGTGACGTACTGGTGATTTAAGAGGGACTGATTCATCGATTAATGCTTTCAATATAACTAAAAAAAAGTTTTTTGTTAAGTCCATGTCTAAATAAATATAATTTGCTCAGCTTTAGTAGTTAGGGTGTAAATTTAACAGTTATCTAGAAGCTCTGAAGAGCTTACCAACCAGGATGGATTTGGAACAGTATTTGATTTTTGTTTATACTTTGTGCAGTGAATGTTAGCATGTTTGCAGACATTCATGTAGTATATGTTAGCATGTTCGCTGTCATTCATGTAGTAAATGTTAGCATGTTCGCTGTCATTCATGTAGTAAATGTTAGCATGTTCGCAGTCATTCATGTGGTAAATGTTAGCATGTACGCAGCCATTCCAGTAGTAACTGTTAGCATGTACGCAGTCCTTCCAGTAGTAACTGTTAGCATGTACGCAGACATTCATGTAGTAAATGTTAGCATGTTCGCTGTCATTCATGTGGTAAATGTTAGCATGTACGCAGTTATTCATGTGGTAAATGTTAGCATGTACGCAGTCATTCCAGTAGTAACTGTTAGCATGTACGCAGTCATTCCAGTAGTAACTGTTAGCATGTACGCAGACATTCATGTGGTAAATGTTAGCATGTACGCAGTTATTCATGTGGTAAATGTTAGCATGTACGCAGTCATTCCAGTAGTAACTGTTAGCATGTACGCAGTCATTCCAGTAGTAAATGTTAGCATGTTCGCAGTCATTCATGTGGTAAATGTTAGCATGTACGCAGTCATTCCAGTAGTAACTGTTAGCATGTACGCAGTCATTCATGTAGTAAATATTAGCATGTACGCAGTCATTCCAGTAGTAACTGTTAGCATGTATGCAGTCATTCCAGTAGTAACTGTTAGCATGTTCGCAGTCATTCATGTGGTAAATATTAGCATGTACGCAGTCATTCCAGTAGTAACTGTTAGCATGTATGCAGTCATTCCAGTAGTAACTGTTAGCATGTACGCAGTCATTCATGTGGTAAATGTTAGCATGTACGCTGTCATTCCAGTAGTAAATGTTAGCATGTACGCAGTCATTCCAGTAGTAACTGTTAGCATGTAAGAAGGCCCAACACTCCTGCCTTTCCTCATCTCTCTCTGCTTCCTGGCACATTTGCGCCCTCTCATTAACTCTCTTTAACTCTCATTAACTCTATCAGATGGAGCCAAACGCTCGTCTGCCATCTCAAACATTCTTGGATAAAAATGTGACATGCACAGTTTCAATATCTCGTTTTTTTTCTGCACTAACTTTTTAATAGTTTAGCATTTTGACACAGCCAGCCAGGCTCTCTATCTAAAATCCCATAGCAACATGCTATTTATCATGCTTAAATCGTTTCTAAGAGTTTTAGTGTGTCTGAAACTATGAAACCAATGGGAAATACTCCAGTATGAAGTCACTGACAACATAACGACACCATCACAGACATGTGACGATGGTGTTTTGTTGTTCTTCTTCACTGGACAAATCAGACAGTACTGGTAAATATGAGTTTCACACTTGAACAAAGCACACAAGGTTTAAACCTTTCAAAGGACTTTAAATAGAAAACCCATCTGAAATTCAATTTCCCTCTGAGACAAGCCACAGAATGTGGGTCAGGACGTCCCTGGTATTGTCTTCCCTCTAACTCAGAAACCATCAATTAATAATTCAAGCTGAAGATTGAGGGCGCCGCATTTCTGATGACTCCTGTTGGAGGGCAAGTCAGGGCACCAAACAGCACTCACACCACCCAGGTTGACCTCCCGTTTGCCTCCGCGGGAGAACTGGCTGGTCAGATGGTAGAGCATGGTGCGTCCACGCTTCCTGGCCTCGCTGAAGTGGGAGCCGCTCTTCCTCCTGCGCCGCTTGTCTTCCACACCTGATGAAAGAACACGGCAGAGAACAGCATGTCAGTCACCTGTGGAGATGAAGGAGCTGTCCGTTTGTCTGAATAACTATCTGCCTGTCTGTCCGTTTGTCTGTATAACTATCTGCCTGTCTGTCTGTTTGTCTGTATAACTATCTGCCTGTCTGTCTGTTTGTCTGTATAACTATCTGCCTGTCTGTCTGTTTGTCTGTATATCTATCTGCCTGTCTGTCTGTTTGTCTGTATAACTATCTGCCTGTCTGTCTGTTTGTCTGAATAACTATCTGCCTGTCTGTGTATATAACTATCTGCCTGTCTGTCTGTTTGTCTGTATAACTATCTGCCTGTCTGTCTGTGTATATAACTATCTGCCTGCCTGTCTGTCTGTATAACTATCTGCCTGTCCGTCTGTTTGTCTGTATAACTGTCTGTCTGTTGTCTATACTGCCTTTAGGTCTGTCTGTCGTCTTAATATCTGTGTATCTGTTCATTTGTCTGTGTGTCTGTCTGTCTGTCTGGTTTCAGAGCAGAACCCGGTGACAGTGATGAAGAGGAGTGTAGTGAGTGGACTAAAGTCGGGGGGCCGGAGGATGGCTGCTCATAAATCATCCTCTAAGTAAACAAATAACAGGACGCTGTTGGAGCTTACCCTCCTTCTTGCCGTTGTTGTGACTTCTGCCATGGCTGTCAGTGATGTCCTTGAAGGAGAACAGGAAGAGGACCATTTCTCCTTTCTCGTTCTTGATGGGCACGATGTCCAGGAGACACCAGAACGGCACACCTGAAACCAAGTCAAATTATTTAGTGCCCAAATCCAGGACTCTGATCCGCCATGACAGTTGTGAGGTGACGACAGGAGTGTCATTATTTCATAGAGACACTGGAGCCACGCCTTTAAGTCACAGAGGCAGTAGATCTATGTCATTATGTCATAGAGATTCTAGAACCACATCATTATGTCTTAGAGGCACTGCAGCCACATCATTATGTCTTAGAGGCACTACAGCCACATCATTATGTCTTAGAGGCCCTACAGCCACATCATTATGTCATTATTTCACAAAGACACTAAATAGACTTCATTATGTTACCGAGACACTAGAGCCCCGTCTTTAAGTCACAGAGGCAGTAGATTCATGTAATTATGTCATAATGGCACTAGAGCCATATAATGATATTACAGAGAAATTAGAGCCACAACATCATGTCATAGAGGCACTAGAGCCATATAATTATATTACAGAGACACTAGAGCCACAACATGATGTCAGAGAGGCACTAGAAACAAGTCATTATGTCACAGACGCACTATAGCCATGACATTGTCATAAAGGCACCAGAGCCAAGTCATTATTTCATAGAGATTCTAGAACAACATCATTATGTCTTAGAGGCACTACAGCCACATCATTATGTCTTAGAGGCACTACAGCCACATCATTATGTCATTATGTCACAAAGACACTAAATAGACTTCATTATTTTACCGAGACACTAGAGCCCCGTCTTTAAGTCACAGAGGCAGTAGATTCATGTCATTATGTCATAAAGGCACTAGAGCCATATAATGATATTACAGAGAAATTAGAGCCACAACATCATGTCATAGAGGCACTAGAGCCATATAATTATATTACAGAGACACTAGAGCCACAACATGATGTCAGAGAGGCACTAGAAACAAGTCATTATGTCACAGACGCACTATAGCCATGACATTGTCATAAAGGCACCAGAGCCAAGTCATTATTTCATAGAGATTCTAGAACAACATCATTATGTCTTAGAGGCACTACAGCCACATCATTATGTCTTAGAGGCACTACAGCCACATCATTATGTCATTATGTCACAAAGACACTAAATAGACTTCATTATGTTACTGAGACACTATACCCACGTCATTATGTCATAATAAATAATAATAATACATTTAATTGATAATGCACCTTACATTTGGATCGAATCTCAAAGTGCTACAAAGCAAAAGCAGATAAAAGCATCAATAAAAAAATAAAAATAAAAATAAAAGGTAAATAAAGGCACTATAGCCACAACATTATGTCATTGAGGCTCTAGAGCAATGTCATAATGTCAAAGGGGCACTATAACCACCTATCTATAACCTTTCTATCGTAGAGGCAGTATATTTAAGTCACAACATCATTGGGGCATGAGAGTCATGTCATACATCACAGAGCCCTCGAGTCAAAACATTATGTCATAGAGTTACTAACGCTACATCATTATGTCATAGAGACACTAAAGCTACACCACTCTATGACAGCGGCACTGGATCCATGTAGTTACATCGCAGAGACACCACAATGATGTCATTGTATCACTGAGGCACTAGAGCCCTGTCATTAGTTATGCTACAGGGGCACTAGAGCCGTGTCATGCTGTAATAGTCGTCTACACTACTCGGTCTGAGTGTCAAATGTAATGTAATGTCTTTAATGGTTTCTGAGAAAAATCTATCTTGGAAACTTTAAATGACCTCTTTAAGGAAATAATTATTTTAAATCACTGGATTTTCAAATTATAATGTTTGTCAGCACATAATAAAACTCCTCACAAAAATGTATTCGCTCTTTAATGGATCCAAGCCGCCGCCATAACCCAGTATGTTCATTAGCGACTCTGCAGAAACCGTCTTCAACGACCAAGCAGATGTTCCACAGCTCCAGTAGTGTTTCAAATGTGTGTGTGTGTGTGTGTTTGTGTGTATGTATGTGTGTGTGTGTTTTTGTAAGAGTGAGTGCGTGTGAGAGAGACAGTGTGTGTGTGTATGTGTGTGTGTGTGTGTGTGTGTGTGCGTGTGTGTGTGTGTGTGTATGTGTGCGTGTGTGTGTTTGTGTGTATGTATGTGTGTGTGTGTTTTTGTGAGAGTGAATCCGTGTGAGAGAGACAGTGTGTGTGTGTATGTGTGTGTGTGTGTGTGTGGTTGCGTGTGTGTGTTTGTGTGTATGTATGTGTGTGTGTGTTTTTGTAAGAGTGCGTGAGCGTGAGAGAGACAGTGTTTGTGTGTGTGTGTGTGTGTGTGTGTGTGTGTGTGTGTGTGTGTGTGTGTGTGTGCGTGTGTGTGTGTGTGTGTTTTGTAAGAGTGCGTGAGCGTGAGAGAGACAGTGTTTGTGTGTGTGTGTGTGTGTGTGTGTGTGTGTGTGTGTGTGTGTGTGTGTGTGTGTGCGTGTGTGTGTGTGTGTGTTTTGTAAGAGTGCGTGAGCGTGAGAGAGACAGTGTGTGTGCGTATTTGTGTGTGCGTGTGTTTGTAAGACTGAGGGAGTGAGCATGAGAGAGATGGCGTGTGTGTGTGTGTGTGTGCATGCGTGTGTGTTTCGGTGTGTGTGTGCTTGTGTGACCCATGGGTGTTGATTGACTCGCAAGAAATAAAAAGCACGTTTAGTGATTTAGAAGCAGAGAGTCTGACTTTGTCATGATTATCCAGCTGTTTCCTCCTCGCACACATCTCTGCTGTCTGATGCTGCATCACATTATTTCCTTGCCCTCATTAGCTGCTTTGCTGAGACTGCACTGTAAAAAGGTATTTTTAAGCTACAGCACAGATTTGGTCATCCATCAGTATCTGCTCACACACTCTTAGGCTGCAGGTTTGGATCTATAGACAAAACCTAATTCTCGTGCGCAAAACAAAGAGGGTCATTCTTTAATGTTCTCTTTCATCAGAAGAAGTTAGAAGCAAAAACTTCCGTTTGGGCCACAGTCTAAATCCATGTCATTACATCATAGAGGCACTAGAGCCAAGTCATTACATCATAGAGGAACTAGAGCCAAATCATTACATCATAGAGGAACTAGAGCCAATTCATTACATTATAGAGACACCAGAGCCAAATTATTACATCACAAAGACACTAATGCCATGGTATTACAGCATAGAGGCATTCCATCTCATTACATAATAGAGGCACTAGAGCCAAGTCATTACATCATAGAGACACTAGATCCAAGTCATTACTTAATAGAGACACTAGAGCCACGTAATTAAATCATAGACACACTAGAGCCACGTAATTACATCATAGAGACACTAGAGCCACATAATTAAATCATAGACACACTAGAGCCACGTAATTACATCATAGAGGCACTAGAGCCACGTAATTAAATCATAGACACACTAGAGCCATGTCATTACATCATAGAGACACTAGAGCCACATAATTAAATCACAGAGCTATTCCATGTCATTACATAATAGAGACACTAAAGCCAAGTCATTATTTAATAGAGACACTAGAGCCATGTCATTACAGCATATAGGCACTAGAGCCGAGTCATTACTTAATAGATACACTAGAGACACGTAATTAAATCATAGAGTTATTCCATGTCATTACAGCATAGAGACACTAGAGCCATGTCTTTACATCATAAAGACTTTCCATGTCATTACATCATAAGCATGATGCACTACAGCTACATCGTTTTGTATATTATTCTGTGTTGATTTTCAAATGTTAAGTGAATTGTTCACCTAAATGTGTGTGTGTCAGACGTATGATATGGCAAGAAGATAGATGAACGAACAGACAGACAGACAGACAGACAGACAGACAGACAGACAGACAGACAGAAATAAATAAATATTGCTAGAAAACGGCTACTCAAATGATAAATAAATAAGTAGATAAAAGATAGGTCAAATTTCCTTGCTAGAGAATGCCACCCTCTTACCAAACATCCCTGACTGTAAAATGGATCTAAAATCTGTGAGGTCTTAACATCGTCTACCACTGTATTATAGAGACAGGAAAGATGATCCGAACTCTTTCAAACGATAAAAAGTAAAAGCCGAGGTCTTCTGGTCATCCTATAATGATGTGTTTACTGTCTGTAGGATCTTTAACTGCTGTTCAGTGACAGAGATACAACATTAAAAATTTCCCCAGCTTTCCCCCCGACTTCATGAAGATTATTTGTGGATTTCTGTCATTAGAGAAAATCGCCGACAGCCAGCAGTGAAAAGATTCCTTCCATGTCCGACATCGTACCTCAGCAAAGTTCATTTTCCTGCGATAAAAGCAACTTTCTGATATCCAGTATAGAATGGACCTCGGGAACGTAGTTCAGGTGGGATCACAGGGCTTAGGAAAACAATTTGACTTATTAAGTTAAACCCATAAACAATATATGGAGCATGGTCAAGTTTTAAATAATAATAATTCGTCACATTGCCATCAGAACACAGAGGAGGTACCTGAACATGGTCAGAGAGGACATGCAGTAGGAAGATGCAGAGGGCTGGGTAAGATGGAAAGTTTGGATGATGAAAGAGAAAAATCAGCAGAAATTCCTGAATGAATGTCGAAGCAATGCTGGAAACACAAAGAATAAAAAAATAAATAAAACGGATCCGACAAAATTAAAAATCAGTTCAATTACGGCGAAAATTTTAAGTTCTTGTTGTTAGAATTCAAAAATAGTGTTTTTACTGATCGCACCGCTCCGTCTGAAGGAATATTTCACTTCCTCAAATGTCTGCGCTCATCAGAAAATAATTCAAAGGGAACATAAATGAAAGAGCCATGAACCTTAAATGTCTTACTTTGAAAGTCTAGAAAGGTTTAGCTGATGTTCCATCAGCTGTGGTCTGATCCCATTTGGAGCGACCTCCCAGTTTTTGGAGAACTGTTCCTTTAATTCCAGATTTCCACTGCATGACATTCCTGATAAAGTAGGAAATATGTCTGTGAGGGCGGTTCTTCAGGCACCTTTTTGTTCTGGTTGAACTGGTCGTAAATATTCTGTCCATCTGCTTTTCATATTAATATTGATGAGAGGCAACGCTTCACTAAAGAGCCGGCCGTGCTCTGCTGACCTTTCGCGTTTAAAATTCTGCATCAGATTTAGTTTCCAGCTGAAAAATAGTGGCGTTCTTCATGAAGTGGAAAACGGGAGAAAAAAAATAATTTTCACTCTAAAATGCAGAATTGATGAGTCGGATTAATTAAACCAAACTCAAGTCATTTCTCCAGTTTATTCATGAGTTTGATGAAATGGACTACAGGCGTCAGAAACTGGGCCCGGAGCCCAGTCCAGAACAAGGTCTAGGGTGGTACTGCCTGAAATCTGATTGGCTACGCCATTATCCTAACATGGGTGAGAGGCGGGGCTTTAGAGTAGGTGTACTGCTGGCTCCTGTGTTGCCAAGGCAACAGAAAGTCCTGCAGAACTGGAAGATTGAAAGTCTGATCCCACGTTCCTGATCCAATCAGATAACGGTACCGATACCGACACTCTAATCCCCTCACCAAGAAAAAAAAACGATGGGAAAGAATAATTTGTTTGCAACCTTTATTTCCTTGGGGCATTTACTCATTAAATTCTTAGACGCTCTAAATTTACCATGAAATTAGAAAACATTTGGTCGAGCGTCTTTTTAAACAGCAAGAAAAAAGAAATTATTTCAGGATTAAATTTTGTATTTCACGGAAAATAATCCATTTTAATTGGCTTAGCTCAACCTTTGGTGATGTATGTTTTAAACTATTTTACCCTTATTTTATATCAAGTTACATAATTATGTTCATTAAGTCCTTACATGTTATAATATGCCAAAACATTACATAGGACTACCTAGGTTTCCCCGTTGTCTAGCGGTGTCCCGCAGGGATCCATCCTTGGCCCCTTGCTCTTCATTCATCATTGTAATCGGAATCAATCAAATGGCTTTATTTAGGATACTTTCTAATTACTGGGCCCATCTTAATAATACAATTTCTCACGGATTCATGCTGATACCCTTACGTACCCTAAATGTATTATTATTATTATTATTACATAGTGTCTTAATCAAGATGCAGTTTGTGTTTATGATGATGTGTTATTTCCATTTGTGTTACTTCCAGAGACTCATTTTTTTTGGTGGGTCCATTAATCTGTCTATTAAAATGCCAAAAACGAAAAAATTGCCTTTACTTACAGTGATTAAGAAAAGGTTATAATGATGTACGTCATTAAAGTTGAATGACCTCTGGGATATGATGAAAGCCGCCTCCAGTGGACTTCTGTGCGGATTCATCCATTCATTTCTGATTTATTGACAAAAATCTCCAAAAGAGCCCTTATCTCGCAATGGTTAAGAAAAAATAAATGATAGTGACGCCGCCGTCACGTAGATCTGTCTGTAGGGATGGTTGAGCTGTGGTCTGACATGGGTGCCATCTAGATAGCCCTAAATTTTACACACTGCACCTTTAAACTTCCTCACCTGCCAACAAACCCCGACAGAGCTGATTCATATGAAACATATTAGATATTTAGGATTTACAGTGCAGCAGTGTGACATCATGCCTGCCGTGTGTGATGTCACAGGATAATGCTCAATCAATCAATGCTAAGGTAAAAAAAAAAACGTGTCCCTGCTCAGGCTTAATGCCCCACTCGGACCACCGTGGTCGATAAAGTCTGGAAACGCCTCTGCATGTGTCTCCGCCCACCCACCATTCTTCTTGTAGAAGTGGACCTCGGCCTGGTACTCCTCTCGGCCCTCCAGAGCCTTCACCATCTGCTGGGCCACCTGCTCGCAAGTGTCGGCGCCGTGCAGGAAGCGGCAGCTGCAGTTCTTCTGCATCACTTCGGTTCTGGTGAAGCCCGTCAGCTCGCAGAACCCGTCGGAGCAGTAGACGATGGGGTAGCCGCGGTGGCCCTGGGCGTTACCCAACAGGAAGTTACTGTCTGTGGGCGAAGGCGGACATGAAAAAGGCGTTAGAAGGTGAGGAGTGAGGTTTCAGGAAGCTGCCTGAGCAGCAGTCTGTCAGAAATGCAGAAGAATCAAAGTAGGTTTAGGGGATTGAACATCAAAGCTGGCCACATTTACTTCAGCACTAGTTGAAAAGTTTAATCATGAATCAGACTTTGGTGTAAATTAATTTCCCCCGGCCCCCTTCGTCTGCTGGCGGTCCAGACTTCTGATGTGGGCAGTTGAAGGAAGGGGCGTCCTTGGCTGCAGCAGATAAAAGCCGACACACGGGTCGGGGGGGGGATTCCTACGTAGATGGCTGATGTGAACTGTCAAAGGACAAGACCGTATAAACGTTTTAAAATAATTACAGATCCTCCGAGGAGAGCATGAAAGGGACTAAATCTGGTTCACTCCTGCCGTCTGAGCGGAGTGGAGGCCTCCGTCGCAGTTTCACCTTTAAAACAGTGTAAATCACATCTTTGGACTGTTTTGAGTCATTCTGTGGTGTTCTCTTTCATCTTCTTCAGGTGTTTAGGAGAACAGTGCAGCGTTGTTTCGCTGTCAAGCTCCAGTGATTTTTTTTTAACACCTGCATGAGGAATGAGGAGAGACATTACAACTTTTGGGTGAACTGCTCCTTTAATGTGCCTTTATGTGTAATGAATGTCATGGGAGATGGACTATAAGCGGCCTCGGCTCCCTCTTTGAATTATTTCTATGCAAATATCAAAGCTTTCATATGATTTTGATGATGATGATGATGATGATGATGATGATGACAGATGAAGGGGAGACCATTATTTCAAATCAATCAAACACTGGATTATTGTCAGCTTCCTCCCGCCTCCGTCTGCTCACCTGTTGATCTCAAAGTAATGACGGCACGCTGGGCATACGGAGCTGCAGATGGAGAAAAAAAAAGCGAGGAGGCTCCATGAACCTGACAGAGATCCTTTTATCTGCATTTCAAAGGAAAGCCGACATCCTCCAGCAGCAGACAAGTTTCTCTGACCTTTGCCCTGCAGACGCATGAATATGAATGAATACGGCTTGACTTCACAGTTTCATTAGTGAGAGGGAAGGATCCGACGCAGCAGGGAGAAAAGCAGACGGCAGTTAAACAAAATAAACAAATTAATGAAGGAAATCCAGGCTTCCTCTCCACCAAGAAGGTCAAGCTTTGACCCGCGTCGGTTAATATAAAAGTTACTGAAGAGATGTCCCTCCAACAGGAGGGAGGAGAACCCTATTAAACGCTTCATGCATATCCAGAGAGGTAATTGTCTTTCCTTCAACCTGTTTCATTTCTCTGGAACATTAGAAGCATCATGGTAGAAGAAAAACAACTAAACCAGGCATGTTGATGGGTTCATATCTTGAGGATTGAGGATCCGCCAGGTTCAGAGGATGAAGCATGTAACCCCAAAGCGACCCCATCCACTGCGTTGTGAAAGAAATCCTCGTATTGAAGTCACGTTAAATGTGAAGTCATGTCGGAAAGTAAGTGTTTTCGTAGAAAACCAACACAACCTATAGAGTAAATATGACGCGTATGAGGTAGATCTCCTGGAGTCCAATCATACGCACAACATTGGGATTAAATCGGACCAACGGCTGAGAAATTATGGCCCGATAATTTGGGGAAATAAAGCTCCCCCTAGTGGAGGAAATTCACCGTTTATAAATTTTGGCTTATAACCACTTCATAATTAGTTATTATTTGAACTGCTTTATATTATTAATCCTAAATGAACTTATTGCGCACAGACTCTCGGATCAATTTATTCAAAATGGAATTTTTCACAATTTTTTTTAAACAGGCCTTAAAAACGACAAAAATTCCATCATAAATTCCACGTCCGGTTCCGGATCCACTTCACATCCAGTGGGTCAATTTCAGGGATCAGGTTGCATGTGCCCATTAAATTTGAAGCAAATCCGTTTAACATTGACAGAGTTATTGGCAAAAAGAATTTAAAGAGTGTTCTATCTCACGATGGTCAGGAAAACATCGTGATGTCATCAGGCGACGCCACCTGAATGTAATCCGCTCCAAAAAAAGTGCAACCATGAATAACCATGAGTAAAAGTTCAAATCCGTCCGTCGGTTTTCCGGTGATCTTGTTTACCAACAAAAGATCAAACATCATCTGCTGATGAGGTGTGATTTCATATTCATGTAAATATTTACTCATATTTATGAACATCATTCTTCGCTGGACGGCTGAACTGAAAACATCAAACATCAAACTTGTCAGGACGCCAGGCGGAGACGCCTTCATCCGGAGAGAGATGGTTCTGAACCCCCTCAGAGGGAGAACCACGGAACGATCCATCGGGGACGGCTTTTCGTTTTCAGCGCTGAGCTGGAACTAAACTGTCACTTTGGGATTATGGGAAGAGACGGGCATTAGCGGAATCCATCACCAGGCGGAGGAGGTTCTTGGTTCTGTAAAGTGCTGCACGGGTTTCATAACTGATGACTAAAGATGAACGGATCCGTCTAAAAGCAGAAGGAACGGCTGAACAGGAGGTGAAGAACAGCCACGGCCTCTCTTTCACGTTCCACGGTTTCCTAAACGCTGAGTGGAGAGAAACCGCTTTCATCTCTGCTTTACGTAACCATGTGACCCGAGAAAGTCTGCACTCAGCAGAACTGAATCGGTCCTTCATGCAGGTGGAGGCCAGGTGAGTCAGAGATGGCTGCTGCACGCCGTGGGGAACATTCATCACTGGAGTTATCTAAGTCTCTCTTCTTTTCAAGATGTGACCGGTGTGGGTCACATGGGGATTCTCCACGGGCCCGCCCCTCTACAGCACCAGCATCAGGTCCAGATTCCTTCATCCCATAAACACTACACCGAAAGTTCTTGTGACTTACTTCCACACAAAATCTCAAACGAGAAGCTTCAGATGATCTGCCTCACCTTCCTCGTTTGATCCAGACAAGAGGTCCACCTGTGAAACCTCCCCTCGGAACCGAACCCAGGTTTGAATCAAACAGCCAGTCGGTCCAACAAAAAGAGGTGGTCTAAGTCTGGATCGAACTGAACCACGTTTTTGTCCAAACGTTTTGGATGGTTTGGCCTAATAACAGGAAGTTACAGCAGACTAAAGTCAGAAGGACCAAGAAGAACAAGAACAAGAAGAAGAACAAGAAGAAGAACAAGAAGAAGAACAAGAACAAGAACAAGAACAAGAACAAGAACAAGAACAAGAACAAGAACAAGAAAAGAAAGAGACTCTTTTGCTCTTGTCCGTTTGCGCTGGATGGAGTCATATTAAGTTTGATCTTTAGGCGTGATGACAAACTGTGGTCATCAAGTAACGCAAGGCAACTTTATCTATACAACACATTTCAGCAACAGGGCAATCCAAAGTGCTTCATTTATTTTCTCATTTGAACGATATATAAAAGTCACAGCTCACAAAGGCATCAAAGTCATCTGTTAAAAAGACATCAAAGTCAAGACCTCATGCCACAAAGACGTAAAAGTCACTTCCTTCATACATAAAGACATAAAAGTCAAAGTTCGTAGAGACATGAAAGTCATAAGTCACATTTCAGAAACATAAGAACCGAGTCATGTATTGTGTTATAGATGCCCTGTAATTACAGACATCGAGGTCATGTGTCACTATTATCCGTGGTCCTGGAGGTGGGCCCTCTCACACAGGGTTACAGGAAGTGGAATGATATGATGGAGATAATCCATCAGCGATGATAAAAACTCCGGACTCCACCTCTTTATCTGAGCTGAGAACTCCTCTCACACAACCTCAGTCCCAGCAACAGGTTCCTCGGGGACACCAGTTCACCTTTATTCATGGTTCTGTGAGAAGAAACAGGGAGAACCCAGACAGAAACGGGTTAGGGTTGGGGAAGTGGAATAAAGAATGGCCGATGTTTTTTGTCGTCTTTTCATTCCGAGCGCAGAAAGCTGTGGAAAACCTGCCGGCCGTCACACAGCAGCGGCGGCGGATGGGGGACGGATCTGGAGGGATCAGAACTGAGAACGAGATCAAACCTGTAAAACTAGGATGAGGAGAACAGCAGCAGGATGGAGAAAAGATCCGTTGTGTCCCCGTCACCGCGGCAACAATACGCTCTGTCCTGTCTCCGCTTTGGTTCGAGTCTTATCTCCGTCTGCAGCCGTACCGTGGTTACTCTGACCCGCCGGGCGATGGCGGTTGTCAGAGCGAACACGCTGGCGGGGAGGTTGAATGGATGGGGGGGGGTCTTAAATCCTGTTACCCTCAGGGATCAATACGCAAACATGACGCCATGGATGAAACCGGCGTCGGAGCTCAGACGTACACTGTGCTCCACTGGGAGCAACCATGAGCGAACGCCATGACGGAGGCGCCTAAAGGTCACTGATGTCGCTCATTCTTTACTCCAGATGAGAAAAATGTTTCCTCCCAGGGAATGTTTCTGTGCAAAGCTGCTCCCCGAGGTCAGAGTCCGATCAGAGGCGCCACCGAAATACTCCGACGGGATGAGGAGCATGGAGTAATGATAGCAACAAGCTGCAAAAATGAATATTTACATGTACTTATATACTCACCAATCAGCCATATCATTACAGCCACTGACAGGAGGAGTCAGAATAAAATGTATTACCGGGTTACCATGGTCACCATGGATTAATGCATGTTACTAACTTGACTTCTTCCCCGGAGTCTTTGTGCCTTTCCCCCTGCAAGGTCAAATGGTTGGTGACTAAATCTGCTGCTGTGGACCTGCTCCATGTCCACTGATTACAACATGATGATGATGATGATCACCATCATCATGATCTTATTGATATATGATTGATATATGATATTATTATTATCATTGCGTAGTAGTTCCCCATTATCCATAGCTCAATGTTACATTACTATTAATGTTATTATCAACCGGAGATCTCTGCTGACACTGGATTACCATAGCTGATGTCATCACTGCTCCCCACCCCCACCCCCCCCCACAATCAGCCCCCAACCCTCTGTTTCTGTCTCTCTCTCTCTCTCTCTCTCTCTCTCTCTCCTATACCCAACCGGTCATGTCAGTAGGCCTTCCACCCTGAGTCTTGGATATGCTCGAGGTTTCTGCCCATTAAAAGGCAAATTGTAACACCGCAACAATAAAGTTGTAACATTACCTGAGAAAAATGGTAACATTCTGACACTGAAGCTGTAAAGTTACAAGATTGTAACTTGTTAATTGTAATATAACAACAAAATCGTGGGACAAGAAAATAATTGTATATTTAAATAGTCCAGGTTCAAAAAATGAAACAGTCCAGGTTCATACGGTAAAACAGTCCAGGTTTATACAGTGAAACAGTCCAGGTTCACGCAGTGAAACAGTCCAGGTTCATACAGTGAAACAGTCCAGGTTTATACAGTGAAACAGTCCAGGTTCATACAGTGAAACAGTCCAGGTTCATACAGTGAAACAGTCCAGGTTCATACAGTGAAACAGTCCAGGTTCATACAGTGAAACAGTCCAGGTTCATACAGTGAAACAGTCCAGGTTCATACAGTGAAACAGTCCAGGTTTATACAGTGAAACAGTCCAGGTTCATACAGTGAAACAGTCCAGGTTCATACAGTGAAACAGTCCAGGTTCATACAGTGAAACAGTCCAGGTTCATACAGTGAAACAGTCCAGGTTCATACAGTGAAACAGTCCAGGTTCATACAGTGAAACAGTCCAGGTTCATACAGTGAAACAGTCCAGGTTCATACAGTGAAACAGTCCAGGTTCATACAGTGAAACAGTCCAGGTTCATACAGTGAAACAGTCCAGGTTTATACAGTGAAACAGTCCAGGTTCATACAGTGAAACAGTCCAGGTTCATACAGTGAAACAGTCCAGGCTCAGAGGTGTACAAACTTAAATACTCATGGGAGTGTCTCAAAGTCGGGACGTCACCAGAATCTCAGAGTTAAGCTTAGAAACGTTCTACTTTTATCTGACTTCCATGTCAAACTCAAATGTGAGAAGAAGTCAAGTATTTCAGGGCGCTGCAACAGAATGAATCCCAGCTGCCAACCCACAATGCAACTCTCTCCGTCTCTCTGACACGAGAGGCGGATGCGGTGGAAAAAGTCCTTGATTGAAGGGTTTGCTCTTTAGCGGACCATCTTGGTCTCAAAGACCAAAGCTCTTCAAGGATCATCCAAGTCAAGTGGCGGGACCCCGTCGCCCCGGCAACAGGGAGGGAGCTATTTGGAGCCGCGGGTTCTCAGCCGCTCCTGCTGGCGGCTTGGGAATAAAATCTCGCTCACAGTTTTATTCTCTCTCTACTTTGGAGCGAGATGATGTCACGCTTTAGTAAAGACCTCAGAGGTTCGGATCGTTAGATTCGTTAAAAGGGACTCAGGCTGGAGTATAAATTAAAAAATAGTGTCATCAACAAAACCAGAGAGGTTTTTTTTCTTAAAAAACAAAAACTGGTTCTGGTATTAATTCAGAAGAAAGGGGTGTCCATTCTCTATGTTAAAAATTAACTAGACTGCGATTTGTTTTGAGTTTATTTCGTTTTGTGGAACGCACCATCTTCACGAGTGACAAAAAGGACCATAAAAACCCTCAGAGTCAACATTTTAACCTAGAAACTAATCATGACACGGAAACAAACCTGGAAAACTTAAACCCTTATAATGTCCTCAACATGAAAGAAAGTGGGAATTCTTTGTATTTAATTCATTATTCATCCATTATCATTAATCTAAGATCTTAGTTATCATAAAAGTACAAATTGTTTGGGTAAGCATGTTCACAAACAGTCAAAAATAATCAGCCTTTGATTGAAAACAGTTTCAATAATTGGAGAGAGAATATTTCTAATTAGAATAGCTCAGCCTTTTGGGAAAGAGTGTTTATTGAAAATGATTCAACCCTAATTTGAAATTTTTTTTTGGTTTAACCAAGTCACGTAATTCTGTTTAGTAAGTCTTCACATGCTTTAATATGCCGAAAACAAATCCTACGTATTAAATAGGACTTTTCTCAATAGCCAAAGGTAAATGCTGCTTCCTCGGTGGCCCCATTGACCTGTGGTGTCCCCCAGGGCTCCGTCCTCGGCCCCTTACTCTTCAGTTTATACATGTAGCCACTGGGTAACTTTATAAACAGGCTCAACCAAAATGCTTAGCACGACATAAGAGGGTTAAAAATATGTTTTCAATATTTAAATTTGTTTAATTACTGAACCGCATTTAAATAGTAAATTCTTTGGTCATAATTTGTGCTTTTTGTTCTGGTTTGTTGAAAAGATTATATGATTGTTGAAAGAAATAAAACATTTAGGAAATGGAAGGTCAACCAGCGACGAACCCTATGGAGATGACACTTTTAACGACATGGGGTCACGACCCCAGATCCCTCCTCTGACTCAGCTCACAGCATCTCCGTGTTCGATATGAGCGACTCCTCATCTCCCTGATCCTAATTTGTGTTTTACAGATGTGTTATTGATGAGCGACAGCGTGTCGGTGGGCTGAGGTCCCCCATCGCCTCATTAGAACGTCTGACTCACAGGCTTTATCTGTAATTGCTCACTCTCCACATCAATTACGCCGTAATGTCAGCGTTTCTCCCCGTATATTCTCTCTCTTCCATTCAGGCTGCAGCAGCGGAGGGATCGACAGGCGACAACGGCACAAGCCTCCCTGCAGCATTTGTTTACAACGAGCCACAACCTCCCCTGAGGGGCTCCAAGGTGCAAAACAAGAGAAACCAGTCAAGGAGAAACGTCGCCGCCGCCCGGCGGCTGAAGCGGCGATCAGAAGGTCGATTTCATCCGACATTATTTTCATGGACATTGCTTCTGAAAACCCCTCATCCGACTTGCGAGGTCTGGGGAGTTGTCGGTGGTTTCAGCAATGTCGTGATTCATTTATTTGTGATGAAGCATCGTAGGAACTGAAATCTTAACTGCCATGACATCATAGGTGATCAGATGATGGACGCCACGGAGAGAGCGCCACCGGCTTACCCCGTCAGTTCCTGCTTTCCTCGTCTCAAAGATGACATCAACTTAAATCGTCCCTTTTTTTGATCCCCACACTGAAACTAGGCTGTGAAATCTGTTTGTAGAAATGACTGTTAAGAGCTGCAGCAGCGTCACTGCATGATTCCTTTAAAAGCATCATTCTCTCTAAAGGACGTCTGAACGATGAAACCATCTTGCGTATCGTATTTTCTACAATAACAATGTAGACAATCAGAATTTATTGTAATTTACAATCATTTTATGTGATTGACTCTCTGACTGTAAACAGTTTGATATTATGTCTGTTTTCTTTGGTTATTTAGCGTAACGTCTTTTGCATGGTGGTCATAATGTTGGTGACAAAATTCCGGAAACAACAGCTGCTCGAATGTTACGGCACATAACACAGAATTGTCTCTACAGCGTACGATCTATCTGTTCAGGAAAAGTTCTCACACCCATACAATGTGGCGAGATATTTGTTATTTTATCTTGCAGAACATTCTTAGCTTTTTTTGAGCTGAACTAATACTTTGCTGTCTTATAACTCTGATCATTCGGTTGTTTTGCACAATCCTCTAGAATAAACCTAAATTTCATTGTGTTCTAGAAAGAAATTGAACATTACATTCAGATTTAAATCCAGTTATAAAAACATTGTAAAAACTGAGGTGCCAATTCGTTGTTTTTACTTGAATTTTCGTCTGTCCCTGACAAATTTAAAAATGTTCCTTCAAATTGTTGTTATTACTAAGTTATAACTATTGTTATTACTTGGCTTACTATATTTTATTTTCAACATTATCTCTGTTACTTACTGTAGTTTACTTATTATTCTGTTATGTCTGTTTAAGCGGTGAAGGACAATGAATGAATGGACGAATGTTAGGATGAGGCGTGTTGCGAGGACCGATAAAAGGAGGATTTGGCGAGAACATTTTTCTACACAACCACCTATTATGCATAAACTGAGTGACAGATTTTGATGAAACTTCATAACAGAGCTGCTCAGTTTTCTGTCACGTGACCACTTACTAGAAGAGTTGGTCATGTGACAGGAAGAGCTCATTTTAATGTCAATGAGGATCATAAAAATGGGTGGAGTCAGGATTTCTTTCTACTTTTTTGTGAGTTGCACAAAACCTGCTTTCCGGATTGAATTTTTTTTTGTCCCATAATTTTGATGTTATATCACAATTTATAAGTTACAATCTTGTAACTTTACAAGTTCAGTGTCAGAATGTTAACTATTTTTTTTGACTGCTACAACTTTAATCTCACGATGTTTAATGTTACGACTTGCTTTCTACTTGTAGTATTTAGACTTCGTTCTGGTAATATTAAGTTCTTAAAGTCTTCTTAAACTTATCTCGCAAAAACATTGACATGAAAACTTCTTTGATGTACCATTATGAATCATTCTCAACAATGACAGTATCTTCACATTAGGGATTCTTTTTTTCTAAGTCCATGACGTCGAAAAATGTATAAATGAATATTGAACAGCCATGAAAGCTGGTAGAAGGTTGATTCATATTACATCATCATGAAGAAAAACACCATTTGGGAAATATTCTTGACGATGAAGCAAAGAATGACGCCGAAATGATTTCAGATTCTACCGGTAGGATTCTCATGTAATAATTAAATCATTAAATGATCACATTCACTGCCTATATACTGATATATGTATAAGCAGTAAACAGTAATATATCATTTCTATTTTTATTATTTTAACTAAGCCTAAACTGCCATCCCCAACAGCACGGGTTTATCCCCAAAAGACCCCCAATGCCCTGCATCTTACAAACCCCTGGTTGAACTATTGAGTAAAATAAGAAACATTCTAGATATATCTCTTCTAATCCATTTATATGCACCAATTTGGAATAAAGCGGATCAATCCATGAGAAATTATGGCCTGAAAAGTTTTGTAGATAAAGCTCCTCCTACTTTCGGAAGCGTAGAACCGAGCTTTGCAAAAATCACTCCAGTTGTTCCTCACTCTAAGCCTATGCGGGTTTAAAATGTATACATGATCCATGAAACAGTTTTTGACTTCTTCTTCTAAAATGAAGGATCTTTGGGTTTCGGGGACACAGTGATATAAAACATCGTAGGCTTAATGTCGCCGCTCACGCAGCCATTCTGTTGTGACATCATACGTGACTCACAGCCACCTGAAGGACGCCGAGGAGAGAGCTTGACCTGCTGGTCCAGAGTGTGGATTGGTCAATCAGTCCGACCTTTTGTCAGTCTGTCAGCAGGACTTCACAAAATCTATGAGACATCTTTTGTTGAAACCTCGCAGGTTGTAGCGAGCAGCGAGGAGGGACCCGTTAGATTCAAGGATTAGAAATCAAAGGGGCGGAGTCAGGAATTGGGTACGAGGGGAGGCGTTTTCAACCCCATGTTTTTATGTATCAACTGTGAGACAATAGAAGAGTTGGTCATGTGACAGGAAGAGCTCTTGCGAGGTTTAGGAACCAGGTGGAGTCGGGCTTTTATTTCTCTTTTTTTGAACATTGTAGGATTTTGACAGTTTTTACACATAAACTGCTCGATGGATTAAAATAATTCTGGCAGCCTTGACCCTGAATTTCAAAGAAAATAATAAAATATCAGCACAACGTTCCAGAAACCAACTCAGGCTTTAATGTAAATTGCATCAGTTTGAGTTTAAGTTCTGTCAATAAAGCTTTAAATTATTATATATAAACATGTTTTTGCATGTCTGTCATGAAAGCAGTTTTATTTTCTGTACTTTTTATGTGTTTTCTACAACGAATCCTGTTTTTGTAAAAAACATTTCTTAAAAATGTGACACCTTAACTCTTCTAATGTTAAGTTTACCATGTGAAAGGGTTTCATTTCTCAATAATCTGACTTTCTCCTCTTAAAACTATGACTTCCTTCATCTGCCATACATCTCTGCCATAACGTTCAGCCTGGACAGAAGAAGAACTTTTTATTCTCACAGGTTTTTCAGTCATGGGGTTCTGGATTTATTGCTTCCAGTCACGTCATGAGGAATCTGAGCTGCGTTGGCGCAGCTTCGTCTCCCCAGACACTCCTCCACACGTGCACACGTATACGTGCACGGAAATCAGCAGGTCATCACGGGCGAAAATGACGGACTCACTCCAATACAAATCTATTAAAAGACGTTAATTTGCTATTAGCAACATCAACATTCCCGACAGCACCTCAGGGCGGCAGAGCCTCAGGGCGGACCAAAACAACCAAAGGACTCCTCACCTCGGGTTTTTGTTTTGACTGAGGGATTCAGACCTGAGAGTTCTCTGGGGAGTATACAAATAATGGATTTGACATGAGACTCCTTGTGTTTGGCCTGCAGATGTGAAATGAAGCTCCTCCTGTCGTGTCTACAATCCAAGAAAAGATCACTCTTACACTTTCCTCTAATATCCCCCTGCGTCAGTCCGCAGGAGGAGAAGCTTCATCTTCCTGACTAAATGTGTGTTTTAGTCTGTTTAGTGTTTAAGTTCCTAAAATAAAACACAACTTTTCAGTTATTTGGGGAACGGTTATCTCTCTCGAACCTTTTAGGAGCTTCACCCTCCACAGAGACGAGGCTGAGCTCTTCATTTCCACATTCCCCTGTTCTGCTGTTCCCATCACCTTTACGAGGTAAGGAGGGCTTACTCACGGGTGCCATCGAAGTGGGTGGCGATGGTGTCCAGAAATGTGTTCTGCGGGGCCAGGAGGCCCTTCATCACCGGCATCTTGACCCAGACGTTTGACGGCCAGAAGCTGACAGGAGGTCACACCATCCCAGAGACGCAGCCGGTGCAAACCAGGAGGAAACTTTGCAGGTGAGATTCCGGAGCCGGTCACGAGGAGGATGCACATCTACGGCCGGGCGTCTCCGGCAGACAGGAGGTTCAGGTGTGCCAGTGGGACTGGGAGCTGCACGGAGGGATGAAATCCAGGTGAGATCCAGCTCGTCTGAAGCTCATTCCAGCCGGGGGTAAGTTATCCTCTAAGTCCACCGAGCTTTCCATCTGTAGGAAGAAAATGTCTGCACCTCTCCACGCCTCAGACGGATAGTTTTATCGCCTCTCTGCTGCTCCCATCCACTCCTGTGAGCGGCCAGCCAATGAGATGCTGCCATCCTCTGTAGGGACCTGTTTTCATCTGTGGTGGGGGTACAGAGAGAGGGAGGAGAGAGGGAGGAGAGAGGGAGGATGCTCTCGGAGCGGCTGACAGCACCATTACACCCCGTGGCGCTACTATCAGCACATGGCTTTTGTGTGAATGTCTACAAATCCAGCAGAGATGGATCACCTGCAGGCGCTCAGGGCAGCCGATTGTCTTCAGCTGCTTTGTTGTCACTGACTCCAGGGATCGTGTGCCTGGGGCTCCGAGGAGCGACGCTCAGATTGATTTCTGCGTACGTTCATAAACGCGGGAGCTGCGTGAGCCGAAATACCTTCCTGGAGGGTTCGAAGCTCGTCTCCTCTGGATGGAGCCGGACGCCGCTGCCACTCATCCCGGAATTAAGGCTCCCGGATAAAAGCGGCTAAGCGCGGATTAAACGGATGACACTGGAGATGTTTTTCATGACAACTTGACACTAAACACTCCAAAGTAGTGCAGCGTCTTAACTTTGACCCCGGCGAGCGACGCGGCTTAGCTGACGAGGGATTTCTGGACACCGGGTCCTTAAACGCAGCACTTTGCTTCATGCTATTCAGATTTGACTCTGAAAGGGAAACACGAGTCTGAGATTAATCTAATTAACGTAAATCAGTAGATGTGGATTACTTTAAAGAAGATTTTAAAGGAGCAGTTCACACAAAAATAAAATCCTGTCATCATCTGCTCGCCATCACGGTGAAGTTTAAAAAAGCCCAGCAGATGAACAAGGCTGCAGAGTTCTACACAGATCAAGTAGATGGGGACAATTCAAGGCTTCAGAGGAGCCAGAACTGGTCAGAAAGTATGTTATTTTAAATCCTTTCTGTAATCCCTCTGCAGTCTGTCAACACGTTTTCTCCATTTTTGCTTTAAAATTCAGATTAGAATTATAAGAAGATATTTATAAATCTGACGCCCACATTTCTGAGTTCACAGAATTACCTGTGGGTGGAGACAGACGGCTCCGATCAGCTCCTCCCCTTATCCTGCATCTTTAACCTTGTTTTATCTTCATGTCACGATCCCAAACAAATGAGGATGTATCCTCATTCACGTAATTCACCTCGCACATTTTTGCCTCCTGGCGTTTTTTCTATTGGCTTCTTTGTAATTGTGTTGTACAAAAACAACGCATCACATTCCGTGTCAACATGCCTAAATAATGCACAGACAATAAATGAAACCTTTGAAATGTTTTAATAAAATCGGGAGAATAATTATAATTCGGTCAAATTGAAGTTGAAATAGAGAAAAACTGGTACATAAATGGATAGAAATAGAATAAAACAAGGGTAAAAAGCATAAAAAACCTGTGGGGTCCCCCAAGGATCAGTCTTTGGCCCCATTCTCTTCATACAGTTCATGCTCCCCCTTGGCCATGTCATCAGTCGATATGGACTCTCATTCCATTGTTACGCTGATGAAACGCAAATCTACATAAAAACTGACACATGTTCCTCCTCAGCCTCTCCATCCTCATCGTCATCATCATCTCCCCTGTCGACTCTCCGCGCTTGTCTGGAGGAGATAAAGGTGTGGATGAAAAACAACTTTCTCCAGTTGAACAGCTCCAAAACCGAAGCTATTTTAATTGGCCCACATCAGACCCAGTCTTCCTCCAGAACCAGTATTACCTTCTCTGGTCACGACATTCCCCTCTCTTCATCAGTCACCAACCTCGGTGTAAGATTTGACCCTCAACTCACTTTTGAATCCCACATCAAACACATCTGCAAGATCTCCTTTCACCATCTCAGATATATTTCCAAATTCTGTTCTTCATTGGCTTCCCATCTCCACCAGGATTGATTATAAGATCTCTCTCCTCATTCACCAGTGCATCCATGTTAACGCACCCCCCCCCCTACCTGAAAGAACTACTCACCCCACTGACCTAATATTGCTAATATTTTTATATTATTACAAAAAAAATTTTTATTGATGCTTTTATTTGCTTTTACCTTTGTAGCACTTTGAGATTTGATCCAAATGTGAAGTGCGTTATGAATAAAATCTATTATTATTATTACTATATAAACTGGTAAAACGTAATTCCGGTGAAAATGGTGACGCCACAGCCTCACCTCCTCATGGCTGCTGGGATTTCAGCCTGATAACCACGTACGGAGAGAACAAACATAGCCGAGTTTGAAGCTTGGTGATGTCGCCAACTACTGGCCTGGCAGGAAAACCGGCAGCATCAGTCCGCTGTTTTTGCTCGGATGAGTTCCCCGATGTCATTTCTGAAGGCTAATCTTTTTAAAAGATGATGAATTTTATCTAACAACTCATGTTGAAGCTCGTGGAGCAGAAGAACAAGTCCATCTCAGATTGTCTCCTAGTCCAAGTCTGGAGCTAAACCTGACTGAGAGGTAGTGGTAGAAGTCAGAGCGACAGAAATAGAATAAATCGGAGGGTGGGGGGGGTCTAATACTTTTTCACAGCAGTGTTGATTAATCGGACGAGGACGAGAAATACCTTCCAGCTGTGTTTCGGCATCATGTGACACCATGGGCTTGAAGCGAGAAGAAGTTCTTTCCATACATCAAGAGTGACTTTATGCAAATCTGGAGTCCAGCGAGCAGAAACAAAAACATCTGTGGGGGCGTTCTTGAAAAAGTTGAGCCGATTCAGCGAACGCGTGGGTGTTTCCTACAGCCAGAAATGAAATTTGTAATCTTTAGGGTGAAAAAAAGCCAAACCCAAGTTTGGCAGCAGCTGCAGATGAGAGTGAGCAGGTCGAGGAAACGCTGAGGGATAAGATCTGTGTTCATGCATGAAGATTTATGGAACAGCAGGCGCTACATCATTATTTCTATTATCCTGTCAGTCAGAGAATGATGGTGAGATGTTGGAGGAGATTTATTGACCCCTCCTCAGGCATACAGGGAGAACATTTGGAGAATATGGAAATTGAGCCTGAATGAATTCTTCTTACCCCTTTCTGGTCCGATCCACTGGCACTACATTTCCCACAATCCTCAGCGGTGCAGTAGCAGCTGGAATCCTATTCAGGGGTGAAACTCCAGATTTGTTTGCCGTATTAAAAAAAAAACCCCAAACACATTTGGAAGAATTCTTTTATTCCTCTGGAACAAACACTTAGATTTTGGTGGCCATCCAGATAATCACTGTAGTTAGCTTATGTTAGCTATCATAGCTAATGGTAACTGACTTCAGCTACCTTACAAAGAATTTGCAGATTTTATAATTGTTTAAGATAGCATATTTCAGCTATCATAGCATAAAGTAAATATGAAGTTAGCTTATATCAGCTTTCATACGTTAATTCAGTTAGAGTTAGCTATCACTGCTAAAGTTATATGTAGCCTTTCATCAGCCTGCCTTAACTAGTTAGCTAATGTCTGCTATCAAAGATACAGAAGCTAACAGGACTAGCATCTAAGTTCAAGAAGAAGTCCAGTAACATTCTACAGCGACCTTCAGTCAGATAATGATAATAATAGTAATATATTTTATTTATAATTCACTTTACATTTGGATCAAATCTCAAAGTGCTACAAAGTAAAAGCAGATAAAAGCATCAATAAAAAATAAAATAATAACTATATAAAAACATGACCAAAAAGCAGCAATGTTAATTAAGGTTATAGGTTCTGCTAAAAAGGAAAGTTTTAAGTCCTTTTTTTAAATGTCAGTCGTCTGTGGAGCCCTGAGATGGTCAGAGAGGGCATTCCACAGACGAGGGGCAGCAGAACAGAAGGCCCGATCACCCATGGTGCTGAGCTTAGTCCGGGGAAGGAGGAGGCGGTATGAATGGGTAGAACGGAGGGATCGTGTTGAGGTCAGTGGGGTGAGTAGTTCTTTCAGGTAGGGGGGTGCGTTACCATGGATACACTGGTGAGTGAGGAGAGAGATTTTATAATCACCTTTATCTCCTCAAGAGAAGCGCGGAGAGTTGACAGGGGAGATGATGATGACGATGAGGATGGAGAGGCTGCGGAGGAACATGTGTCAGTTTTTATGTAGATTTGCGTGTCATCAGCGTAACAATGGAATGAGAGTCCATATTGACTGATGACACGGCCAAGGTGGAGCATGTACAGTATGAAGAGAATGGGGCCAAGGACTGATCCCTGGGGGACCCCACAGGTGACGGTGTGTGTCCGGGACTTTGAACTTCCAAGGGAAACGTATTCTGTTCTGCCAGTGAAGTAGGATTGAAACCAGTTTAGGGCGGTGTCAGTGAGTCCAGTGGTGTGATGTAGGCGGTGTAGGAGTATTCCATGGTCAACTGTGTCGAAGGCAGCTGACAAATCAAGGAGATTCAGGAGGGAAGTTGAACCAGCATCTGCTGCCATCCGTAGGTCATTTGTGACTCTAAGCAGAGCTGTTTCTGTGCTGTGGGCGGAGCTACAACCACACTGAAAGGTCTCAAAGAGGTGACTCATGACTTGTATCACATGACTTGTATCCCAGAGAAAATCACTGGGGGATTTGAAGAAGGTGGTTCTGGTGCTGGCTGGGTAAACTTCAGGAGTTTGTCGACTGGGAGTGGGCTTAGATTCTTCAGGAACAGCGCCAGAAGCTGATTTCTGTCTTTCCATCACATTCCATCACGTCTACAAAGTCCAAACAGTTGTTTCTACTCTATGCATGTACTGTGTAACATGTGATGAATAAAGTAAAGTTTATTATTATTATTATTATTATTATTATTAATGCTGGAACCATTCGGATCAATCCTTAACATAAAAGACTCAATGAAGACCCACAGTTCTAATCCTGATTTCCTGTGAGGAAACTAAGCCTCTCTCAATTAACGCCGTCCTTCTTTCCTGCGGAGGAGCCATTGACAAATCGGTCAATCTCAAATCTGCCTCCATTGAATCAACTCCAGTCCAGCAGATGTTTCTAAATCCTCCAGCCACGCGAGGATGGCAGAGAACCAACTCGCCAGACCTCAACCGGAACAACACACAGGATGCGGATTAAAATATCGGTAACAAGTTTCCTACAGGGCCAAAACAAAACAAACACAATTATATCCTAATCCTTCCTCTTCTTTCAGCTCTTCCCTTTAGGGGGCGCCACAGCGGATCAGCTCGATCCACATATTGATTTGGCCTAAGTTTTAAGCCGGATCCTGAGACAACCCGGTTTCTACTTGGCACTTGATCTCTATCTGTCTGTGTGGAAGATTTAAAAAATGTAACTTTAAAGTTCAATCAGTTATATTGACCCAACCCAGGTACATTAAGTTAAACCAACCGTAATTGTTAGATTAATACTAAAACCCATTTAATCATGTGGAAATACAAAAAAATGATGATTTTATGTTAATCCAGAGAGTTTATTTTTTTACGTAGAGGCGAAACGTTTCTTTGCCAAATGAACCTTAAAAACAAGAAAAATTCCCTCTAATTTTACAGAGTGAACCTTTAAGCGGTGGACCAGCAGTCCCGGTTAATAATACGTCTGTGTCTGCTAAATTGAGGTGCTGAGGAACCTTCCCATCCTCAGATGTGAAGGTTCCTAATCTCAGGCCTCCAGAGAGGAACATCTCGCTGAGGTAATAGTCTTGTTAGCGTCGGATCGCTCTGGTGCCGCTGGCGTCACATCTCCTGCTGAAATGGGCCGATGCTAAAAATATCAGCCCACTTTATGAGACCTGCAGAAGGAGAGCGTCCCAGGTGTTCCGATGTGGGCTGGTTTAGCGCTCAGCTGCCTCCTCCCTCCTCCACATGACGAACGACTGAGTAAGATCTGCTGATGTCATCCCACGCCTCTTCGGCGCTACGGTCCCCCCCCCCAAGTGTTTCCGTGAGAAACACGGACCCTTTCATTCCTCAAACTTTCTGTAGCTTTACTGGCTGGCGAATGTTAGCTTACTCAGCTTATTTCTGCAACCCCTTCCGCCCCGCCACTGCTTTGTTGAAAACGAGACAGAAGAAGACCAGCTGCTCTTCTTCAAAGGAGATGTTCATTCAATGTCTGCTGGAGTTCTTAAGTCTGGAAAAGAAACACTTTTGCAGCTTTCTGCTGAAAAGCTGACGATGTTCTTTTTTTTAATGACTCCATTCACTAATATGACCTAATCCGAGTCTCCAGAAGACCCCAAATGGATTTAAAGAGACTAATGGTGCTGAAATCCTCACCAGAGCGCCAAACCTGAGCGGAACCTTTAGACTGCTTCCTGCCGGTGCGTGTTCCATTTCCTCCCTCTCCTCCCGCTGTCGACTGAAACAAACACATCCGCTAATGAGGTGCAAACCCTTCCTGTTCAGAAGGGTCTCACCTCGGCCATCTTTAAATCTAAAAAGAAATTCAATCTTTCAAATCCACAAGAAATGTCTCCTAAATGTCCATTTTTCAGGGTAAAGGTGCAAAGAGATCAGTCTGGGAAGGGTTCTAAAGCTCTTTTCTATGGTTCTGGGATGCCGCAGATCCACTGTGAGACACATGAACTACCCATGAAGAAGACCTGGACCAATAGAGAACCTTCACAGAAGCGGACCACCTGCCACAAACTATCCAAGAGCACAATGAAAGATCATTCAGGAAGTCATAACAGATACAAATGAACCTAAAAAGGATCTGTGGGACTGTCTCACCTCCATAAAGGTCAAAGGTCATAAGACACTGGACAACAATAGCATCCTGGCAGAGTGGCGAGGTCGGAATTTACACCTTGATGACACTCAGAACTTCTGGGAGAATCTTCTCTTGACTTAAGAATGTAAAATTGAACTGTTTGAAGACGAAGGGTGTAAACCAAACACAGCATTCCACTAGAAGAACATCAGACCCCCGGTCAAACATGGAGGTGCCCGAGGAATGTTGTGGAGACGATCCGATGCTTCAGGACCAGGACGACACGATGTCATTGAGGGAAACGTGAACCCTGATCTCTAGCAGAAGATTCTGAGGGGGAATGTCAGGTCATCGGTCTGAAAGTTGAAGCTCTTGCAGCGAGATGATCTCCAGCTCAAGGTCAGACTCTGAACCTTAACCCCCCTGAGAAGCTGTGGAGGAACCTAAAAAGATCCGTTCCTGCTCACAAAGCCTCCAGTGTGACGGCTGTAAGGAAGAGTGGGCCAATGTTCCTCCCCAGAGACGTCAGAGACTGATCTCCAGATGTCGTAGGAGGTGTTGCTGCTGAAGGCGGAAGAACTTCTTACTGGTGATTTAACCTTTCAGCCTTATTGAGTGAAGCTATCATGTAAAACTTGTATTTTATGTTTCCTCTTGTTGTTTTATGTTGAATTTAGTTTGAAGATCAGACAGAAACAGAGGGAATCAGGAGGGTCTGAGGGTCTTTTTCACGGGGCTGAGGCTGCAGGATCATCTCCATCTAGAGGCGACAGAGAGGAATGTCTAATGGGAGCAAACAGGGAGCGACTGTGAGCTGATGTTTGCTGCATGACTTCATCAGAAACTCCGTTTGAACTTTAATGAAGCTGGTTTTAAAGGTCGGCCGACTGGGAGCTCGCTGCCGGAGCTAATCGTCATCATCATCATCATCATCATCATCATCATCATCATCATCATCATCGTCATCGTCGGGACAGGAGGGAGATTAAATTACAAGTCTGGAGACAAATGTCACAGCTGAGTGGAAGAAATGTCACATTCCAGTCACAAGTTTTGACTAGAGCCAGAAAGTACTGATTTATCTTTAGGAACTGTCAGAGGAACCCAGACAGAACATCCATGATTAGGACCCATATTTTGTCGGGAGGAGGAAAATCTGCAGATAAACGTGATATGATGAAACATGAAGTAATTGAAAAAGAGGAAATTGGAGAAGTTTAAACTTAACCAGCAGACTTTGAAATCACCATACCAACGTATTTCTCCTCTAACTGCCTCATAAATATCAAATATAAATATAAACAACAACATTATACAGTCAATATAATATTAGTTCCACGGACGTCGTCTCTGCCACTCAATGGGAGATGCGGGTTCCAAGGGACCTAGTGGTGTATCTCTCCCTAAGCGCCCGAGATGCATGTAGAGATACGGTTTAATATTTTCTTGCCACACTACAGAACCCCTGTGTTTCTGAAGGTTCCGTGAAGGTTCCGTTGGGATCACTTCATAAGTCCAAACTGCCTGCCTTCTTCGGCTCTAGGCGATTAAACTGCCTTCTCTCGGGTCGGGTCGCACGGTTTCAATCGTAGCTTTCGCAGTTGATTATTTCCACTTCCCCACCACTACGTCTCATTTGTCCCATGGGTTCAGTTAGGAGGTTCTTCTCATACCTTTTCGGGATGGAACCATTCATACTCGTGGAGACGCGCGTTTGTAATAAACTGAATTGTTCCTTTATGGGTTAGAAAATTCCCCTCCTCAACATTATTCAGCAGAATAATAGCTGCATTCTCGGTTTCCTCCTTAATACCTCCCTCCTTTTGAAACCAAACAAAGATTCTACTCATCCGGCTAATTACAGCTAATTATTATCAACTCTCAAGAAGTATAATACACCTTGTTTACTGCAGCTTTGGGTTCTGTGCATTTAAGGATCATTATTAACTTTATTTGTTGTTTTCCGAATAAGTGCAGGGTTTAGATAATTGTGTTAGAATCATTAAATTACCCTTTGTTAAAACATTATGAATATTTCACAGTCATATTTGGGAATGTTTATCATATTAAACTTCTAGTATTTACAAGAGCGTGTGAACTTACCTGCCCATTTTGATTTTGGTACTGTTTAATTTAATCACAGGTTGACTGGGGTTTGAATCCTGCTCAAAAGACAATCCAGGGTGGACCCTGATGAAGGTCCTTGTGCTTCAAGCCCACCCAGCCACATCTAGTGTCGCCCCCAAGCTCGAATTAAAGGGGAAGGTTGTGTCAGGAGGGGCATCCGACTTAAAGAAAACAAAAAACGACGCCAAATAAATACGTGGACGAGACGATCCGCTGCAGCGACCCCCCTAAAAAATAAATAAAAGTGAAATAAATAATAAATAAATAAGTGTGAAATCGATCGTGCTATAAAAGCGGTGGAGACTTTTTGCCTTAAGCAGGCCAAAAGTTGTTTTGGAATTAAATTAGGGAATTTGTTATTTTCCTCCTTTGGTTTCTGTTTTTCTCTGAGTTAATGGACCACTGGAACTAAAAATACATTTTGGAGAAGACAAATTCCTACTGAATCTCCCCTCCTATCACCCTCCTTTCGCTGCATTCCCTCTCTTCCTCGGTCTCCCTCTCTCTCTCTCCCTGTAGTGACATCACATGACTGCATTATCTTTTTAAACAAAGCTTATAGTTAGGTTCTGGCTCAGGCTGGTCCTGGACCAGCTCTTGGTTCTGCTGCCACAGACTTAGACTAACACTTTTTCTATAACATTTTTTGGGCCTCAGGTAGCCCTCCTTGGCCTGGTTGTCCTGAGGCGGTCCTGCGGGTCGGCCTCAGGGCTGAGCTATCTGGCTTCCGTTGGGACTTTGAAGTGGCCCCTTGCCACTAGTGGGGGTCTTACTGCATGATTCTGGCCCAGCACACCGGCGTCTACTGTGACCCGATCTTCAGTGTTGTTTGCGGCCACTAGTGGCCAGTGTTTGCAGCCAACATCATCAACATCATGAGAAAATAGGTATTAATTTCAAAATTGAAACGTTTATTGAAAGATGGCTGGTTGAGGTCGCATACACACACTCGCATAAAAATAATGATCTACTGCCAGATCAAACAGCATGTACTCCCTAATGAAATGGTTTGTACTAATCTTGGTACAAACAATAAATGTACGCGTAGGCAGACTTATAAAAGAAAATAAAGAAAGTTCTACTACTTCACCAAGTAAATTTTATGTCAGCATCACAGCAAATGTCCGCTATCATAATCTATGTGAACAAGTGCTAGCCATCAAAGCTAACGTGAGCTTCTGTCAGCTATCACAGCTAATGTGAGCCAAAGTAAGCATCAAAGCTAATGTCTACCATCATAATCAATGTGAACAAGTGCCAGCCATCAAAGCTAACGTGAGATTCTGTCAGCTATCACAGCTAATGTGAGCCAAAGTAAGCATCAAAGCTAATGTCTACCATCATAATCAATGTGAACAAGTGCTAGCCATCAAAGCTAACGTGAGCTTCTGTCAGCTATCACAGCTAATGTGAGCCAAAGTAAGCATCCAAGCTAATGTCTACCATCATAATCAATGTGAACAAGTGCTAGCCATCAAAGCTAACGTGAGCTTCTGTCAGCTATCACAGCTAGTGTGAGCTAAAGTAAGCATCAAAGCTAATATCTACCATCATAATCAATGTGAACAAGTGCCAGCCATCATAGCTAACGTGAGCTAATGTCAGCCTACATCGTTAACATGACCTACTGTCGGCCATCAAACCAAATGTGAGCTAATATAGTACATCGCAGCTAATGTGAGTTAATGTCCGCCATTGTAGCTAACGTGAGCTAAAGACTCTTCCCAGTCTGGCTAGAATTTGAAGATAGACAGTAAACATTTTCACACTTAAATGCCCCCAAATTTGTGCTAGTAAATCTGTCCCAAGCTGACTGCTGTAGTTATAGAATCAGGAAACATGGAGAGTGAAGAGAACCAGAACCCAGCAGAGAGAAGTAAGTAGAAATACTTTTAGGTGTATAATTAAGTATCTTTACTTTTAATTCAAATAAACCCAAATATCTGAAGTGGACTTATTACTTTTGATCATTTTTATTCTGTATCAACAACAGATCCATCAGAATAAACAACAGAAGTAAAGAACAGATCCATCAGAATAAACAACAGGAATAAAAAACAGGAGTAAAGAACAACAGATGAGTGTTTGTTAGAAGTAGCTCTGCAGAGGTTCTCCCAGGATCTTTTCCATCTCCTGGACCACCTTCTGGACCTGCTGCTCCACCTCCTGGTTCTCATCTGGAACAGATTGATGGTTTAAGTCTCTGACAGACATCAAACAGGGATAGGATACACATGAAGGAAATAACCAGGTATAAAATCTTTATTTGGTGATCCACTGAGAACAAAAATAAGTCAGAACGGTCAGTGGAAACCAGAACTGTAAACCCACAGATTAAACCAGAACCACAAACCCACAGAGGGCTCGATTCTAAATCAGAAAACCAGGAACCAAAATGAAGAACTGAAATGACAGGCTTCCTGACTGACCAGATCCAGAGTCCAGAAGTTTAACTGATCAGGACCAGAATTGTTACAAACCCTCCTGTAAGCGGTGCTAGTACTCACCCTCCATTAGTTCTGCCAGGAAGGGGACTGTCTCTGGAAGAAGAACCACAAAGTTCTCCTTCAGTTTGGACGCCACCTCCATCAACACCAGCAAAGAGCAGAACCGGACCTGAGGTAGGAGGAGGAGGAGGGGTCAGGAAGAGGAGGAGTCAGGAGGGGAGCAGGAGAAATCAAGCTAAACTGTCTGTGTGTCTGTGTGTGTGTGTGTGTGTGTGTGTGTGTGTGTGTGTGTGTGTGTGTGTGTGTGTGTGAGTGTGTGTGATCATCCTGTGGGTTGTTCTGGTGTGGTACAGATACCTTAGCGTCTTGGTGGCGGGTCCGCAGCAGGATCTGGTAGTTGATGGTTTTCCACTGGGCGTCGTCAGCGAGCGCCACGGCAAACTGACCCACACAGGGTACGAGGTGCTGGGTCACTCTCTGCTGGTACTCCTGCTCTCCTCCATGGAGGTTCTCCAGCTGCGTACACACACACACACACACACACACACAAACACAGTCAGTAACAGCTCAACCTACCGGCCATCATGCGACCATCCAGCTGCTCTTACTTGCTGCAGCAGCGGCGTCATCAGGGCGTCGGCTCGCTTCGGACTCAAGAACCCATGGGTGTCGTACAGGAAGACCTTGTAGAGAAGGTCGAGAACAAAGCAGAGCAGCAGGGAGACCTTCTGGTCGGTCTGCCACGAGAACTTCATAGGCTCTGATGGAAGATAGAAAAAAACGATTAGCTCCGCCTACCATCTATCAACACAGGATAACTCCTCCTCCCGCCAATTATATCAACATAAAAATAAAATGTTTGTTGAAATATAAGAAAAAAAAACGTGAATTAATGTAGAAACTGTTTCATATGTTAAATTAAATTATGTAAATGAGTTAATTGGACTGAAATTGAAAACTTTTAAAATTAGGTAAATGAAGGGGGCGTGTCTAACCTTTCTGCAGCAGCAGGTCACTCAGCGGCTTCACGAGGTTTCCTGCGAACAGGACGAAGAGTCCTTTCAGGCGGTCGGCGAAGGTGTCGGCGAGACGATAAAAGGTCAGTAGACGCTCACTGCCGGATTTACTCCAGTCTAACAGCTGCAGACACACAGGAACACGCCATCACACCAGAACCACCACCAGGAACACGCCATCAAACCGGAACCACCACCACCAGAAACATGACATCAAACCTGGTTTAACCCTGGTTTAACAGTGGTTTAACCCTGGTTTAACCCCGGTTACCAAGTTAGGGTAAATTTGATCAAGCCTCACCTTGAAGAAGAGCGGTCTGAAGGTCACCTCTGACAGCTTCATCACCATGGTGACCAGACAGTCGATCACACAGCCCTCGATCGCCGCCGTTTCCGCCAGATCATCCTGAACACAACATAAACATTAAGGATGGCGACGTGGCAAGTTTGGTTCAGAACCTCCTGGCTAGAACCGTCACACTGACCTGACTGTGTTCAGCTCGGAAGTCCAGAGCTTCGAGGAAGAACGCCGTGAGGTCTGATTGGTGGATGCTCAGCTGCTCTTTGTCCATGTGACCGATGTGTTCCTTCAGGAGGCTCATCAGCGCCACCAGCTGGGCCTGCAGGGAAACAGAACTTAAACACATCAGAATCACTTGGTTCTTTAGGACAGAGTAATCGGATACTCCGGAACAGACAGACTACACGGACAGCTCTCCTGCGTTTTTTTAAAACAGATGATAAATGGCGCTCTGGTGTCCTACCGTCTTGTCGACAGCCATGTTGCGGTAGCAGGTGCGGAGGGCGGGAAGGAGGACCCTGGAAGGCAGCTTGGTGGCGACCGTGATCCTGAGGGAGGTGAGGCGGATCGACAACTGCGTGGCAGTGGTTGACGAGGAGGCGGAGCTCTCTACCAGGTGAGTCAGGCGACACACCTGTGGGTACAGACGAGGTAGGTGGTGGGCTCCCGAAAGCACTGAGGCGGAACCAGGAGTTCACAGCTGCGGGTTGATGACTCACCTGTGACGCTGTGTCCTGCAGGTAAGGGCTGATGAAGTTGGGCAGTGTCTCCGTGACACGTTGGAGGGCGGTGACGGCGCTCAGCAGGTAGATCTCATTGGTCAACAGCTCCTTCCTTTCAGTCAGAGCGTTCAGCAGTGCCGGCATTAATCTGCATCAGTGGGACGACCATTTAGGTGCAGACATCACCGCTTTGCCATGATCTAGGTTGGTCTGCCCCGCCCCCTCCTTTAGCAGCAGAAACTAAACCCGCCCACTCCTATGATCAACACCAAATCTCCCCTGGCAGTGGAAACTAAACCCACCCACTCATGTGTTTGACACCGCCCCCTCCTCTAGCAGCAGAAACTACCCAGCACACTCGTATATTTGACTCAGGCCCACTCCTTACCGTGGTAATTGTGAGATGGCAAGCGCCTTGAGCGTGCTCACCACCTCCGCGATGCAGAGCAGAGCGCCACCTGTCACATTCTTCTCTTCCTGCGGCGAGGTGATGATGTCCACCGTCTGCAGCAGCACGGGCATCAGCGCCTCCTGGTGGGTGGAGCCAAAACAGCGACAGAGCAGCTTCAGGCTGTAGAGCGCCGTCTGACGGTTGATAGCCTGCTCTGCATCCACTGCCTCACCGCCACTTTTACCCACGATTCTCAGGAGCGGGGTGGTCAACTGTAAGAGGGCAGCAACCTGAAAACAAGTAGCAACAATAAGGAAGTGATTAAAAAGGTGATACACCGCCCATCTTACAACTACAACTATTATTTTTATCACCTGGATCCAACTGACTAATGAATCCAGTCTTTCTCAGGAGCAAGTGACAGTGTTGTAATTTCTAAACTGCCCCTGAAGGCACCGTGGCTTGGACTGGTTACTGTGGTGATTGGCAGTTACCTGTGCGTCGTCCCATGACGTCCGGCGCTGCAGTCTACTGTTGAGCAGCTCCATTGCCTTCCTCCTCACCGAAGACATCTCGTTACCCATAAGCCCCCTCACCACCGCCATGAAAGTATCAGTGGGCAACAAGGAGTTCACCTGAGAACAGAAAGTTCTGATCACATGACATTATAATGTCAGGGAATACTGGATTTTGATTAGTTGCAGAATGCCCATCACTTCCTGCTAATGGAGAAACACAATTGACAGGTTAGCAAGCATCTCAGCTAGCTTAGCTACTTAGCTCTAAATTAGCCCGTTAGTTCACGGGGCTGGAAATTGAAACATTTCCAGCATTTCCGTTTCGCTAGCATGCTGCTAGTTTTCTACCTAGTAGATGCTATGAACAGTATTAGATTCTGACTTATGGCTTGTATTAGGTTTATTAGCAAACTATTCTTTCTTCTTTCTTAGCTTGGAATCTTGCTATCATTGTATTTGGCTATTTGATGGCTAGCAGATGTAGCATTCAGCTATTTGATGAGTAACAGACAGCTTTTAGTTAAATGATTGCTAACATACGTAGCACTCAGCTTTATTGATGGCTATCAGTCATAGCACTCGGCTAACTAATGGCCAACAGACGTAGTGTTGGGATAACTGATGGTTGATAGACGTAACGTTTGGACAATTAATGGAAAAGAGACTATGCATTCGGCCAACTGATGGCTAGCAGACATAGCATTTGGCTAACTGCTGGCTAACAGACGTAGCGCTCGGTCAATTTATAACTATCAGACGTTGGCCAACAAGAATGTCTCCATTGTCCACATTGGGTCAAACCTTGTCCAGAACGTCGTAGACTTTGTTGAGTAGGACTCTCCAGAACTTGGCATCAGGTTTGTCTGCGTTCTCCTCCACGCAGCGAGCGACGCTGTGGATGAAGCGCAGGATGTCCTCCAGCAGCCTGAAAGAGACACGAACCTGATGACACCACCGTTCACAAACTTGTGCCCTGCTGGATCCTGTGAGAACTTATTTTATTGTGAAGTCAGCGAACTCACCTCTGCTGCAGAGGCTGCAGAGAGTCATCAATGACATCATCACCCTCTGACACCTGAATCACATATTACAACACGCTTTATTTTATATAGTCACTATTAGGATGTCACGTGTGTCTGGTCTGATAGGTAATGTATCATGTGATCAAACTGATGAACCAGGTTAATCTACAGCTCCAGTGTTAAATGTTAGCATATCCTGAGCTTTCCACCTATTTTCCATCCTGAAGAAATACCTGTGGTGGGCGTGACCCACCTTAGCAATGAAGGACTGCGAGGCAAGCAGTCGAGCCATGAAGGAGATGCTCAGGAATTTGAAGTGTCGCAGCTCTTTGCTACTGTGAGCCTCCACGCTGAAGATTAGCTCCTCCCTCTCCCCCATCTTAGAATGCTTTGCTTTGGCTGCAGGATAGAAACTGCTATCATCAACACATTCCTTTTTTCTCACTGATGCATTCTGGGAGGAGGCTGCAGGAACGCCACAAGCCTTTTATAAGAGTAACCGTCAGCAGCTGGTAGTAGGTAGCAGTCAGGAGATGGTAGCAGCTAGGAGCAGTTTGCATTGAGAAGCAATCTGCCGCTGGTAGCACTCAGCAACTAATTAGGCAGTTGGATCTAATAAATAATAATAATAATAATACATTCTGATCCTCTGATTAAGAGAACTCCGCTATACCCACTGAGCTAAAGTCGCCCCAGCTAGCACCAGTTAGCAAAAGTCACCAGGTTTTAACAAAAAGCAGCTAGTTACAATAAGCACCTGGTAGCAGTCGGCAGCAAGTAGCAGTCATAAGGTAGTAGCAGTTAGCTACTAGTAGCGGTCATGTGACCGGAGACTCACCAGGGTCTTTGTGGTCAGGAAGCTGCAGCAGGAAGTTGAGCATGTTGATGATGGAAGTGATCTGGTCTTTGACCGAAAACTGGCAGCAGACCGAGATCCACAAGTCCACGTCTCCATCCAGCGTTGTGTCCTAGACGCAAATACGTAAACACGTCAGCGTGGGACCACCTCAGTACAAACACAGGTCAACACATAAGCATGTTAACACAAAAATGTTGATATGAAAACATATCAACACGTAAACGTGTTTACACAAAAACACGTCAGGTTAACACGTCAAAAAAGTAGGTCCATGCTGTCTTCCCCGACAACAAGGTACTAGCCACGGAAAGTCCCCAATCCCCTGCGTTGTAAAACCAATGCCCATGATTGAAGTCCTCAAATTTAATGTGAGGTTATATCCACAGTGCTTTAAAAAAAATTTTTTAAAAAGAAGCTCCACGAAGTGAGAAAAAACAGTATTAAGATTAAAGTATGAGGTGTGTTTCAGAACACCACTGAAAACAGGTGAAAGTTTGGATTTATTTGTTTTTCATTACTGTGATTATTATGTTTGGGTTTCCCCCACTTGTTAAGTATATGGGCGTCAGTTCGTAGACACTTAAGTTTAACTTTACCTCCAACTTTTCAGAATGAGGAGCATTGTTAGCTTCCGTAGCTAACATGGCTCCTTATTCTCCCAAGCATGCTGAGAGACCGCGAGAGGAGGAGACGGGCAGGAGTGTGGGGGTAGGAATAAAAACTTTAAATGCAGGCACAATGGCCGCTGAAGTTAGAGAGCTGGCGGATATGATTGACAGAAGTGAGGTAGCTATATAATGTGTCCAACAGAACCGAACCACTAAGGACCAGAACCATAACCCAGTGCACCTCTAGTGCCGGTTTTAAGCCTGGATAAACGAGTGTTGCATCAGGATGGGCATCCAGTGTGAAACTTAATCCAAAATACATGAATGCATATATCAACATGAAAATATGTCAACGTGAAGTCATGTGAACATAAAGACATGTGAACATGAAGACATGTGAACATGAAGACATGTGAACATGAAGACATGTCAACCTGAAGATATGTCAAAATCATAACATGGCAACTTGAAAACATGTGTATTAACATGAAGTCATGTCAACATGAAGACGTTTCAATATGAAGACATGGCAACATGTCAACATTAAGTCACGTGAAAATGAAGACACCTGAACATGAACCCAAATCAAAATGAAGACACGTCAACTCAAAAACATCTCGACATGAAAACACTATAACACATTGACATGGACCCACCTCCATGCGACCTCACCAGCCAAACAGAGACAAGGGGGAGGAGCGCAGCGCTTATATTATGAGGTGAATGTTAATGCTAGCTTGGGGCTATTTCTGTTAGCATATCCATGTTTACAGTGAGTTCCTGTGAACCCCCTTTCACCGGGTAAATCGGGTGATTATTAAATCATCTGTCCATAAGTAAGTCGATGCCTTGCCTTTTCACTCGCAGTGCCGATGCTATGTGTCGCATGCAGCTTAAACAGGAGGAGCATCAGGACCCAGAGGAAGCGAGAGGGGCCTAACGTGGTCACCAGCTGCGTCAGGACAGGAAGTCGCCGGTGATCGGGAACATGAGGCAGCGCGTCTGCGAACACGTGCAAAATCTTTGTCACCACGGCGTCCAGGTGAGCCGAAGAGTCACTGTCAGAGAGACGTCCGGCCTGAAGAAACAAAGTGGCATCATCACACAGGGTGACATCATCATATAGAGGATAACAAATCCCTCAGAATGGCAGTGTGTTTCCACCTCGATGGCGGGGGATGAGGGTGTCACCTGAATAAGAACTGGTACAACTGTCTGGAGCGTCTGCTCTATGACCCTGAAGCTGTAGGCGTCGTCCAGACGCAGGAGGTTGGCGCCCATGAAGGTGAAGATGGGCATGATGTTGTGAAGCACCTTCTCCTGAGGATGGAGACGATGACATCAGTCACAAAAACAAGCTCTCAGTCACAGTTGTGGCATTATGGCCGTGGTCACTTACAGGGAACATTGCTGCGGCGGCACCCAGCAGTAGCAAGGCATGGTGATGAGTCTGTGGCGTGTCGGACACTCTGATGCACTGAACCACCAGCTCCACGTTGAACTTATCTTCATCCAGGATGTCTGAAGAGAGACAGGATGCCACAGTGTGAAGGACGGCTGTGAGTGGCAGTCACGCAGGGTTGACCTCTTGACCTATGACCTACCTGCCGCCACAGGGAGTCCATCAGGGGACAGCTTCTGGCAGACGTTGAGCAGACAACTGAGCAGAAGTTGTTTGGTGTACTCCATGTTGACGTGATCATCTGACCCCGCCTCCAGACTCCTGAGGACACACGCATCAGAAAGTTTAAAATGGGCCCCAACCAAAGTGGTTCTAGAGACCTGGACCTAGAGGGGAAAGGTGTTACCTGGCGAGAAGAGAGAAGAGAACTGGCACCAGCGCCTGGGCTCTCTTCAGCTTCTTCTTCTTCTGTAATAGTTCCAGGATCAGAGTGACCCTCTGCCACAACACAGCGCCACCCTGTGCGTCCACGCCGGCACCGTCCTGAAGCTTCCTGCTCAGGAAACAAACATCAATTATGACACTACTTACAGAACAACAAACCCTCTCTCAGGGCGGAGTCTGTCATCACAGGACACCTGACAGGAGCTCACCTATGACTTGTCCTGCTGCGGCGGCTCTGCTGCACCGACACGCCCAATTTTGCTTTCTCTGGCGGAGCGAGCTCATTGGCCACAAGCTGGCCGTCAACGGCTATCTGTTCAAAAACAAAGATGCCGGATGTGTAAGGATTTGAACCTGGATTAACTCAGGTTTAACCCAGTCTATCCAGATCGATCACCGCTGGTTTAACTCAGGTTTAACACTGGTTGATTCCTGGTCTAACCCTGCTTTGAATATCTGGTTTAACCCTGGTTTCCTGACTCACCCCTTTGAAGGAGCTGCTGATGGCCTCGGATACCAGAGGACTCCTGCAGTCCACCAGGAGGTCAAAGATCACCGACAACAGCTGCTGCTGGACCTTCTCATCACCGATGGACGAGAAGAACGACTTGGTCACCTGAAGAAAGGAAAAATTTAACCCCCATCCAAAGATCCTAAACCCTTGTTGGGTTTATGTCTGTTCACAGGCTTAATTTAAGTCAACAGTATAATTAGATAACCAGCTAACTTTAAAGTATTTTATTCTTGGTTTTAATCCTGGTTTAAAAACAGGTTTTAATCCAGGTTTTAATCCTGATTATAATGCTGGTGTTAACCTAAATTTTACAACTGCATTTAATCCAAGTTTTAATCGTGGCCTCATCCCAGGTTATAATCCTGACTTTAAGTCAGGTTTAAATTCAGGTGTTGACCCGGATTCAGGTTAGGCTGACCTGTTCCAGTGCTGAGATCTGGGTGCTGGGGATCTCGGCGTGTTTTTGGGTCGACATCCTCATGGCTCTGATAAACAGGTCCAGACAGTCCTGGTTCTGGCACAGAAGGGGTCCAGCTGCCTCATTGTACTTCCCTAAAACCAGCTGCATTAGTTGGGCCTCGCTTCGCAGCAGGGGGGACGTGTCTGGCCCGCTCTGCTCCAGGAGCCGGTCCAGTACAGGTAGCAGGGCGGATAGGACGTCCTGAGGACAGAAAAATCCATGTGAAGGGAGCTGTTAACTCTGATTGGATCAGATTGTGGAGGGGTCTAGCTCTCACCTGTCCGTTAACATGGCTAAGCGCTTGCAGCAGGACGGCGGCAGAGTACGACGGACAGGAAGTAGTCCGTACGCTCTGCAGTAGCTGCTGGATCGACGCCTGCAGCTTCTTCTGATGTGTCTTTCTGGCTTCATGGATCCCACCAAGAACCTGAAACACGGTCAAGTGACCCGAGACACATCGACATGACCAACAATACAAAGTCTCATGACCAGAGACGTGACCTGCAACACAGTCACATGATCCGTTACGTTAAACAAATTAAATCATTTCAATTAAGTTAAATCATATTAACAACAGTTTGACACCAGTCAGAACGGCTTACCTGTCGGTCCAAATGTCAGTAGGGCGAACATGTGGGGCTAAATGTCTGGAGGGCTAACATGTCGTTTATGTCCGTCATGTAGGCGTGGTCATTTAGTCACAGGGTGGGTGGTATAAAATTTGTTATTATGGGATGTTTGGGACCACTTGATGTGATATAATGTCGTTACCTATCAATCCACACCTGTTGATGTTGGCGTCCAATCACAGACTGGTCGGCCATGTTGACTCACCTGGCTCAGGTACGAGGGGTCGGCGAGGATCTCCTCTGAAGTCGTCAGCAGCTTCTCTGTTAATGGCTGGAAGGGAGAGGAGCTGGCTCTTAAGAGGCTCTGCAGCGCGGTGAGGCTGGCCCTCCGGACCTCCCGAACCGGAGAGGTGAGACAGCAGAGCAGCGAGGGGAACACTGAGGGACAAACGCACAATCAGATGGACAGACAGGCGACACGGGGGCGGAGCCTCCTGAATACTCAGGCTCTCGTTTCTCACCTGGTGAGTCAGAGGCAGCCAGTGTCTGAAGCATGGTGTCTGATTGGGCGCTCAGCAGAGCTCCGCCCATGTACAGGGCCTGAGTCTGTAGGACAGCACCGACCTTGAGGTCCAGCTGGTCGCCGTGGTTACTGCTGTAGCCCCACAGAACACACAGGAACCGGAAGAGCATGAGCGGTTCGGGCAGCTGAACCTTGAGGAGAACAATCACACTTGGTGATGTCACAGCCAGTCACAGTTATCTGACATTACCAGAAAGTGACCTCATACCTGGATCAAAAGTTTCATCAGGTCCCTGAAGTTGGTGGCTGCTGGGCCCTCGCTGGTGCCGCCGATGATGAGGCTGAAGAGGCGGCAATTGAGGCTGAGGTAGCAGCAGGTGTTGGTGTCCAGCTTCTCTGGGTTCCACCACACCTCACCTGGTAGAAACACACGTTACCTTAAGTCCAAGCCATCAGGAGAATCAGACAGAATCCGAGGCGGGACTTACCTTTAAAGGATTCATCTCCACACTTAAGAGATGTGATGAAGGCTCTGAGCAGAAACAAGAGGGCGGAGCTAAATGCCCAGTCCTGCCCACTCCTCATGTAGACCACAAGAGCCTCGGAGAAGGACGAGGGAACACCGCTGTACCGCTTTGCTTCCTGTTCAATCTGAACACATAGAACCGAATGTTATTGAGACCGGACGAGGGATCGGTGAGGACTCGACTTAAAGGACATATCTGTAGAAAGTTTCTAGAACAACAGGTCAGAGTGGATCAGGTTAAAAGTTCTAGTACAGAAGGTCAGAGTGGATCAGGTTAAAAGTTGTAATAAAGTTCTGAACTGACCTGTGAGCCATCGCCCTTGATGACCTTCAGCAAAGGGGCCTCCAGGAGCAGATAGACCCTCTGGGCTGTGAGCAGGTGTTGGGTGTCACTCAGCTCTCCCAGGCCGAGAAGCAGAGTCTGGGTCAGAACCAGAAAGGATGTCCTGGCTCTAAGACCAAAGCCCTGCTGCTGCTCCACCAACTGTGCCAGTTTCTCCAGCTGAAGAACAAACACACTTTTACACTTGAGGAACTTACTGTTCTAACCTGAGGAACCTCCTGGTCTGACCTGAGGAACCTCCTGGTCTGACCTGAGGAACCTCCTGGTCTGACCTGAGGAACCTCCTGGTCTGACCTGAGGAACCTCCTGGTCTGACCTGAGGAACCTCCTGGTCTGACCTGAGGAACCTCCTGGTCTAAACTGAGGAACCTCCTGGTCTAAACTGAGGAACCTCCTGGTCTAAGCTGAGGAACGGAGACTTACAGCTTCCCGTTGGGAGAAGTTGTCCATGTTGGACAGGTTCTTGGTCATAGTTGAGATGAGACGTTGGTTCGCCAAACCGATGAAGTCTTGTTCAGAGGTCCTCTTCATCACTTCATCCAGCTCTGTGGAAAAAAAACCTGGTGAGCTTCAATCACAACCCTCTGCTTGAACCTTTAACCTGATCCAGTTCGACCCGCTGCACTAGAACCTTTAACCCGATCCAGTATGACCAGCTAAACTAGAACCATAACCCGATGTTATCTTACTCGCTGCATGAGAACATCTAACCTGATCCAATATGACCCGCTGCACTAGAACCTTTAACGTGATGTAACCTGACCTGCTGCACTAGAACCATAACCGAATGTTATCTGACTCGCTGCACTAGAACCTTTAACGTGATGTAACCTGACCCGCTGCACTAGAACCTTTAACGTGATGTAACCTGACCCGCTGCACTAGAACCTTTAACGTGATGTAACCTGACCCGCTGCACTAGAACCTTTAACCTGATCCAGTCTGACCCGCTTCACAAGAACATTTAACGTGATGTAATCTGACCAGCTGCACGAGAACCTTTAACCCTATGTGATCTGACCCGTTAAACGAGAACCTTTAATCTGAACAGGTCTTACCTGCTTCACTAGAACTCAAGCCTGATCAACTTTCACCTGCTGTACTAGAACTTTTAACCTGATCAAGTCCAACCCGTGGGGACATGGTTTTCATGTAAAACTGATCCCTCCATCTTGTCTTTTGTGATGGTTCTGAATGGTTCTACTGAACTAGAGTTGGTTCAGTGACTCACCTTTGGCCCAGTTCTGGGTGAGCGGGTGCTGGCTGATAATGGGAGACCTGGCGGCGCAAGTAGACAGGTGAAGATGGGTGGAGGTGATCACCAGGAGGGGCAGCAGCCTCCAGCCGGTCCTCTGCAGCAGCTCAGAGTCCTCTTTTCCCAGCCGAGAGTCGGACAGTAAACGCACCGCCTCATTCAGCACTGGCAGCCTGCAGGAAGTTTACAGGTGGTCAGTACCAGGACCTGGTCAATATAGGGATGCGGTCAGTACCAGGAGTCTATCTATCAGCTAGGTCTAGATAACAAACACAGAGCCAATCAGATTCATTCCATGGGGTCATATGGCCTTATACATTCTTCACTAACCAGTCCTCTGACCCGTTGACTCGGTCCAGCAGGGCCAGTAACCGGCACACGGTATCCTCAGCATCTAGCACCTCCAGTAGCACCTGAAACAACAGAAGAACCACCAGCACCATCAGCCCTGGGCCTGTAGGAAGTACTGCTGCTGCTGCTGTGACCTTTGACCTCACTGACCTCCAGGACTTTAAGGGCGGAGCCAACGACCTGTGGCTCGTCGTCCCTTAGCCGCTCCATGACTGTGTCTTTGAGGAAGGCCTGGTCCAAACTGTGCTGCTGCAAACAGGAAACAAGCTGATTGGTACCGGCCCCATCACGCTTTGAGCAGGATCCTCATAATGAGGCTCAAACAGTTTTTTTGGACAAAGAAAATCAGAGAGTAGATCCTGAACCTGTCCGCAGGTGATGATGCTCATCAGGTGATCCAGTGCGGCTGCTCTGACCGATGCCCGAGGGTGGTTCAGGCGTAGGAGCAGCGACAGGTCCGAGTCGCCTGCAATCTACAAACCCACAGAGGGTTAGAATGTGGCAAACAGCTAGCTGAAGAAAAGTTAGCATGTGTAGCTAATAGTTAGCATAGGAAAGGTTAGCATGTGTAGCTAATATTTAGCTGAGGAAAGGCAATGCGGTGTGGATAAGCATAAAGCTTAGCAGGTGTAGCTAACAGACGGCTGAGGAAAGGTTAGCATGTAAGGCTCATAATTAGCTAGGACAAACCTGGTGTTTCCCACTGGTCGCTGTCAGAGACAGGAAATGATGGAAGAGACGCTTCTGCTCCGGACTACTGACATCAGTCGCATGACCCGCCAGAACGCCGTCCAAAGCAGCGCCATACCTGATGGGAGAACAGACACACAGCTAATGCTAAGCTAATTCAAACAGGTCATCATGTCCAGTGTTCCCATGGCAACAGACTCACCTGGACTCCAGCAGCCGGACCAGAGGGAGTAGGCGCAGGTCCAGAGTGTCAATATTCTCAGAGCTGGGATCAGTCTGACTCATATACCCATCCAGAACCAACCTGCAGGAGGAACACAGTCACACGGCAAAGTCATGCCAACCCGCCAAACTGGACCGAATTAACAAGCTAACTAGATCCAAATCAACATGTCAACCTGACCCGTATCCACAAATCCACCTGACCCGAATCAACATGTTTAACCGAAACCAACATACTAACTCCACCCAAATCTACACATAGTTCCGAACCAAATCAAAACGCAAATCCCGACCCGTCAAGGGTCATGTGACCGCCATGCCGCCAAGTCACTTCCTATGTGGTTCTAGAGACAACCCGCTTATAGCTTCTTGAGCTGCGGTCAAGAAGGCGACAATTTCTGAAAAACACGTATTGCGTAATCAAGCCAGGTAAAAATACGGTGACTTGATCATACAACATTAAACAGTGGGAAAAATGGCCTACTTGTTGACGTCATGGGTCACATAACTGGTGTTTGTCATAGTGGGACTTACCGGGTCACTGTCCAGTCCAAGTCTTTGGTCAGAGGAACATCCTGCAGGATGGCGGTCAGCACGCTGCTCTCCTCCGCCTCACCTGTGACAGGTGTACACAGTAATGTTGTTGCCGTCCTGCATTCAAATGGTCACATGACTCTGAAGCTCTCTTACCTGAGCTGCAGGCGAACACGGCGTGGATCAGGTGAGGCAGCAGGTGGCGCAGCAGAGAACTGACATCATGAGACAACGCCATAGTTTGCAGCGTGGATACCAGTGATGGCATGGCGCTCAGATGGCTTAAGGCTCTGGGGGGGAGGGGTCAACGCATCAGATGACAGGACCGTCAACCACAGCTATAAGCGAGGGGAGCAAACACCTACCTAGGGCCGACACTGTCTTCCTTCTGGTTCTGCAGCAGCACCACGAGGCAGGCCACACCCTCTTTGGCCAAAACTGGCTCTATGAGGAGAGACTTGGTGACGTGCACGGCGAGCGTGTTGACTAGCCCCGCCTCCATCACCACCTTTACTGCCAGCTGGCTAACGACCATGTAGGTGGCGGCCTTATAGTCCGTCAGCGGTGATTTCATGCCCTGCAGAGGGAAGGATTCAGAAGTTATAGTGGGAAAGGTTCAACGGCTTTGGGGGAGGGGTTCACAGGTGATAGTGGGAGGAGTTGAACAGTTATTGTGGGAGGGGTTCAGAGGTAATAGTGGGAGGAGTTGAACAGTTATTGTGGGAGGGGTTCACAGGTGATAGTGGGAGGGGTTCAACAGTTATTGTGGGAGGGGTTCACAGGTGATAGTGGGAGGGGTTCAACAGTTATTGTGGGAGGGGTTCACAGGTGATAGTGGGAGGGGTTCAACAGTTATTGTGGGAGGGGTTCACAGGTGATAGTGGGAGAGGTTCAACAGTTATTGCGTGATGGGCTCAAATGTTATCTTGGGAGTGGCTAACAGGAAATAGTGGGAGGGGTTAAAATGTTATAGTTGAAGTGTTCACAGGTTATAGTGGGAGGGGTCACAGATTATAGTGTGTGTGTGTGAGGGGGGGGTCTTTATTCAATAACAAAGATGCTGCCGCCACGTCTGAGAATTACCTTCTGTATGTAAGGGAGTATCTTGGCGATGATGTTATCAGACACGGGGTCCATGGCGTTCAGAGCCGAGACAATGGAGGACGCGTAAAAGGAGAAGATCACTCTGAGTTGAGAGCAACTTCCTGTGTGTCCAGAGTACGCCTGAAATGGAGGAAGAGGAGGTGAAGAAGGGGGAGAGAGCGAGGTGTGTGAAGCAGTATTCAGCTTCCCCTTCCCGCCCCACCTCCACTGCTCAAAGCAGAAACAACCGGTTCAGTCCCATGAGTAGGTAGTGTGGGCGGTACCTGGATGGCGTTGGTGACCATGGAGCAGATGAAGTCCATGAAGCTCAGGTCTGAGTAGCAGTGGGTGATCAGAGCTCCTCTGGACAACGGAACACCGGGTTTCTGGAGGAACATAGAACCATCACAGGACAGAGGCACACACAGAAAGGTGGGCATGAGAGAGAGAGCGAGAGAGAGAGAGGGTTCTGACCTGCAGACAGTGCAGCCAATTCCAGCGGTGGGTCGGATCCTGGATCCTGAGGAGCTGCAGAACCCTGACAAACACGTTGGTGTTGTGATAGGGCAGGGCACACCCCAGCAGGCTGTCAGTATTATACAGGTGGATGTGGAAGCTGCAACACACGATGACATCACATGATGACATCAGTCATAACCTCTGACCTCCAGACACTCAACGACAAACATACTGTCCGCTCAGAACCAGAACCAGCCGCTATTTAGACGTGTACGTGTGTGTGTTAGCAGAGCACTAAAAAGGTTAGCTTTCTGTGGGCTAACAGAGACAGTGTTAGACATTTCATATTTCATCAAAAATTGAATTAATTTGAATATAAACATCAGTGTTTGGATGGGTGCTTGAGCAAGACCCTACTCCCCCGGCGCTCATTGCTCCTCAGGAATGGATCGAATGCCGAGAATGAATGTCTCAATGTTGTACTGTGTTTGTGGTTGAAGTGTGAACCCAAATAGCGGGGTTTAAGTTATCAGTCGACATTAGCTGGTAAATCAATGTGAATGTTGAGGTCATGCTTCGGACTAATTAACCTCAGCAGCAACGACGAGGGACGGGTGCGTCGTGCTTACCGGTGAACCAGCCACTCGATGCACTTGTGGGCGGGCTTTAGGAGGAAGTAGGGGCTGAGGCGGGTAAGGAAGAGTGAGATGCCGGCATCCAGCTTCTTGTTGACCTCTTTGGACTGAACACTCCGCTCCAGGTTGAGCGAAGCGCTGCTAAACAGGGTGTCCTGGAACTCCAGGAAAGCAGGTTCAATTCCAAGCAGCTCCTCCAGCCCTGTGCAGCCTAGAAAGGGAGAGACGGGAGAGAGTGACCACATTGCCTGACACGTTGGTCGGTTCTGACAGGATATGAGACTCACCGAGGGCGTAGAAGGTGCTTCTGTCCATAGTAGCGGCATCTTTGGGGTCAAAGAGCAGCGAGGCAACCTCTCTACGTGTCAGCAGGTTGGGGTCACTCTGAGGGAGGGCGAGCCTCTTCAGCTGGTGCGCCAATGACGTCATGATGGAAGCTGTCAATCTAACAGAGACACACCCACATCCATCACCATGGTGAAAACACACACACGTTACCGTCTTGCTGCGACTGACCCTCATTTCTATTCTCTTCCACATACATCCACTTCTCCAGGTTTTCCTCCACCTGCTCTCATTACCAATCACTAAATTATCTGCAAACATCATAGTCCACGGAGACTCAACTCCTACCGACCCTCTCTATACTACATACTACTATCCTTACGACAAACATCTCATCTGAAGGGCTCTTTCTTGGCATTACCCATACTGCTGCTCACAAGTTGTCCCCTCCTTTCTTAACCTATCTTCAACTACGCCTTCCTTGGGAGGCTTTGGATCAGTGGGTAAAGCAATCGTCCGTACGCAACAAGCCATGGGCGCTGGAGCAAGACCCTGAAGCCTCAGCTCGCCAAGCGCTTGTACGTATGTATGAACGTATGTATGTACGTATGTATGAACGTATGTATGTACGTATACGTGTATCACCAGTATACGTTTCCTCATTCATAAGGCATCTTTTCACTTCAAAGCTGCTCTCTCTTCATCCTCACTATGACCCTCTCTCTGTGCCGTGAATCGGTACAAGTCCTTCTCTCCTTTCCTTGGTGTCCAACCTCTCATACAACTCATCATAGGCCTCTTGTTTAGCCTTTGTCACTTCACTCTTCACCGTTTGCGACGTCTTTTCGCATTCTTGGCTACTTTCATCAGCTCTCTATCCCACATATTCTTAGTGAACGTTTTCCTCTGATACTCTCCTGGACTCCCTCATTCCACCACCAAATCTCTTTTTCCTCTTTCATCTGTCAAGATGACACACCAAGCACTTTCCTACCTGTATCATTTATCACTTTTTCTGTAGTTTCGCTGTCATCCGATTGTTCTTCACTACAACCCAGAACCCGTTTCAGCTCCTCCCCAAATTCACACAGCAGCTTTCCTGCCTCAATGTACACCATTTGATCCTCTGCTCTTTTCCACCACCAAAGTCATCCTTCATATTACCATGAATAAATGTCTTCAATTTGAATATGTAATAAAATAACAGTTAAATGTGGAATAAAGAAATTGCCCACTGTGTAACCATAACGAATAAATAATTCAATTCTTAAAAACGCCAATTTAAAAAAAGACGTACATGCCCAAAAAACGATTGGGCTTAAAGCTGTCTGGCTATGTTCTCCCCAGTCACAACATAGCAGCCTGGAATATATTTCTGATTGCTTCTTCTACCTAGGACGTCCATCTGTGTGCTCCCACCTCCTGTCTCACCTCTTCTTCAAATACGTTTTCACCACAGCCATTCACATCGGTTTCACAAAATCTACCACCATCTGTCCTTCCACGTTCTTGTCCATCGTATCATACTTGCCTATCACCAATATAGTCATTGAAGTCTGACCTAACCCCCACTTTCTCACCCCTGGGGATACTTTCTCTCACAACATCACAGTCATTACAGATATTCTTTCTATCTCTCTCTCTATCTTCAAACTCATCACTCTGTCTGATATGCTCTTCGAGTACCCCTCCTTCAGGATCACCCCTACCCACCTTCTCCTCTCATCCACACCTTGATAAAACAGTTTGTAGCCTCCAAAGATTTTTCATGCCTTGTCTGCCTTTTCATCGGGTCTCCTGTCCATCATATACGCTTGCTCTCTACCTTTACCTGTCATCGTGTCAGTTGTTATTATCACCCCCCAACTCCTGCCTCCCTTCATCTCTCAGTCTCTGAACATGTGTGCGAGAATATGGACCCATGTTAGCTTCAGAAGCTAGCATGGCTTATTCTGAAAAGTTTGAGGTAAAGTTAAACTATGTGTCTACGAACTACTGCACGTTTACTTAAACTAGTGGGGAAAACATCATAATAATCACAGATCGATTAAGAACAACTAAATCCAAACTCTGACCTGTTTTAGTTGTAGTCCGAAACACACGTGCCCACTCTGTTGCTATGTGAGGTGAACTCGTTCTGAATGACTGTACTTCCGGGTTACGCGGAAATTATCTCCAAATACTTCCGTCTTCGTCTCACAGTCAGCATTTATGAATGATCAAAATTGCATCTAAAGGACTCAGTCAATCCTTTGCGAAAAACCAAAATAACTCAGCAGATTTATACATAGACGTTGATCTTCACAGTCATTGTAAATAATAACAACTATAGATTTTTCAATTTAAACTTCAACCAGGTCCTATAGCGTAACCGGAGTGAACCATCTCAACCACACCAACGATCTTCGGTATAACATGCTAAGTCTTTCCGCCTCACGGGGGCGATAAATCTCCGCGGCCTCGATTTAAACCTGTTCTAACTCTAACGAGCCTGATGCTACGGGCCGCTCTTTCTCCCTGTCTGACCCGTTTCCAGTCTGTCAGTCGACATTCAGAGGATGAAAGTATTTGGAGAGGAAATGTTCACAAGTTTAATATCTATTAGTAAGTCGTGTTTATTTAACAAATAGAGGAATAAAACTGGCATTTTCTGTCATTATTACATCCAAAACCAGCAGGAAGAAGCCAGCTGTTGTTTACACTGTTGGAAGAGTGGCAATCTTGTTAAAGTTCCGCTGCCGGTGAGAGTTTATGCTTTTTCTCTTTTTTTCTTGTAGTTATTAGCGGTATTGCTAATGTTAGCATTGAGGCAATTTGCTTTACGCGGGGTACCGCCCAGTCGAGGATTTGATTGGTCACATCAGACGTCATCTGTCGGCTTTCTATGATGATTGGCTGGGAGCCGACAGTCTAGCGCCGTGCAGTTCAACGGTAAAGCACGTGCGAATGTTTGAAGCTGACTTAAGTTTTAAAGGGACAAGTCAGCCCAAAATAAAACTCTAAATTGTTTTTATAAGAACAAAAATCAGAATTCTTGTTTGGCAAGCTTTTGTTTTTAATTTAATATAATCAACCAAACATTATGTACGTAGCCTAAAGTATAGAATTTGACTATTAAAACCATTAAACAAAATGTTTATACACATTTCACTTGATGTATAAAGTTAGCAAGCAATTGAGTATGTTGTTTATTTAGAAATTTCTCTGTAGTTTATATGGAAACAGATTTATGGATAATTACATTTATTTCAATATAAATAATGTATTCACCTAGATTCAACATGAGCAAAACACTGGGTTGAAGGTTATTAGAATGTTTAGGGTGGATTTTTCTTTAGGTAAATAATCAGCAGGTGATCTAATGTAACTGTGGCTTTAGCTGCAGCTCTATTATTGGTTCAGGTGAGGGCTGCTGGGTAATCCAGCGGCTTAGTGAAGCTGCTGTCCATCATCCCGCTGCCTCATCTCTCACCAGTTGGACGCCAGCGCCTGTAGCAGCTTATGGTAAGTTTCCGTATGTTTGAACCTTGCTGCTGGGATCCAGCTGTGTTCAGGTCACAGGACTCTGGATTAGGGATCATGATGATGTTGGTTAAAATTCAGTGCGACCCTTTTTCACATCAGGGGGCGTTCGTAGGGGGACTTGACCTTCACTTTCTGCTTTTTGTAAGTTAAACTTTAGATCCTGAAGATGGCATATTTATATTTGGCAATGCAGGAAAGCACTAGCTCAAGTGAGGCAGACCGCCATCATCTCTGGATGATCATCCTCTCCAGACGCCTGTCCTTTACTGACCCCTGTCCTCTCCAGACGCCTGTCCTCCACTGACCCCTGTCCTCTCCAGACGCCTGTCCTTTACTGACCCCTGTCCTCTCCAGACGCCTGTCCTCCACTGACCCCTGTCCTCTCCAGACGCCTGTCCTCTACTGACCCCTGTCCTCTCCAGGACCGTCCCTATCCTCACCAGACCGGCATCCTTACCATATCACCATCCCCTCAAGACCGCTACCTCGACAGACTGCTATCCTCTCCAGCAATAAAGGCAAAACCGGCCTGCTAAAGATCAATCAATAGTGAGTCCCCTGAAGTGAGAAAGGATTGCAGAAAACTGTCTGTTTTCTCCCTGCCCACAATGTAAAATAAAGAGGCTGTAAATCAAACAATTATTTGCAAAAACATTATTTTTTGCCAGTTTTGATAAAGTTATGGTCAGAAAAACCTTCACATTTTTATAGGTACTTCAAGCTAAATATTTTGCGTTGCTCCCTCATCCATACCAGAGTTTCCCTCAGTGCACTTCGCAGCAGATGTCCATTTCTCATCATGTTCCCCTAACTGCTCCATGTCACTTTAATCGCCTTCCATAATCCTCTCTGAAGCGTTTCCAAGACTTTACTCTTTGCCATCTAAAAATACACTTCAAAACAAATTATAAAGTATTTCTTCTCCGACCAGGTCAGTTTCAGTGAAAGTTAGTGTACGAAAGACAATTATTACCCAGCAAGCCATGCCAACCTCCGAACACTCACGGATCATCATGACACAGAAGGCTGCTTAAAAAGAGTATAGAGGCTACAAATATCCAGATATCTACCCATAACTTTGATATTCAAACCCGTAGTTACTTAATTTATATGCTCAATAAAGTATATGTTCTATGTATGAATGTAAAATGCACGAAATGTAAAATAATATCTTTTGAACACAATTTTACATATAATCGGGTCAGTTAATTTTATTAATCATACATTGCATCAATTCATCAAATATATATATATTGCAATACCAGCAACAATTGAATGTTTTCAAACCATAACTTTATCAAATTGAGCAAAAATATCACAGAAGAAAAATCACATGTGGGTTACTGATGGATGACAGCCCTCTGGGATGTCTGAACTGAAGGTCTTCTGGTGTAGGCCTTCTGTTCCCTGCAGGATATCCTGTGTACTGGTCGTATCAGGTCGTGCACATCGGGGTTTTGAGGGGGGAAAAGATGTTACTGGTTTAGAGCGAGGCTCTTGAAGTGGGTTCTTCCGACTCTAACTGGCTGTGAAATGAGTTACTATGAACTATAAATTTGCGCTGTGTCATTGTAAATGCAGTAGCAGAGGACTCAGCACTGAGAACTGGTGACAAATTTGTGAGCGGGTTGTATCACTGTCATTTTCTGTCCGTGTGGACTTCTGTCCGTGTGTACTTCTGTCCGTGTGTACTTCTGTCTGTGTGTGGACTGTCACTCATCTGTTATCTTCATTTCCCAACCTAATTAAACTGCAGGGCAATCAGCGGCTATAGTTATAGTTAGCTCGTTTTTTAGAAAGTTGTTCATTAGTCTCAGTTATTTAGAAGCGTTTTCAGGTCAATTAGCTTCTTTAGCTTAGCGGTTAGTGATGGCTTGTCCCTCCTTCTCTGCTGCTCTGTCCTGCTCAGTAAGTGGAATTACATGGGACATTATTCCATATAGGAATCATTCTGAAAGAATATTTCCCGTAGTGACTGTTTTCATTAGCAGTGATTTAATTAGAAATATTTACATGCGCCGACAAATCAATCGGAAGAGCAGTAGACGGCTAAATGACAAACGCAAAAGCAACCAATAGATAATAGGTTTTATCAGAAGATGGGCGTCATTTGATCAGAGCCTCTTTTTTTTTTATCAAGCTGTTTCTCCATTAAAAGCATCACAATAACTCTGGTTCACTATTATCCTGGAGGCACGAGGGAAGGAGTAAAAGGCGTTCACATCATAGCCCGTTCGGTACTTCTGAGTGGTTTTAGCATGGCTAACTTTACAAGAGACCTTAAAGCAGAAACTCCTCATCACACAAGCCGTCCTGAAAACCCAGATCCACGCTGTAGTCAGCAACTTTCACGGAGGTCTCTGATTTATTCATGATCTCTAACCCCTCATCCATGGTCATTCATGGTCGCGGGGGCTGGAGCCTCCGCGACCATGTGAAAGCTGGAAAAAAGTTTTCCAGCTTTCACAGCTTCGGTCTATCACGGTTCCTGATATTTTTTCCTGGATGCATTTCTGTAGGACAATATTTTTTAATTCCCTATTAAATTTTTTGAGAGTTTGCGTTAAAATCAAACTCAGTGCTGTGGTCCAGATGATTAAATACGTGCTGCCGGGCACGGCCTCACCAGGTGTTATCTCAAAACAGCGTTTACATGCAGGGGTTGCCTTTCCAAATGTTTTTCCAAAAGGTCTTCATCTACCCACTGCAGGAATGAAATTTCAATCGGCCTGGAATTTTCTAAATCAGAGAGTTGTTTACGTGCAGCACTTTTTCTCAGATTAGGCCTTTCTTCCGATAAAGTTCAGAATAAGGGTCAATGAAACCCATCTGATGATGACGGTTCATGGATTTAATGTAGATTATTGTTTAATACACTGGAGCTGAGGATTAGTGTATTGGAGACACAGAACAAGACGTACCCTAAAAAAATAATCATGGAAACACCCAATTTGGTAACATGGAATGTTGGTAGTATTCATAACCAATCTAGAAAAAGTGAAACCATGAAGATGAGGGCTGATATGTGATTTTTACAAGAGATGCATTCAAGTAACTGAGTAACTATACCTCAAACAATAAGAAAATACTCTCAACATTAAACAAAGAGGCGGGTTAAATTTTAGTAAATAAAACGATAAACACATCTATTATTGGTCCAGACGGGAGTTTGATCATCATCATCATTAATGCATTTATTCACCAACCACTCCCCTGTAACAGCTCCCCGGCCACTGAAGGTTTGAGAAGCTCCTGTTTAGAGGTATCAAGTATGATACCATTAGGGTTAAAAAGTCTTGAACCTCATTAGCGAGGCTGTAAATGCAACAAACTTGCTTGAATTTACCCACAATGCGCCTTGATTAGCCTCAGCTTTTTGGAACTCTTTTGAACACTTTTAGCATCATTGACTTACAATTAGCATGCTCATGCTAAGCTACTTGCTCTGACCTCTCCTCCTCAGCGTCTTCGGACTCGAGGAGGAACCGCTTATCCAGTTGTCACTTCACGCTGACATCATGTCCAGACGCAGCCTGCGGTTGGATGATGGGCTGTTGGACCGCAGTCTGCCGCGCAGCAGCGCCTCCTTCAATGTGGGAGGGACTAGCTGGAAGAGCGCCAGGTGAGCATCGTCAGGTGCTCATCTGCTGGGTCTCCTCCTGTCTTCTTCTCCATTCATTGACTCTTCCCTCTTCGTCCAGGTCGAGGAAGTCTATTGGTTCTCGCCAGCTCTCCACCTCCTGCTCAGAGTCCATTCTCCTACACACAGCTCAGAACCAGTCCCGGTCCACTCAGCCGCTCCTCAACAACAGCGTCCGCAGCAGTGTCCCCAGTGAAGCGTCTGACGCTTCCCTGCTCTCCTCGATGCTGAATGACTCCTGCATCCAGGAGAGCACCCTTATGGACACCTTCTGGGGTATGGAGCTCTTCTACTAGGTTTAGAACTGATACCATTCTTGATACCAGATACCAGTAAGGTTCGACCAGAGAAACAGTCCAGGGGTTCATACTGTGTTATACTTAAAGCCCGCCTCTGGAGGGAATATGCTGTATTTACTATGACTCGGTTCTTCTGGGCAGTTTGGTGTCTTTTGTTTTGGAGGGTGAGGGAATCGTAGTCATCCTCCTCTGCTGTTTCAGGTTTGGACCATGACGTGGATCCTAAAGGTCAGCTGATTCTCCAGCTGTTGACATGGCTACTAATGACATCATGACCATCTACTCATAACTCCGTATGTTACAGAGAGCACCGTCGTGGCGGAGCAGAGCACCGTACTACCAGACCGCACCCTGAATGGCTCAGAAGACTGCTGTCTTGCCGACCCGGTGCTGGCCCTTGGTGGGAAGGTTTATTGTACAGACCGCGAGCTGGACTCGGACAGGAAAGAGTCCACAGATTACCCCTTCTCTCCCTCTGTGACAAAGCCCGGCGTCCCAGAAGCTCCCATATACTCCCGAGAACGAAACCGCAAGACCCGCCCAGGTGAGGACAAGTCCTCTTTAGATGGTTCTGGTAGGTCAGTTCATAGCATTCTCTGCTTGACCATCTCAACATCTACCGGACCGTGAGAACCACCTTCGGTAGCCAATGATCCTCAGTGTAGAGCTGGATCCTCCTCAGTGACGACCAGTACCTACGATAGGACCATGAGAACCACCATCACTATCCAGCATGAAGGGAGAGTATGCTGGATAGTCTCACTGCACCTGCAGTGGTTTCTGCAGAGTAACCTGTAGAAACCACTCTACAGGTTTCTCTGCAGGTGCCGGCCCCCCTCCCTCCTGGGGCTCCTCTTTGAGTCTTTTCTACCTCTTTTGGGTTGCTCCCCCTCTGTGTCTCCTACTCTGAGGCTCCTCCTTCTGCTCTGACGCTCCTCCTCCTATCAGGATGTTCTGAACTGGCTGTAGATGTTGGTCTTTCTGGTTATAGGTGTGCTGCGGCTGTGGGGGGACACCTGTTTACGATCCGTGCGGTGCGCTGCCGCCAGCTGTGTGTGTTTTATGACACAGACATGGGATTTGTGTCAGGGTTTGACATGGAAGGTCCACGATCAGATATACGGCGCCAACAGAGGTACACGGACATGTTCACCTGTCATCTTTCCTTCCAAACAAATGGGCCACACCCTCGTCACTTTGGCTGTTCCCGAGGCAATGTGTAAATGTGTGGTCCTGCCGTCAGCGGCCTTGAGCATGTGGGCGGGGCCATGCTTTGCATTGAATGCTAACTGTTTCTTGTCTGTAGTAGCCAGATCCAGTACCTTTGGAATCATGAAGGAGTCCGTCGCTGACCCGAGGGGGTCCGCCGCGGACCTGAGGGGCTCTGGTGCCAATGGATCTCTGTGTGAGTTCTTGGACTCCGGTTCTGCAGTTTGGTTCATTGCGAGACTAAATCCAGCTAAAGCAGTTTTACCTGGGAAGCTGAGATTTTACCTCTTTAGTTCTGATGGTTCCCCTCCTTTTGGTCCCAAAAGGGTTCTGCTCAGTTTTTGTGTTAAATCATAGACAAGCAGCTGAGGTGCACAAACATCTCGGGCTTTCAGACTCTATGGGATCAGCAGGTCCAATCCTGTGGAACCTTTTTAGAATTTATTTCCAGACCTGCATGATGGAGTTGGATTTTAACTAATCAACGTGATGAAATCGGGTTTATCTTATCTCCATCTCATCGACGTGATGGAGTCTGTTTGAACGCTTTATGTTTTTTTGGGTGCTGGTTGTATGTTACGGTGCCGTTTCCTCAATGATGTAAATAACCATTGTGTGTTTAGGGAAAATGGCGGCTGACGTTTGCAGGAGTTTTAAGATTCGATGGCGTCACATGACCTCCAGCCCACTCCAAACTCGGCAAGTTTTTTTTTTTAACTAAACCCACTTTCACGTGTGATGTCATCATTACATCGGATCGTTTGGAAACAGGTGATGATGTAATTTCTTGTCCTGCAGGTTTGCTGTTGGACTCCTCCCACTGCTCCTGGCTCTGACGATCCTCCTCCTCAGTAGGTGTCATGTGACAAGTTTAATCATCATTATTCAGAGAGTGATTGTTGGTACCGCCTCATGATGACTCGTCTCTAGGCTGCCACAGTGTGATGTCATAGGACATCACACACGCTGGTGTGGTTTCAACTAAAGGAGCGTTAAACTTTATGGAGGGAGCACTTTCTCTCTGTAACAACATTGTTTTACTGGCCTAAAGTAAGAAACTCTCAGAGGAGAGACATGTTTGTCCAAGAGCACAACCATGTATTTATATTATTCCTGAAAAGTTGGGGCTATGGAAATTCCACCGCCGCGTGTCCTCCGTGTTAACGCGCTTACTCAAACTACATCATGGATCACTTTCAAATTTTAGATCAACATAGACGTGAGTTTGGGGGAAGAGCTGCAGTGATTTTAGGAAAGGCCGGTTGAATCATTCTGACACTAGAGGGAGCTTCATCTCCAAATATTTTCGGGCCATAATTTCGCAACTGTTGGTCCGATTTAGTCCAAATTTAGTGCATATGAATCGAATCAAGGATAACTATCTCCTAGTCATATTTTTGTCGGATAGTTCATATTTTATTCACAAGGAGGAGCATGGACATTGATTTGTAACCGTTGGTCCTATTCAGTCTAAATTTGGAGAATATGGAGAATATGAGTCGACCTATCTTGCATACATCATATTTTACTCTAATAGTTCTTACTGTATTTTACATTGCTTGATGTATTTCATGACCTGATAAACCGCCTCCAGCGGTTTGGATATAAGGGTTTGGATATAACTGTGCAGAGAGCCAGAACGCCCAAGTGTCTGCCTTTCAGTGTTGGTAACGTAATGAGGCTCATTTATTAGCCATGCTACAACATTTACATTTAGCTAACATTAGTATGTAGCTAGAGTAGCATTTTACATAAAGTGTAGTCTAGGATCAGAGCATAGTTGTGACCAAGCTAGCAGAGTTAGTTCTACTGGCTAACTAGATCAGCCGTGCTCTCCTCAGCGTCCTCGCCACCAGTCAGTCACGCCATCTGACCATGTTGGGTCGTGGTTAAGCGATGGTCCAGGACATCTTTGATGTAGAACATGGCATCCATCTTTCAGGCCTGTTTGCTCCAGTATTCATGGAGTGGAGGACAACCTCCAACAACCTCATGTCCCCCAGTAGCCAACCAGCAGAGGGCTCTGTGAGGGAGGAGGAACCCTTCAACACGGAACCTCCACCACAAGACCAGGTACTAACGACGCCAAGTTCAGCTCGTCTCCTTATGTTGGTCTCCTCCTTCTCATGTTGGTCTCCACCTGTTGTCTGCCTCCTACTGTTGTCTGCCTCCTACTGTTGTCTGCTTCCTACTGTTGTCTGCCTCCTACTGTTGTCTGCTTCCTACTGTTGTCTGCATCCTACTGTTGTCTGCTTCCTACTGTTGTCTGCTTCCTACTGTTGTCTGCCTCCTACTGTTGTCTGCCTCCTACTGTTGTCTGCTTCCTACTGTTGTCTGCCTCCTACTGTTGTCTGCCTCCTACTGTTGTCTGCCTCCTACTGTTGTCTGCCTCCTACTGTTGTCTGCCTCCTACTGTTGTCTGCCTCCTACTGTTGTCTGCCTCCTACTGTTGTCTGCCTCCTACTGTTGTCTGCCTCCTACTGTTGTCTGCATCCTACTGTTGTCTGCTTCCTACTGTTGTCTGCCTCCTACTGTTGTCTGCCTCCTACTGTTGTCTGCTTCCTACTGTTGTCTGCCTCCTACTGTTGTCTGCTTCCTACTGTTGTCTGCCTCCTACTGTTGTCTGCCTCCTACTGTTGTCTGCCTCCTACTGTTGTCTGCCTCCTACTGTTGTCTGCCTCCTACTGTTGTCTGCTTCCTACTGTTGTCTGCCTCCTACTGTTGTCTGCCTCCTACTGTTGTCTGCCTCCTACTGTTGTCTGCCTCCTACTGTTGTCTGCCTCCTACTGTTGTCTGCCTCCTACTGTTGTCTGCCTCCTACTGTTGTCTGCTTCCTACTGTTGTCTGCCTCCTACTGTTGTCTGCCTCCTACTGTTGTCTGCCTCCTACTGTTGTCTGCCTCCTACTGTTGTCTGCCTCCTACTGTTGTCTGCCTCCTACTGTTGTCTGCCTCCTACTGTTGTCTGCCTCCTACTGTTGTCTGCTTCCTACTGTTGTCTGCCTCCTACTGTTGTCTGCCTCCTACTGTTGTCTGCCTCCTACTGTTGTCTGCCTCCTACTGTTGTCTGCCTCCTACTGTTGTCTGCCTCCTACTGTTGTCTGCCTCCTACTGTTGTCTGCCTCCTACTGTTGTCTGCCTCCTACTGTTGTCTGCCTCCTACTGTTGTCTGCTTCCTACTGTTGTCTGCCTCCTACTGTTGTCTGCCTCCTACTGTTGTCTGCCTCCTACTGTTGTCTGCTTCCTACTGTTGTCTGCCTCCTACTGTTGTCTGCCTCCTACTGTTGTCTGCCTCCTACTGTTGTCTGCCTCCTACTGTTGTCTGCCTCCTACTGTTGTCTGCCTCCTACTGTTGTCTGCCTCCTACTGTTGTCTGCCTCCTACTGTTGTCTGCCTCCTACTGTTGTCTGCCTCCTACTGTTGTCTGCCTCCTACTGTTGTCTGCCTCCTACTGTTGTCTGCCTCCTACTGTTGTCTGCCTCCTACTGTTGTCTGCCTCCTACTGTTGTCTGCCTCCTACTGTTGTCTGCCTCCTACTGTTGTCTGCCTCCTACTGTTGTCTGCTTCCTACTGTTGTCTGCCTCCTACTGTTGTCTGCCTCCTACTGTTGTCTGCCTCCTACTGTTGTCTGCCTCCTACTGTTGTCTGCCTCCTACTGTTGTCTGCCTCCTACTGTTGTCTGCCTCCTACTGTTGTCTGCCTCCTACTGTTGTCTGCCTCCTACTGTTGTCTGCCTCCTACTGTTGTCTGCCTCCTACTGTTGTCTGCCTCCTACTGTTGTCTGCTTCCTACTGTTGTCTGCCTCCTACTGTTGTCTGCCTCCTACTGTTGTCTGCCTCCTACTGTTGTCTGCCTCCTACTGTTGTCTGCCTCCTACTGTTGTCTGCCTCCTACTGTTGTCTGCATCCTACTGTTGTCTGCTTCCTACTGTTGTCTGCCTCCTACTGTTGTCTGCCTCCTACTGTTGTCTGCCTCCTACTGTTGTCTGCCTCCTACTGTTGTCTGCCTCCTACTGTTGTCTGCCTCCTACTGTTGTCTGCCTCCTACTGTTGTCTGCTTCCTACTGTTGTCTGCCTCCTACTGTTGTCTGCCTCCTACTGTTGTCTGCCTCCTACTGTTGTCTGCCTCCTACTGTTGTCTGCCTCCTACTGTTGTCTGCCTCCTACTGTTGTCTGCCTCCTACTGTTGTCTGCCTCCTACTGTTGTCTGCCTCCTACTGTTGTCTGCCTCCTACTGTTGTCTGCTTCCTACTGTTGTCTGCATCCTACTGTTGTCTGCTTCCTACTGTTGTCTGCCTCCTACTGTTGTCTGCCTCCTACTGTTGTCTGCCTCCTACTGTTGTCTGCCTCCTACTGTTGTCTGCCTCCTACTGTTGTCTGCCTCCTACTGTTCTCTGCCTCCTACTGTTCTCTGCCTCCTACTGTTCTCTGCCTCCTACTGTTCTCTGCCTCCTACTGTTGTCTTGTTTTGAAGCCCTTTGTTGCAGAGGAAGTGGTGGTGCTGGGAAGTGAGTCCGCACGTCTTACCCATCTGGAGCAGAGTTTCTCAGCATTGTGGGAGAGGGTGGAGGCTGGAGGGCGGAAGGCGCAGCAGAGACACGAGGAGATGCTTAGGTTGTATGCGGAGTTAGATCAGCAGAGTGGAGAGGTGGAGCCGTGGATGAGCGGACTGGTGGAGCAGCAGCTGGAGCCAATCAGGACCCAACTGCAGGAGGATCAACAGCTGCCGGATCAGGTCTGGATCCATCCCATAACGCTGTACAAATCTCCACAGGACACAATGAAGACATGGGATCATGTGACTAATTGGGCTGACTATTGTGGGGGTTTGGCTAACTGTAGGCACAGACTCATGTGACTGGATGACTTATGATCATGTGACTTCTTTCTTCTTCTTTCGGCTTTCTCTCTTCTCCAAGACTTCTTACCTGGGCTGTCCCTCTGATGAGCTTGTTTTTAATCCGGTCCATCTTCATCACTCTCCAAAAACTAATCTTAAAAGCTACAACTCTGCCTCCCATCTTTTGGTCAGAGCCACCATCGAACCATCTCTCATGCAATACCACAATTCCTCCCTGGGCACTCTGTCATACACTTTCTTTAAATCCACAAATGCAAGTCCTTCTGATCTCCTCTGTTCTTGTCCATCAGCACTCTCAAAGTAAACATCTCCTCTGCATTGCTCTTTTTTGGCATAAAACCATTCTGCTGCTCACAAATTGTACCCTCTCCCTCCCAGCTCTTCATTGTGTGGCTCATCAGCTTCAGACGTCTCAAGTTGCTACAGCTCTGAACATCACCGTTGTTCTTGAGAATCAGCACCAGTAAACATTTCCTCTATTCATCAGGCAACCTCTCACTCCCCTGGATCATTTTGAACAATCTGCTTAAAAATTCCACTGCCCCCGATCCTAGACGCCTCCATACTTCCACCAGTATGTCATCAGGACCAACCGCCATTCCATTCTTCATTCTCTTCAGAGCTGCTCTTACTTTATCCTTTATGAACCTTTGAACTTCCTGATTTGAAATTCTCACTTCTCTTTTTCTTCATTCATCACTTTTAAAAGTACTCTTTCCATTTTGCCCTCACACTCTCCTCACTTATAAGCACATTTCCATCTCTATCCATAACATTCTGACCTGCTGTACATCCTTCCCGTCTCAATCTTTCTCCCTTGCCAATCGGTACAATTCCTTTTTCTCCCTGGTATTTTGGAAACACAATATATCTACCTTCCTTCTCTCTTTCCTAACACCTAGCTCTCTGCCTTTTACATCGTTCCAATGTTTAAAGTTCCTACTCTCACCCCCACACTAAAGCTTTCCCTATGCTCTCACAAGGAGCGTTTACATGGACAGCCTAATTCCGATTAAATTCCGAGAAGTCGTCTAATCGGAATGAAAATGCTGCATGCGGCGCATTTTATATACCGCGACTTCAAAACAGTACCGGTCTGCAACGGAGAGTCATTTAGTCATTCCAGCTTTGAAATAGTTTAACATATTTCGACGGTTAGATGGGCGAGAAGTCAATTCTGCTCATGCCCTCTGTCATATTCTTTTTCTGGGCACATGTTGGTGGATGGCACCCAGATCATTGTAGCATTATCATCCACTAATGAACGGGAGTGTGGATCGTCTGCGTATGTCTGAAAGCTGTTTCCGATTAGATGAGTCGATGCTTGTCAACACCGGGTCGGAAAAAGGTCACAGTTCATGTAAACCGGCGACTGACATTGCAATTCGGAATGGTTTAATTCTGAAAGGAGAAAAGTGTCCCATGTAAACCCACCTACTGTCTGATGGCACATCTCCACCCCTCTCTATCTCCCTTTTCTTTGACCAACAGTTGCAGAGTATCTGCTGGCACCCCACTGGTTAACAATGTCATGGGCGGCCATTGTTAACCTTGGCCCTGACCAATCCGGTTTGGAAATCAGTTTCATTTTCCGCATATTGAGTTGGCATAGGACTAATTCAAGAGTGTGGCTTACTACAAGAGAAGGATTTTGTGACTGAATATGTTTAATCATGGGTGGTTCTAACCTGTGGCCTGTGTGGTTCAGCAGACTGAATTGTCTCGTCTGGATCTTTTGGAGCAGCAGCTGGAGTCCCTGGCCCACAGAACAGAGGTGTGTTAAAGCAGTTTTTCTTCTCTGACTGAAGTTCCCATGTTTGACGCTTCGGTTCACGTTGACAGGAACTTCAGAGGAGCCGAGAAGCTGCTGAAGTGTCCCCATCTTCCTCCCCTCCAGCTGCTGTCAGGTAAGCCTCCTCCTCCTCCTCCTCTTTGCACTCAGGTCTCCATCACCTCTGGAACACCTCAGGTCACTTACGAAGAACCCCGTTTGTTCTAGCCCCACAGTGGACACTCAGTCCCGTGACGCCTTGCTAGGAGAGGTTTCTCGGTTGGAGGCGGCTCTGAAGGATGTCAGGCAGGATGTGGACAGTCTAGCTGCGTGTCGGGGCGGCTGCCGACAACTAGATGGCATCCAGCAGATGGTGAGAGATCATTAATCTTGTGAGCTAGCCTCTTTAACTAACCCTGTTTACTTATCCTGTTTAGTGTTAGCCTTCCCTGATGTGGCCCCACAGGTTCCAGAAAATGTGTATTAACATGTAGCAGATGGCACTAAAGTACAGACAGAAACCCACAATGATGCTCTTCACAGTTCAAATGTTCAACATTAAATGTTGCATCGCTGATGGAGACCGCCATGACGTTTCACGGCTGACTGCTGAGGGCACGCCTCTCTGTGTGGGGCGTGTCCAATGTGGGTTGCATCCTAATTGCTTTTAAAGATTGTGGGAAACTGCTGTATTATTTTACATATTTTCAGATTTTATTTAAATTTAACATCAGCTCTGATCTGCCAAATAGATGCAAAATGAAGGGCCTGAATTCCTGTGCAGCAAAAATACTGTCTGTATCGTAACCTGTTTGGTTTAACATTGGTTATAAAAGCCCTAAAGTCCATCAGAACACATATTATGGCAGGAAGTATTCATCTTTATTGTTAGTTTGCTTGTACCCAAACAACCTAAAGCTACATTTAAAAGTTGGTAGATTTAAATGAGGTATTTAATAATTGTGCAATTTATTTTATTGTTTGTTTTTCATTTAACCAGGAGAACGAATTCCACAAATCCAAATAGTGGATTTATCGTTATAATGATCAATAGATTAATTGACTATCAAAATGATCAGTTAGTTAGTTTCAGCCCTAGATGCAAATAACGATGTTGTATTAATATAAAACATCACGGAGATCAATAGTCGGAGGTCCTGATTTTGACCCCTATGGTACGACCTCCTCACGCATGCTCTCCTTTCCACCTTGGGGTCGTTTAATCTCAGGAGAGGCAGCTCTGAGTTAATCTCTCCCCAGAGTTCAGACCAGCCATGTCTTAGTGTGACTAAATCAGCTGCCGTCTTGCTATCCCCCCTCTCACACCTGGAGGACCCTGGAAGCACTGAAAGTCATGTTCTTTGACTTCTCCAGTGATGTCCACACGATCTAGCCTTCACTGCTGAGAGAGCAGGAAGAAGCAGGTGTTGACCGCCACCTGGCTGTAAGGATGACCAACTACCTCACTGACAGACACAGTCCCTCAGACTGCCATACTTTTGTCAGACGTGTTGTTTAGCAGCAGCAGCAGCAGCAGCAGCTCCACAGGGGACCGTTCTCTCTCCTTTTCTGTTTACCCTCTACACCTCAGACATGTAGAAGGTAAACTACATAGCCACCTCCAGAAGTTCTCCGATGACTCAGCCGTCATCGCATACATATCTGAAGGGAAGGATCTGTAAAGAAATGTCATTAAGATCTTTGTGGACTGTTGAGAGCTCAATAACCTCTGTATCAACACCAACAGTACGAAGCAGCTGGTGGTTGAATTCTGCCGCTGGACCTCACAGACCCCAGTGGTGAACATCCAGGGTTTGGACATCACATAGGTGAACTCTTACTAATACCTGGGTGTTCACCTCCAAAATAATCTTTACTGGTTAGACGTCACAGATGTCACAGATGTACAAGGAGGGCCAACGACGTCTCGTCGGGGACTTCCCACAGCGTTAAATATCAGACACTTGTACATGGCATCTGACATTCAACTGTGAGACATGATTTGAAAATAACTTCAAATGTTCCCAAAATCCCCAAAACATGAACTGCAGAAAAGTTTTAACCAAAGGTAAAAGTTGCAGAACCGACTGAATCGGGGACATTTGAATCCAGGGCACTGATTCTGACCTCTGGACCTGAACCTGGAATTAAAAAAAACTTCAGATTCCTTTAACCGTGCAGCTACCAAGTTTACTGATCAAGTTTTCAGATCTACCTGGTGGATAACCTCTGGTCTGTCCGGTTGGGGATCTGCTGGGGGTTTGTCTCTGGAGGTGTTTCTGAAGCTTGCAGAGATTATTCCTCAGGAGAGACAGAGTCGAGATCAAATGATCTTGCTTGACGACCAACAGGAGCATCGTCTTCAGAAAGATAGGGTTTTACTGTAAATATGGCCGTGACAATAACCCCGTCATGCGGGTTCAACGTTATGAACTTCACCACTTCATGGAAGCTCCACAAACACAAAGAGGGACGCCATTTTATTCTGGGAGGTCTGCACACTTGGGTATGTCCTGTCACTGCTTGCTTCTTCACACATCCTTATAAGGATAGCCATGAGCTCTCTTCAGGAGGAAGGCTGGGTGTGTTCCTCAGGGCTAGGGTGTTGCACCTACAGGAACACCTATGGTGGGGAACACCATCATTGTGAGGGGGCTTTCGTCTTTGCTTTGACAGTTTGTGATCTCCCCGTCTGCGCTGAACGACCGCCCTGATGCACCTGAAGTTGTTCTGCTTCCTCTCCGTTTCCTTCTTGTCAGATTTCAGAGCAGGTCTCCTTTCGTGTCCATGAGGAAGTTCAGACTCTGGTCTACGGGAACCAGAAGATGTTGGGGGTGGGGTCCCCTGGAGAGGTCCTCCCAGAGTCCCTCCTCCAGTGGCTGTCACAGCGATACGTCAGCGACGCCAGCCTGCAGGTGTCTATGGCCTCGCTGGAGCTCAGAATCCTGCAGAACGTCAGCCTGCAGCTGGATCAGCACCGTAACCAGGAGATGGACAAAGATGCCGTCCAGCGGGCTGGTGCAGCCACCGGGGCCACAGTGACCCAGGAGGTGAGGGTGGAGCTGGGTGGGCCTGAAGACTCTGTTTCCGTCACGTGTCTGGTTCACTGATGACTCCTCTCTTCCAGGACGTCCAGTTGATCGTGATGAACGCCCTGCGTCTGTTTTCTCAGGACAAAACCGGCATGGCGGACTACGCACTGGAATCCGGAGGTCAGAACCTGCCCTTTATGTTCACCACCACTTGTTACTGTGACATCATTTGTGCGCAGCGTCACTGTATGACATTTAACTAGCAGTTAGCTGGAACTGGTGGCAGTTAACCTCTGACCTAAATGGAGCTGAAGCGTCTGTGTCAGATGTTAGCCTGCACCTGTTTAAGATGAAAAAAGCAACATGGTGTCCAGAGACAAAGTTCTCTCTGATTGGATCAGGAAGTGAGGTAGCATGATCATATGTTCTCCAATTATCAGCCGTTTGAATGTCAGAAGACACTGACTTCTGGAAGTTCAGCGATCCGAAGACATCTAGCATCAGGTTGGAAGTTGGGGGGTTGAACCCATTTGTGTCATCTTGCAGGGGGCAGCGTCCTCAGCACCCGCTGCTCCAGGACCTTCGAGACGAAGGCGGCACTACTCAGTCTGTTCGGACTTCCTCTCTGGTATTTCTCCCAGTCTCCTCGAACCGTCATCCAGGTAAGGCACAGTGTGCATTCCATTCCCCACACCTGTCACCCGCAGCCCCTGTCACACGCCGTCACACGCAGCCCCTGTCACACGCCGTCACACGCAGCCCCTGTCACCCGCCGTCACCCGCAGCCCCTGTCACACGCCGTCACACGCAGCCCCTGTCACACGCCGTCACACGCAGCCCCTGTCACACGCCGCCACCCGCAGCATCTTTCATAAGGCATCGTTTTCTGCCTTGCAGCCAGACGTCCATCCGGGAAACTGCTGGGCGTTCCAGGGTTCTAAGGGTTTCCTGGTGATCCGACTCTCCATGAGGATCGTCCTCACCGCCGTCTCTCTGGAGCACATCCCCATGAGCCTGGACCCCAGTGGGATGCTGCTCAGTGCCCCCCGTGACTTCAGCGTCTACGTAAGAGACCCCTCCCCTGACCCATATGACCACTGTGAACAGTCTCAGGCTCTAACCAGCATGTCTTCAGGGTCTGGAGGATGAAGACCAGGATGTAGGCCTCCTGCTCGGTTCCTTCAGCTTTGACAAGAGCGGAGAATCTCTGCAGACCTTTGCTCTAACGGTGAGTTGGGTCGGGCTAACGTGGGCTCATGTCAGACTGCTACATTAATTGTACTGTGTTGTCTCGCCATAGGGGGGCGTGGACCAGGCCTTCCAGCTCATCGAGGTCCTGGTGTTGTCCAACTGGGGCCACCCAGAATACACCTGCATGTACCGCTTCAGAGCGCACGGACGTCCGCAGACGTAAAGCTGCTAACCATCAAACACACCACAGAGAGATTGAATGTGATGTCACTTCCTGTGGTAAGCTGTGATGTCATGTTGCGTTAATATCAGTGAGCACTTCAAGGTCCTCAGGGACTTCTGCCGCCAATCGGCACAAATCTTTATCCACTGAAAAACCCCAAAGCCATCTTGTGAAAATGTTTCGTTCAACATCTGACACTTCCTCTGACCCTGAATGCAGCAGCGGGGAGCTCTGCTGAACGAGCAGAGCGACACGTCTTTGAACCCCTCATGGAAATATATTTTGGTCTTTTGGTTTCTGTTTTATCTACTTTTACAGAAACATTTCATGCTTGTTGTTTGAAGATAATAATAATAAAGATTATTTTATAGAAATGCTTTTGGTTTTTATACTCTTAGCAGAAAATAAATGGAAGTAATTTTATTCACAAAAATAAGAAAACTAAGGATGAATGTTTATACAGAGTGAGCTCTGAGCTTTAGCGTTTGGCTAACCACAGCTACGATAGTCGATGACATCTGGACGGGTGACACCTGGATGTATGACATCACGGCGGCTGAAATAAGACCAGGTGTAACTTGGCTGCCTCCTCTCTGTGAACCTCATCATGATCAGGGGGGCGGCGCCTCTTTACCCCTGGCCCCTCTGAGTCTGTGATCGGCCCTGGTGAGCAGACTGATGATGACGGAGGGTTAAAGGTCAGACCACAGTCCTTGTGGCTCTGCGTGTGTGTGTTCACAGATAGCGACGGTTTAAACATTAACGGCAGTGGCTCGTAAAGCTAACACACAGAAAGGGAACCTTTGGAGTTTGATATGATGGCATCACACGCACACACACACTAACACACACTCAGAATGACGCGGCTCTGATCCGAGGAAGGTGATCTCTGAAATTGCTCAGGTCAGTGTTTCTGTTTTTCAATTAACTAACCGTTTTTATTCAATGGCAGCGACCGAGACGCCATCGTAAACGTGAGCAGCATTCAACCATCCTCTTCTTCATTGGTGTTTGACAACCTGCGGCGACTAAACGCGACGTGAGCAACGTGTCATCGTGGAAACGCTGCACTCTAAAATACTCCCATTCAAAAGTAATCGAGTACAAGTTAGTGCCTAAGAAGTATTTAAGTAGTTGTTTTAAATGTTTTCAAGTATTACCATCAAAATAATTATTTAACTTTAGTTATAAAATCATGATAAATAAAACTTTTTTTTTTCAAAAAAATTTTTGTTTACTGAAACTTAATGTATTTTCAATGAAATGTGAGTTAAAATTAAACTATGAATGTATCTAATTTATTTTTAATGAACTCATTTGCTGGTAAGACAAAATAAAATTACTTATAAAGATAAAATACATTTTATTGATATTTTACTCAAATTAAATTTGATTTAATAATGTAATAAATATATTTTGTACAGATAATGATTTGTTAAATATGTAAAATGATAAAAATGAAGCCTTTTGGCCACAGCTACAGCGCTGTCAAACCGACCAACTGCATGTCCTCTCCAAGTAACGGTTAAAATATATTGCATAAGAACATTTCAAATGTATTTTAATATAAATTGATTGATTAAATATTATATAAATTTATGATTTCATTAAAACCTGGTATTGTCTAAAATCAAGATTAATTTTATAAATAACACATTATTTAATCATAAAATATCGTAGCATAATTTCTGTATGAATCAATATATGGATTAATGTTTTGGTTCAAGAACAAATTAAGAGTTTAAAATTAATATTTAGACATTGTTTTTCGTAGCACTGAAATAATTTGTCTTTTCCGTAAAAGTATTTAAATTTCACATATTTCATTTTACTTTTTAAACTAAGAAATTAGGTTATATTTTAGAATTTTATTTGTGGGACTGTTCCTTGAACATAAATGAGATCTGAAGGGTGGAGCTTTGCTTTGGTCATGTGACTGGGTAAACCCCGCCCCTCTCCAGGGAAGATCTTTTTCTTGTTGCTGGTAGTTGCTCTGCTACCATACAAAACTCATAAATCCATTATAGCATAGCGTATCGCTATGATAGCGAGATAACTCTTAAATCGACCGTAGTGTAGCACGCTTCGATGCTAACATTCCATCTTAAAAAATACATTATAGAATAGCATACTCACTATGCTAATTTGCTAACTTGTAAAGCCATTAAAGTATAGCATGCTTACTATACTGACATTCTAACTTAAAAATCCATTATAGCATATCATGCTAACTATGCTACTTGGCATCACAACTTGTACTGATGACGACTGTGAAGCAGATGGCATGCTGGGAATCATAGAAGTCGCAAAATGTCAATCATGGCTATTTGGCGTTGGGGCTAATGTCACAGCTATGTAGTCGAGGCTGTATGAATAAAACCAGAGCGATAGATGATCGTATCCCTCCGCCAACGCTGCTGTAAACAGACACCGTCTCTCCCCACTGTCCATGTGTGAAGGCACTATTGGTGGTCTTTGATGGCCACGCCTCCATAGCTGTGGAGGCTTCATGGGAATTTTTTACTTTTTGTTGAACGCATCAAAGATTTTATTATTCTCTTAAAAGTTCTTTAGTTTATTAAACGCGTTTAGGTGAATGTCAACATTTCATTTGTCAATCTATTTAAGTTTTTATCTCTTACATGAGATTTGACTTCCTGTCCGACCTTTGACCTTTAAAGCACGAGTTAATATTTGATCACTTATTAAGTCTTTTTTAAGTCATAAGGAGGCTTCCGTAGTATCTCTGTTTCACGATTACAATACTTCAGATTAAATCATTTATTATTCATTCATTCATTTATTAATAAAGATCTTTTTTGGAGGGTGACTGAAAGTTAAACATTCTCTATGTTGATCTATCATTGATCAGATAGTCGCCCCTCTGTCGGACGTATCGATTGGTTGATTCTGCAGGTCACATGACCCGCATGACCTTTCGTTGAATAAAGAGGTTTTAATTATTAACACAAAGCTGTTTGTAGGCAAAAGATTCAGCGAATGTATTCAATGAAATGTTTTTAATATAAAGAGTCAAATGTAAATGTTTGTCTATCAAATAAAATAATTAACTTTAAAATATTTTAAAAAATGAAGGATTTCACCCGATTATATTGAATTATTGCCAAATTCTACGTGAATGTAAATGTATATATTTATTTATTTGGATGTTTATTATGGAATGCTACACATACAAAAAAAAAGTGATTTAATTTTTTAGCTTTAAAAATAAAATGATCAAAGTCAAGCTGACATGATAAACATAAATAAAACTTTCATACAAATTTAATGTAATAAAATACAAACTATTTCCTTCAACTCTATGGAGGCCGGGAGAAAACATGGAGAAAGAAATCTATAAACACGCACGCATATTAGGAAAACGAGCGTGCGTTCTAATGAAGTGGTGAACACATTCTAATGAAGTGGTGAACATGTTCTAATGAACTGGTGTACGTTCTAATGAAGTGGTGAGCATCTTCTAATGAAGTGATGAACATGTTCTAATGAAGGGCTGAGCCTGTTCTAATGAACTGGTGTACGTTCTAATGAAGTGGTGAGCATCTTCTAATGAAGTGGTGAGCGCGTTCTAATGAAATGGTGAGCCTGTTCTAATGAACTGGTGTACGTTCTAATTGGTGTAAATTCTAACGAAGCGTTGAGCGCCTTCTAATGAAGTGGTGTACGTTCTAACTGGTGTACGTTCTTATGAAGTGGTGAGCCTGTACTAATGAACGGATGTGCATTCTTATGAATTGGTGAACGTTCTAATGAAGTGGTGTGCGTTCTAATGAAGTGGTGAACGTTCTAATGAAGGTGTGATCCTGTTCTAATGAACTGGTGAGCGCGTTCTAATAAATTGGTGTGCATTCAAATGAAGTGGTGAATGCGTTCTAATGAGGTGGTGAGCAGGTTCTAATGAGATGGTGAGCCTGTTCTAATAAACGGATGTGCATTCTAAGAAATTGGTCTACGTTCTAATGAAGTGGTGAGCGCGTTCTAATGAACTGGTGAGCGCGATCTAATGAAGGGCTGAGCCTGTTCAAATGAACTGGTGTTTGTTTAAATGAAGTGGTGAGCCTGTTTTAATGACCGTGTGTGCGTCCTAATGAAGTTGTGAGTGCGTTCTAATGAAGTGGTGAGCCCTGTAATGAACTGATGTGCGTTTTAATGAACTGATGTGCGTTCTAATGAAATAGTGTGCGTTCCAATGAAATAGTGCGCGTTCCAATGAGATAGTGCGGGTTCCAATGAAATAGTGTGCGTTCTAATGAAATAGTGTGCGTTCTAATGAAATGGTGTGCGTTCTAATGAAATAGTGTGCGTTCTAATGAAATGGTGTGCGTTCTAATGAACTGGTGTGCGTTCTAATGAAATAGTTTGCGTTCCAATGAAATAGTGCGCGTTCCAATGAGATAGTGCGGGTTCCAATGAAATAGTGTGCGTTCTAATGAAATAGTGTGCGTTCTAATGAAATGGTGTGCGTTCTAATGAAATAGTGTGCGTTCTAATGAAATGGTGTGCGTTCTAATGAACTGGTGTGCGTTCTAATGAAATAGTGTGCGTTCTAATGAAATAGTGTGCGTTCTAATAAAATAGTGTGCGTTCTAATGAAATATTGGCGTTCTAATGAAATATTGGCGTTCTAATGAAGTGGTGAACGCGGCGCGTTCCAATGATGTTATGAGCGTGTTCTTATTGGAGCGGGCTCTTATTGGAGCCAACCAATCAGAGTAAAGCAGTAACGTGATTGTAGATCAAATTATCCAATCAGCATCAAGTCTGTAGGATCGTTATTATCCCTCAACCCTTTCACCTCTTTGACAAGTGATCGCCAGGGAAACTGTTCTCCATCTGTTAACTGATGTCAGCTATTATACTGATGTTAGCTGTTGTTCAGGTATTAACTGATGTTAGCTGTTACACTGATGTTAGCTTTTATTCAGGTATGAGCTAATGTTGGCTGATGTTCGTGAATTAGCTGATGTTGGCTGATGTTCGTGTATTAGCTGATGTTGGCTGTTGTTCAGGTATTAGCTGATGTTGGCTGTTCAGGTATTAGCTGATGTTGGCTGTTGTTCAGGTATTAGCTGATGTTATCTGTTGTTCAGGTATTAGCTGATGTTAGCTGTTGTTTGTGTATTAGCTGATGTTATCTGTTGTTCAGGTATTAGCTGATGTTGGCTGTTGTTCAGGTATTAGCTGATGTTATCTGTTGTTCAGGTATTAGCTGATGTTGGTTGTTGTTCAGGTATTAGCTGATGTTATCTGTTGTTCAGGTATTAGCTGATGTTAGCTGTTGTTCAGGTATGAGCTAATGTTGGCTATTTAACATAAAAAATAGGTTACAGTAGTTTCCCATGATTCTCGGTTGTAGCAATTTCGCGTCCAGTGAGATCGCTGCCTGGTCAGTCTGTCAATTATTACACAGCAGACCGTGACCTCTTGAACTCTGCTGAGAAACAGCAGTGTTATTGAGCACAGGACAGAAAACTGCAGACACGCTGTGGAAGCGGCTAGGACTTGCTTCTGGTCACTGGCATGAAGACTTGACTCAGGCAACCAATCAGAGTCGAGCACCAGGCCGTCAGGCAGGAGAAGTCAGGTTTCAGACAAATAAAGACGTGTTTTTTGCAAATTTTATAAAATTTCACGGATGAAAAAGAGCAGCTCTGCCAGAAATCATGTGGTCGGAGTCAGAAATCATCGGTGGGGAGAGATGAGCAAGACAGAACAACGTAAATAACATACGGAAAGATGTTGCCACTTTACATCGTTGTTAATGTTCAGCAAACAACCATGAGCTGTAGCATTTCTGTTGTATCTTTAACGTTCTTATTGTAGTTTTTGCCTTAAATCATATTTTTATTGTTTATGTTGTAGCTTTAGTGTTTTTTATTGTAGCTTTACCCTTCTTGTTGAGCATTAGCCTAATTCTTGTAGCTTTACCATTTTTGCTGTAGCTTTACAATGTCGTTGTAGCTTTAGCCTTATTTTAATAGCCTTAGCCATCTTCTTGTACAATAAGTTTCTCTGTTGTAGCTTTAGCATTATTGTTGTAGCTTTAGCCTTCCTTTTGTGGCTTTAGCATTCTTCTGGTTGCTATAGGGTTTTTGTTGTAGCTTTAACCTTCTCTTGTAGCTTAGTGTTCTTGTTGTAGCTTTTAGCCTTTTTTTATTATTGCTTTAGCATTCTTGTTGTAGCGTTAACCTTCTTGTTGTAGCATTAGCGTTCTTTTTGCACCTTTTTAAAATGTTTTGTCTTTGTTGCAGCCTAATTTCCCTGATTTATTCTTCACTGCTAATCAAACCCAATGGAATCCAATCAGAAAACTAACGAGGACGGACTGACCGGGACGCAGAAGGAGGTGGCCCTGCGGGCGCTCATGCAGCGCACTGGATACCAGTTACAACAGGTAGCCTACATGAACCCTTCCTGAGTTTCATCTTTAGTTTGTTCAACGTAAACTAATTTTTTCTTCAATACATATAAATTCTTATAAGTCTATTTTTTGGTGGTGTGTTCAAGGAGAATGGCCAGCGGCGCTATGGTGGTCCACCGCCAAACTGGGATGGCCCCCCGCCAGAGAGGGGCAGCGAGATCTTTGTTGGGAAACTCCCAAGAGACCTGTTTGAAGATGAGCTGGTTCCCCTGTGCGAGAAGGTGAGGACGAGAAGGGGGGGTTCGATGGTCATGGTTGATCCCCAAGTGGTTTTGACTTTTTCTCTTTTTCTCTTCAGTTCGGTCGGATCTACGAGGTGAGGATGATGATGGACTTTAACGGCAACAACCGTGGGTATGCATTCGTCACTTTCAGCACCAAACAGGAAGCCAAAACCGCCATGAAGCAGCTAAACAACTACGAGATCAGGTGAGCTTTGGAACCCAGATCCACTAGTTCAATGTCTTTGGGTTCTGGTATTCCGGACCTCGGGTGGGGTCTGGAGTTTGAAGGGGTTCAGGTCCAACTCAGACTAATTTAGAATCGGGATCCACCCCGTTTCAGTTTTAAACTTTTGATATTTGACCTCATCCCTGCTGCAGGAATGGCCGCCTCCTCGGTGTTTGCGCAAGCGTCGACAACTGTCGTCTGTTTGTGGGCGGGATTCCTAAGACCAAGAAGCGGGAGGAGATCCTGTCTGAGATGAGGAAAGTCACCGACGGAGTCATGGACGTCATCGTTTACCCCAGCGCCGCCGACAAAACAAAGAATCGAGGCTTCGCCTTTGTCGAGTACGAGAGCCACCGAGCGGCGGCCATGGCCCGTCGCAAGCTGCTGCCCGGTAAATCCAGATTCGTGAGCCATAAAATTATGACTAGGGCCAGACTAGAAACAACTAAAAGTAGACCCCGCTCTGAGCATAATGCCCCCTACTCTGTCCATCATGTCATGATGCCAAACAGAGAGTTAATATATCCATTTTAACATTGAGAGCGTGGCTTTCTTTGAGGTCGTATCCAGCTCTGGGGTCATGACATCGCTGTGGACTGGGCGGAGCCTGAGGTGGAGGTGGATGAAGATACAATGGCAAATGTCAAGATCCTGTATGTGAGGAACCTGATGCTTCAGACCACAGAGGAGACCATCGAGACGGAGTTCAACAACCTTAGACCAGGTACCCCACCCAGACCACATTATAGCCTAAGACGGCTGGAAGGCTGGTTGACTGTTGTTATTATTCTTTTTTTGGTTGGTTTTTTGGTTAGTAAGATGATTGTTGGGATAGTTGGTTTTTGGATGTTTGATTGGTTTGCTGGCCTGTTGGTTGTTTGGTTGTTTGGTATTTATTGTTTGGTCAGTTGTTTAGCAGGTTGTTGGTTGGTTGGTTTTTGGGTTAGTTGGTAGGTTGATCAGCTGGTTGGTTGGACGGTTGGTGGGTTGAATCTTCTTTAGATTTGGTATTTCGATGACGGTATTAGTGGAGGTCAGAGTCATATAACCTCTGTGGCCTCAGGAGTAAAATAATAACAAATAAAAACTTAATGCAGGTTCTGTGGTGTTACAGGAGCGGTGGAGCGAGTGAAGAAGATCAGAGACTATGCCTTTGTCCACTTCACCCAGAGAGACGACGCCATCAACGCCATGAAGGCCCTGAATGGAAAGGTCAGCTGTGAGTCTCTTTATGATCCCAATCAGGTCTATGGTTTTACTAAAGGTCTGAGCCCTGATGGTCCATTCAGGTTCTGGATGGCTCTCCTATCGAGGTGACTCTGGCCAAGCCGGTGGACAAGGACAGTTACATCCGGTATACCAGGGGGACTGGAGGAAGGGGAAGATCCATGCTACAGACTGACTACGCTGCTGCCTACACGCTGGGACAGGTTAGAACCAGCACCTTCATACCTCTTACAGAAAAGATTATCTCCTCGCCGCTTGGACAAAACGCTAAGGACTGATGTCTGTTTGTGGGAGGGATACCTAGGTCTGCTAATGTAGAGCTAACACAAGGCTAACAGCTAGCCAACATCAGGCTAATAGCAGACAACCACCAAGCTAAAACCAAGCTAAAATCAGGCTAACACTAAGCCAACATCCAGTTAACATTAGGTCCCTATCAAGCTTACATCAGGCTAATACCTGGCTAACATCAGACTAGCAAAGGGCTAATATAAGGCTATGTGTGTTCGTTTGTCCTTCTCCAGGTGTTTGACCCCTCAGCAGCATATCTTGGCCCGCCCGTCTTTTACGCACCCCAGGCCTACGCCGCCATCCCAGGTCAGTTCCGCCTACCACCGGCCAAAGGTCATGTTGGAGGGCGGGGTTTAATCCGGACGCCATCTGTGCGAGGTGAGGTTCTATTTATATCCTGAGATCCAAAAGAAAAAAAACAGGGTGGATGTTTAAGACACAAGGGAGGCATCCAACTAACAATCATCCATCCATCCAACCAATCAACCAACTGACCAACCATTCATCCATCCATCCATCCATCCAACCAACTATTCATTCAACCGACCGACTGACTGAGTGACAGATTATTCTAGGGTATTCTTAATATTCAATTATAAATAATTGTATAAATAATACGTATAAAAATTATATGTATATAATTAATATATATATAATATATATATTATATATATACTGCTCAAAAAATCTAAGGGAACACACACAGCATAACACCAGTTTCAGCTGCGATGGTGAAAATGAAAGTGACATCAGGTGGACAGGACTGCTTCTGCAGCCACAGACAAGTTTGTGACGGTTTTTTCTCTAGTTTTGTGTTCTGATATTGTCCTTGTCTCTACTGGTACCAGGATGTCGAATCTGTAGCCCATTCTAGTTGAATAGATAGTCCAGCTCCTCCAGGATGGAACATTCATACATGCGATCGCATGAATGTTTCATGAGGAGGGCCAACGTCCTTTAATGGGACCAGTGCTCACGGTCCAGCACCGTGGAGCTGGGCTGATGTTCACCAGAGAACACCAGAATGGGCAGGTTCTCTATTGTTGTCCCGTTCTCTTCATAGAGAGAAGCATCTTTCACGTCTTCTCTCTTCTTTCACGTCTCCTGTTACGGACGTGAAAGAATCTGGAGACGCCGGGCTGAACGTTTTGCGCAAGCAGCATCATCCAGCAGGACCGGTTTGGTCGTAAGCAATGTTAACCAGACTGCTGTTAGTGTGTTAGTGTGTGTAGGCAGTTCCTGGATGATAAAAGTATTGATGTCGTTGACTGACCCTCATGTTCCCCAGACCCGCATCCACCTGAGAACCTCTGAGATATCATGTATCGATGCATCAGACGCCATCAAGTAGAACCACTGACTGTCCAGGAACTCACTGATGCCCTGATCAAGTTCTGGGATGAGATCCTCCAGAACACCATCCTCTTCTCATCAGGGACAAGTCCAGACGTTGTCTGCACTCCTGACAATGTCTGACGTCGGGACGCCACGTCTGAGTCACATGACTTGCCGTTATGAAGTTCATGAGAGGATTATCAGTCTGTGATTAACGTATTTCACTTGGTTTTGAATCCATATCTTCCATCCATCGAAGCGTTCCCTTATTTTTTGTGCGCAGTATATACATATATATATATATATATATATATATATATATATATATACATATATACTTATTTATGTATGTATATATCTCTTTTTCCACTAATCCCCACCCCAAACAGTGACTGTCCAATCACAGCGTAGCCATGTTCAATGATTTAACACACCCTTATAAACCACATATTAGCAAAGATAACTAGCTAACAGAACACAATGTTAGCATTAGCATTTCAGTTACACTAGCTGATGTTAGCTTTGTTCAACTATTAGGGTTTCTAAAATAACATTTTAACATTTTGAGGAAGTACCTTCCTCAGTTGGGTCACATGCAAACGATGTAAGCTTGGGACTAGCTTGTTATCTGGGATGTGTGTTAGCCTGTTTAGCTTAACAGCTACAGCCAAGTTTATGTAGAGTGTAAATATGATCTTTAAGTCTGTTTTGAGTTGTTTATTTCTAAAAGAAGCATGCGTTTCCATACCACTGATCAGGGGATGTTTAGTTCAGCTTAGTTTAGCTTAGCATAGATTAGTTAGCCTCTTTAGATACCATTCGGAGCCGAGCATTGATTGCTAAGAGCTAAACCAGAGCCATTACCTGTCAAAGCCGGATTGGCTGATGGTAAAAGATCCTGAGCTGACTGGGTCTGGGTGGATGGGGCTTCTGTAAATGTAAGATCTCCATAATGACTGTTGTTTACAATGATTTGCCTTGTTAATCAGAATCAAAGATGGTGGACTGAATCAACAGCAAAGCCCACCACTTTGATTAATCGGATAATCTGAGATGAGTCGAGAGGTTACAATGGTGATGGCGGACTGTCGACTGCACAGCGGTCTCTGTGATTGGTTGATTCGGATGATTCCTGGTGGTTTGATTGATTCACTGCTTCTTGGTTTCCTGTAGAAATTTACATGACTGTACCTGTAGGGGCTGCCGGGGTACGGGGGCTGGGTGGGCGGGGCTACCTGGCCTACGCCGCTGGGATTGGAGCCATGAGTCGAGGTGCCGGTGGCACCCCTTACGGTCTGAAGCCGGAAAAACAGGCAGAGGAGAAGCTTTACGAACTGCTGCCAGGGATGGAGCTGACCCCCATGACCCCCACTACCATGAACCTGAAGACCACCGCCATAAAACCTGCATCGCAGGTACTGGAGCACTCCAACGTCCAACCATCATCCATCGTCTGACTGACTTTAGCTTAGGTTTGTTTAACGCAACCCGGAAGATCCAGTCCGTCTGTCTTTCAGGTCCTGGAGGAGTTGTGTCAGAAGAATAACTGGGGTCAACCAGTCTATCAGCTCCACTCAGCCATCAGTCCGGACCAGAGGCAACTCTTCCTCTACAAGATCACCATCCCTGCTCTGGCGACTCAGTACCCCAATGTGTAAGACCTCTGCCACTACTAGGACCAGTTCCAATCACTCAGTACCTAATGTGTTAGACTTCTACTACTACTAATACCGGTTCTAATTCCTCAGCACCCTAACGTGTTAGACCCCTGCTACTATCAGGCCCAGTTCAGGCGATTCAGTAATAATAATAATAATAATAATATTACTAATACATTTTATTTATAAAAAACACCAAAGCCTGTATAGACCAATCAGAGGTCTTTAACAGATACCTTATTGGAGTTAGTAGTTACTTAGTAAGTACTTAATACTTACTTAATACTTAGTCAGTATTAGCTGCGTGTGTATGTAATAGCTACTAGCTGTAACTAACCACAAACTGACAAAATTTTACGAGATTAGCCACTAACTGCTTTATGAGTTATTTACTGCTAGTACCTGTTAAGCAATAACTGTTACCTGTTACTATCAATCTTTTTTTTTTCGATTGGTGATCTAATAACTACATCTAGCATGTAGCTGCTACCTGATAAATGCTACAAGCTACCTACTGATAACCCCTTATACCTTCTAGCAGCTAACTGGTACCCAATGATAGCTAATAACTGATAATTAACTAATTACTTACTACTAGCTGTTACTTTATAATTGATGAAAGCTTCTGATGATTGCTCTTAGCCACTAGCTGCTAATTGAGATTTCATATTAGCTAATAGCTGTTCATTGAGAACTATTATTAGCTACCAGCTGCTTTCATATATAATTATTACAAATCGCCTACAAATAATTGTTACTTGCAACTACCTCCTAATTGAGAACTTCTATTAGCCACTAGCTAGTAACTGATAACTCCTGCTGGCTACGAACTCCTTCAATCAATCTTTATTTATATAGCGCCAATTTGCAACAACAGTTGTCTGAAGGTTCCAGAAAGAGAACAAACTATAATTATCTACATAGATCCAACTAAGACCTCCGTGGGCAAGCTTTTGGCGACAGTGGCGAGAAAAAACTGCCTTTTATCGGGCAGAAACCTCGAGCAGATCCAAGACTCAGGGTGGACGGCCTAATGCCAATACTGGTCGGGTTTGAAAAGAGAGAGAGAGAGACACACAGAGAGACAGAGACAGAGACAGGTGAGAAAGAGAGCGACACAGGTGAGGAGAGATACAGACGGGGGAAAAGCAGCAAAGATATCCGCTATAATCCACTCTCTCCAACCGCTCCATGGTCGGGCCGCGGCAGCAGCAGGGATCCCAGGTTGATAATAACATTAATATTAATGTAACATATAGCGATAGCTTATGGGGAAAAACTATACAATAATAATAATAATAATAATATTAATAATACTAATATAATACTAATGATCATCATGAGCATCTTGTGATCAGTGGATATTGAGCAGGTCCACAACAGCAGATGGAATCACCAACCATGTGACCTTGCGGGGCGAGAAAACAAAAGACTCCAGGCAAGAAGTCAAGTTATGAACATGAATTAATCCATTTAACATGCATTAAAGTTAGGAGGATGTATAAAGAGGGACAGTGACAGAGAAAGAGAGAAAAGCTCAGTGCATTATGGGAGATCCAAGATTGGAAGATGGTTCCACAGGAGAGGAGCTCTGGCTCCCATTCTCCTTCTGGAGACTCCAGGGACTACAAGTAACCCTGCATGCTGGGAGCGCAGAGTTCTGATTGGACAATATGGAACTATGAGCTCCTTCAGATACGTTGGTTCTGACCGTTAAGGGCTTTGTACGTGAGCAGAAGGGTTTTGAATTTGATTCTAGATTTTACCGGGAGCCAATGAAGGGAAGCTAATACAGGAGAGATATGATCTCTTAACCTGGTTCTGGTTCTGGTCAGCACCCGTGCAGCAGCGTTCTGGATCACTGGAGGGGCTTCAGAGACTTATTGGGACTACCTGCTAGTAGGACATTACAGTAATCCAGCCTGGACGTAACAAATGCATGAACTAACTTTTCTGCATCTTTTTAGACAGAATGTTCCGTATTTTAGAAATATAACACAGATGAAAAAAAGCAGTTCTAGAAATCTGTTTTATTTGGGAGTCAAAGGTCATATCCGGATCAAAGATAACTCCCAGGTTCCTCACAGTGGTTCTGGAGGCCAAGGTCATACCATCCAGAATAGACATATCATCAGATAAATTGTTTCTAAGGTGTTTGGGTCCAAACATAATAACTTCAGTTTTACCTGAATTTAATAATAAAAAGTTTCAGGTCATCCAGGTCTTAATGTCTTTGAGACACGCCTCTAAGTTGGATAAGTGACTAGATTCACTTGGTTTCATCGATAAGTACAATTGTGTGTCATCAGCTTGACAGTGAAAGTTTATGGAGTGTTTCCTGATAATGTTGCCTAAAGGGAGCAAATATAGTGTGAATAATATTGGCCCAAGCACAGATCCCTGGGGAACTCCATCGGAGGATTCATTGTTAACGGACACATACTGAGATCTGCCACATAAATATGACTTAAACCAATTTAATGCTTACTTGACTGTTACTAGCTGCTAACTGATAACCTGCGTAAGGAGGGTGACTTTTAAAATGTATTCCACTACAGTTGTTCTAAAGTAGTACTTAATAGTAAGTAAAGAGTCCAAAGCTACAACAAAGTAGCTTTTGTGGCTGACGGTCTGACGATAAGGGCGCACCGATTGCCATAGCGACTCCTGTGGTCATGAGTGACGCTGGTCAAGAGTTTTCTTTAGTGTAAAGTGTAATACACCTTTCTTTGGGTGGTGTGTACGTTTGGGTCATTATCAAGTTCATGTCTTTGTTTCACTGTGTTGATTATTGTTTTATTATGAGTCACATGACCTCACAGTAGCTAAGCGAAGCTACTACAGCAGATGAAAATGTTTGTGTATTATATCTCTTTGATTCATTAAATGAAGCATTCAAAAAAGCGTCCGGGGGGGGTATCCCTTTTAAGTGTCCATCATAAACAATTCTGTTGTGTTGTGGCTTTTGTGGCACGTTTGTTGTCATATTGATTGTTATTTATTATTTGTTGGTTTTTAGCAGGTTTTTATGATGCTCCACCGAAAGCCTAAAATCCTAACGGTTTCACCCGGATTCTGTGTCTGCAGCCATCCCTTTACTCCCGCCAAGCTGTGCGCTGCTGTAGAGGAAGCTAAAGTCCATGCGGCCGAACACGCCCTGCAGACACTTGGTCTACAGACAGAGGGCACCGCGGACGCTTCTGCTGTGGCGTCAGTAGCCTTCCCAGGTATGTGAAGGTCCGTACCGAATGCAACGCAAGCTACGCTTCCCTCAAACCGACAGCATGGGCCAGCTTAGGGTCACATGATCCATGTCACCAAGATTAATTCATGGACATTTATTAGTTTCAAACATGAATAACAGAAGACTACGCAAATCTTCCTCACAAACTGACGCTACAAAGCCTTGCTTCCAGACGCTAACCACCCCAACAACCTAACGCTAACCAGCCTATTTAATGGAGGCGGACTGGCTAAACTACCATATGCTAACTGGCCAACCAACCTGCCTGACTACCTAATTGGCCGAACTATTGGTTGCTCACTGGCCTAACGCCTCGGTAATGATTGTCCCAACTAGCAAACGTGGGGCTGGCAGACGAAGCCGTCCAACTTCACCAACTGACAAAATGTTGTTTCATCCATCATGTGATCCAGAATATCTCGGGTCATGATGATGATGTATGGCACCATGTTTCATCCTTCGAAGACAGACGTACGGTGGTGGTGGCTTCTTTGAAGTTCTGCCGTGGGCGCTATGGTGCTATGCTAACTCAAACTGTGTACGTTTGTAATCACCAGGTTACGCTCTGGCGAGTCCGCCGTCATCCCAACTAAAGCAGGCGGGGTCACTGGGTCAGGATCTGACCGCCTACGCCACCTACGAGGCTTACCCTGCCTTCGCCCTGGCGACACGCCACACCGACGGATACGGTGTCTTCTAGAAAGGACCAGCTGACAAGACATTCACCGAAAGCTGCTGGTTTTTCTCTTTTATCACAAGTTTGACATTCCTGATTGGCTGAATTCCATTTATTTTTAAAAAAGCTGTTTGTTTCCTTGACAACGGGACACAGAGCAATCGGCCGAGGATGTATGAAACAAAGTCACATGACTTCTGTGTCTACCTTTATGTGCGTCAACTAATGATGACCTCATCCTGGTACTGGTCTGTGATTAGCTTCTGACTTCCTGCGTTTTTAGATTGTTGTTTACAGAATGAGAGAAACTTTTAGTTTGTTTTATTTTTTGGTTGCAAGAGTCGGGGTCCGCTCATTTTAGAACCTGGACTTGGGTTCCAGACCTGAAACTAGGATCTGCAGCAACGCCACTGTGACGTCTCATTTTGCTGATCCAGTGAAGACGAAACGCCGCCACAGCCTGTATTTCATTTTTTCGTTGTCATGGTAACAGACACCAACTACTAGTTTCATCTTCTGGCTTCAGACATGCTTAAGATGTCACACATTGTTTTAATGTGATAATCAGCATGATGCTAAGAAAGATTTCATGGAGTCAGAGGATGACTTTGTGCTGATGCTTGCAATAATGCAAAGCTAACTTCATCTAGACTGTGAAAAAGTCCAGTTCCAGCAACAACTTGCTAATTAATAAAGTTGTTGACTCTCCCTTTGTGTTTAGCATTTTAATATAACCTAATAGCTATAAATAGCTAACCTTAGCTATGATAGCTGACCTTAGTTAACTTTCACTATAATAGTTGATATTAGCTATCTTCAGTGATGATAGCATCCATTACATACTTTAGCAATGGTATCTTAAAGTAGCTTACTTCAGGTAAAATAGCTGTAATTTGTCAGCTGGCATTAGCAAAGTGTAGCTATGATAGCTGACATTAGCTAACTTTAGCTATGATAACTGTATTTAGCTAACTTTATCTGTCATATGCTAACTTTAGTAGGACACCTGACATTAGCTAACTTCATCTACGATAACTGACATCAGAAAGCCTACATTAGCTGACCAAGGCTCAGATAGCTGATATTAGCTAACTTTAGCTAATATATCTAAGATTAGCTATCTTAAGCCATAGCTTAGCTTCTGCTGGTGATTAGATAGATAGATAGATAGATAGATAGATAGATACTGGTGATATTATTATTAGCATCAGGCTAACTAATCTAAACGTCTGTAAAAAAGTAATTGTTTATGTTCTTTACTGTTGTAAAAGACAAATAATTGATATCAAAAATATTTATTTGAAGCACATCTCCACATGTGGATACAGGTCAACAAGCTGCACAACAATCAGGGCATTTGTAAATATTACAGTGTCTCCATGACGATCATGAATGAATGAGGTGAACACCAATCAATCCACACAAGACAACACCAATCCTAACCTGGGGACGCCACATACACCTGAACAAGATTCCACACACCTGAGTCTCACATTTAAAAAATGAAACATGGAGCTAATAGAACTAAATATATGTAAGTGAATTGTTAGAAAAATCAAGATGCCGATAGTAAAAAGGCTAAACTTTATAAAACTCTGCTGATTATTTACACTTTTTACAAATCATCTTTGTTTACATGCAAACATGACATATGTAGTAGTGCAGTCAGTAGTAGTGTAGTGCTAATGTGTCTCATGCTAATGTGCTAACATAGGAGTATTGCATTAATCAATTATGATCATTTAATAAGTTATCATATAACGTAGGTGTTACTTTCTAAGCACGACTGAAGATACGTTAAATAATGCTAAACCAAATACATATACATATGCTACTGTTGACATAGTATGCTACGACAACAATATTATTAGCCTAACATTAGAGAAAAACATTTAACACATTTGCGTATCATGTTCAAGTTTAAGTTAACATAGTATAAGGGTTTCACTAACGATACATAGAGCAGTGTTATATTAGTATGTTCGCAAGTTGAGGGAAAAGGTTGACATTAAACATGGCAGTACAGATTTAATAATGTATACTTTATTCACCACAACGTTATACACAGTATAACAACGTGAAATTATTTCTCTGCATTCGACCCATCCATGGAGAGTAGTGGGCGGGGACTGTGGATCGACCGGGGGGCAAATGGAACCCCACGGTATGAAGTGTCAAAGGCTGGGATTAAACCCACCAGAGGACCGCTCTACTGACTGAGCTCAAGCCGGTCCAGTAACTATACTTATAGCTACAACATTAACTATAGCATAGTAATTGTAACCATAGCACTATAGATATAGCACACAAACTGTAACCATAGCGCTATAGCTATAGCACTGTAGCTATCACTATAGCATAGTAACTATAACGACAGCACAGGAGCTATAACTATAGCACTATAACTATAGCATAGTAACTATCACTATAGCACAGAAACTATAGCAATATAACTATAGCATAGTAACTTTTACTAAAGCATAGAAACTATAACCATAGCACTATAGATATAGCACACAAACTGTAACCATAGCACTATAACTATAGCACAGTAACTGTAACTATAGCACTATAGCTATAGCACTGTAGCTATCACTATAGCATAGTAACTATAACCACAGCACAGAAACTATAACTATAGCACTATAACTATAGCATAGCAACTATCACTATAGCACAGAAATGATAACTATACCAATATAACTATAGCACAGTAGCTATCACTATAGTACAATAACTATAACTCTGGTACAGAAACTATAACGATAGCACTGTAACTAACTCTAACACTGAAACTATAACTATAGCTCATAAACTGTAACTAAAGCACATTAACTATAACTATAAAAATAAAACTATAGCACAGTAGCTAACTATGGGACATAAACAATAGCTGTAGCACAGTAACTAACTATAACACAGTAACTATAACCATAGCGTATAAACTATAACTTTAGCACATTAACTATAACTATAGCTTATAAACTATAACTAAAGCACAGTGACTATAACTATAACACTATAACTATAGCACAGTAGCTAACTATGGGACATAAACAATAGCTGTAGCACAGTAACTAACTATAACACAGTAACTATAACCATAGCGTATAAACTATAACTAAAGCACAGTAACTATAATTATAGTACAGTAACTGTAACTATACCTCTATAAGTATAGCACAGCAACCATAACTATAACATTAACTTCAGCTTGGCTAACAGAGCCACGTTAGCTTGTTTATCCATCTGGCAGACTATGTGCTAAAGTAAGTAGCTGATGGCTGGCTTCATTTTTTAGCATTAAACAATGGAAGAGCTATCAGCTATTTAGCACTTTGAGATTTGATCCAAACGTAAAGTGCATTATAAATTAAATATATTATTATTATAATCATTATTATCATTTTAAACATTTACATAGAATGACATTAACGTTGTCATAGCTTCCTCTCACATGGTTTTGGCATCTTCCTGTTTGCTGAGCAGGATCTCCAAGAGGCGGAGCTTAGCCTTGAGCTGTTTGTAGTCCTGGTATTCATCCTTCATGAGCGTGCGGTCCTCTTTCTGGCAGATCCTGTACCAAAACAAAACAACCAATTCAAGAAGGTTACACCATGATGTAATCTCCAAGCAAAACAAACAAACAGAAAAAGGTTTTTATTTTATGTAATGGCTGATGTTTATTCAACAGTTTCCAACAATGCTAAAAGATTTCTTTTCATTTTTGTGTTTCCGGGATATTTATTCTATTTCTTTACGAAATCAATTTGGTGAACAGCGCCCGCTGTAATCACAAGCAGAATGACAGTAAAGAAGAATTACAAGACAATAGAATAATTTGCTTGGAACATTTAGCATAGCATTATAATACAGGCTGTACATGTTTTGATGACAGGTGATTATTGGCGTGTGTGGGCGTGAACTTGCTGTCAGACTCACCTTCCTGTCTGACGGTAAAACTGATCCTCGAAATCTCTTAGGACTTTACGCCTCATCTTCTTCTCCACACGCGTCTCCCTCAGGATCTGCAGTAGCTGAGACCTATTTGGTTTGAGGACAGATGTCATTTAGCATTATTGGACTATGCTAGCAGTGAAAGCATAGCATTCGCAGCATAAAAATAACTCCTGTGTAATTTGGATCATGCTGACTGTGACACAATAACATAGTAACTCTCTGACCACATCCTCTATAACATCATCATCCTCCTAATGTCACTGGCTGATAGTTTGATTGACAGACAGACCTGGAGGCTTCATGCAGGTTGGCTGTGGTAAGACTCGGTTGCTGATTGACAGCCTTCACCTCATCCAGCGGGGACACATAGGCGGGATCACTGTCCCGGTCGCTGTCCTCCTGAGGAGGCTGGAAAGGAAGTTCAGCGATGGGGGCGGAGCTCATGGAGTCTTCATCAGAACCGTCCTCTTCCTCCTGAGAGACGCATAAATTTTGTCAATACTAATACGCTTATGCAGCTTGCTAAATGCTTAATCTAAGCGTGCCAACATTACAGCTATTAGCCTCTGGTATGAAAGCTAGTGTGGCATCATGAACAGTCTATATTTGTTACTAATTTGCTAACATTACTGCTATTACGCCACGCTGTTAAAGCTAATGTGACAGTTCTAATACCATAGCATAATAATACCAGGACATCAATAACAGTCTCAGTTAAAATGCCTTTCTATTAAAGTTTGTAAGACATCATGATCAGTTTCAATTTCAACGCTAACATGCTAACATCATTCGACAAATTTTACTTTAATGTGAACATGTAAGGAATAATAAATGTTGTTGATCACTTGGCAGATGCTAACGCCAAAATGTGAAGCTTTTTGGGAAGAATGAATTCTATTAAAGGCAGAAAGCTTCTGTGAACCAAATAGCTGAATTAGCTATGAGCCACACCTGTTAGCAGTGTAGCCATGGAAACAGATTTGTCTGTGGATTACTGTGATGCTGATGAAAACTACTCTTGATATGAGATGACATTGTTTCAGTGTGAGCTAAATGTTAATGTTAGCATGCTGTCAGTGTGGTAATTGTGAAGGATAGTGAACGTGTGTGTTTCTCACAATGGTAGTAATCGTTGGGCTAGCGCATAGCAACCGTTTGATGAGCTGATATCTATCGTAGAGCGGCTTCACCAGGTTCCTCTCCTGTTTACCAACCTGACAAACACATGTTAGCAATGTTAGCTACCAACAGCTAATATCATAGCTAATGATAGTTATTGTCAGAGCTAATGTTAACTAACTAGGACTGCGCCGTCGACCCCAACATCAAGGGTATACCACTGGAAAAACCCCAATCCCCTGCATTGTACATGCGATTCTCTGGATTGAAATCCTTGAATTAAATGTGGCTTAATAATAATCTTTAACTAATTATTATATTTATTGTTATTATTATTATCATTATTATTATCATTATCACAGCTAATGTAAGATGATAGATGTTTTTCACCAGATGTTGATCCTCGTCATCAGTTGATGATCCTGGTCACCAGGCGATGCAAATAATCATCTTATTAGCCTGATTATGCTATTATATTATGATTATGCTAGTCAGGATCATCACTTGGTGATCACATGATGAACCTGATCAGCACATGGTGCTGTTACGTCACATTGGGACTCACCGGCCTGCCGTGAAGACTCTCCAGGTAAAGCAGACATTTCTGCAGCGTGATCTTCTCCATCACCATCTGAGCCTGAGTCATTTCCTGCACACACTGAGAACCTGTCAGGAGCATCCTGGTGAGGTAGGAAGGAGATGTCTGGTGAGGATGATGAGGATGACGTGGATGATGGGGATCTCTCTTATGAGTATCATGAGGACGATGAAGAACTGTCTGTTGATGGAGATGTGGATGAGCCTGTTGATGGTGGTGAGGATAATGAGGTTTTAGTTCTTTTGATGATCACTGATAATGATAAAGATCATTTTGTTCATTTGGAATAAGTGAGTATGATGAAGATGATGAGTCTGGTGTTGATCATGAGGAAGATCAATCTGTTGTTGATGATGATGGTGATGAGCATGATGAGGATCATTCTGTAGACGATGATCAGTCTGTCGACGAGGATGATGATAATGATTTAGATGATGAGGATCAGTGTGTTAATGATAATGGCGATGATGAATATCAGCCTGTTTATAATCATGAGGATGACGAGGATCAATCTGTTGATGTGGAATGTGAGGATGACGAGGATCAGCCTGGTGAGGAAGTAGGGATGAGGAGGATCGGTTTGGACTGATAATGATGTTGATGATGATGAGAGTGAAAGGAGTGATCAGCCTGGTGATGATGATGAGGATGATGAGCTCTGACCTTCATGTTGTCCGGTAGACCCATAGCTTGTCTCTTGTCTCTCAGCCGTCTGAACAGAGATTCCACCGTCTCCTCCAGAGAAGGTTCAAAGTCCGCCGCGCCCTGCTGGCTGGAACTCCTGACGGTCACATGGATACAGACTGATGTTCTGGTTCAAAGCTCACCCTGAGTCCATATGAGTTCAAAGGTCCCCTGGACCCACAAGAGGACTGAAGCAGTACCTGTCATTGGTTCCATCCTGCTCCTTAGACTCAAACACCGACTGTCTAAGTCTGAGTTCTGAGGACAACAGGAAACAGTATTTATTGACACAACCACAACTTATTGTGATTAGCATCATAGCCAATGTTAGCCATCATAGCTTATCTCAGGTATCACAGCTATTGTTAGCCATCAAAGCTAATGTCATCTATCATATCTAATCTTAGATATCACAACTATTGTTAACAATCATGGCTAATGTCAGCGATCCTAGCGATCATAGCGATCATAGCGATCCTAGCGATCCTAGCGATCATAGCGATCCTAGCGATCTGCTGACTCTGAGCTGTAGATGAAGGAGACTCGGGTTGATGTTCTTACCTTTTAGCTTGCGGCGAGCCTTGGCGAGGTCGTTCATGATTTGGATCATCTCTGGGTTGGAATACTTATCATTGTTGGACGGCTGACAAAAAAACAATGATAATCTTAGGCAAATGTTTTGTTGTCTGTTACCTGTCTGTAGTTTGTTTGTGGCATGTTTTAAGCATGTCTGTGACCTGTCTGTAGTTTGTCTGTGGCATGCTGGGAGTGTGTTTGTGGTATTGTTTAAGCATATCTAATGTGTTCTTCTAATGTGTCTGTGTTGTGTCTGTGGTGGGTTTGGCATGTATGTAGCCTGTCTGTAACTTGTTTGTGGAATGTCTGTGGCATTTCTGTGGTGTGTTTGCAACATGTTTCGAGCATTTTCAAATATGTGGGTTCTGTTTTTGTTGTCTGTAGCTTGTTTGAGGTGTTATTGTTGCATGTTTGTAGGGTAGGGTCTGTAGCGTGTTGGAGGACTGTTTGTAGCATGTTGGTGGTGCATCTGTTGCGTGTTTGTTTGTGTCTGTAGCGGTTTTGTCTGTGTCTGTAGCGTGTTTGTTTGTGTCTGTTGCATGATGGTGGTGCATCTGTTGCTTGTTTGTTTGTGTCTGTAGCTTGTTGGTGGCATCACCTTATAATTCCTCTCCTGCTCAAACTGATCCTCAAACCTTCTGACCTTTTTCTTCAGGGACTGAATGTGTTTACTGAGGACCAAGATGGAGGATGGCCCCTCCTCAGAGACTGCCCCACTGTCCTGCCTACGACACCTGGACCACAGGTAACGAGGCGGGGTTAAGAGTTGGTAAACAGATAAACAAACAGGTAAGCCGACAAGCAGGCAGGTCAAATAAACAACAACAGGTGAACAGGTAAACAGACAGGTAAACAGACTCACAGGATGTACTGCTGGCTGCAGGGCGGGGACGGTGCCATGTCAGGGTCAGAGTTGAACCTCTGGCTGTGGGTGAGGCTGGGGCATCGAGGGGAGGGCATCGGGCTGGAGTTTCCCGCCAGCTGCTGGAGCAGTGCTCCGCCCCCTCCTCCCCCTCCCTCGCCAGCGGTACTGCCTCTCTGGGGGGACTGGAATGCGCTGGGGGGCAGGACTCCGTCAGGGGCCAGGGTCTGGATGGTGGTTAGGGACTGGTGTCGGGGAGACTGTGGAGGTCTGGTGAAGAGGGACTGCATCTCTGAAAACACAAATCAATGATTCACTGACCTCATATTTAAAAGTCTAACGTTTACAACCAGTAAATAATTGTTTAAGACCCGGTTCAGCCACATAAGAACTATCAGAACTACCTCGCAGACCAGCACACACCATCATGATGCCTAAAGTATCCAAGAACAACTCTAGAGATCACATCAGATATGTTTTTGATTTGATTTGCGACTCCGCCTCCGTCCTCAGATACACGAACCCTCACTTCTGTCTGATGCTGCGCTCACACCAAGCTGCAAGTGAAACGCGACCCCGTGAAGAAACAGACACGATACCCCTCTTCCTCTTTGACGTCCGATAGAAGCAAGAAGAAGCAAACGGACTGAGATTCTCCAAACATAGTGGAGTCTATCAGAGCTGCCCGTGTCTGGTTCTCAGATCTATCAGTGATGTCACGGTGGTTGATGACGGAGTAAAATGGCGGACGGAGAGGTTGTTTATTTGCGTTAATGGTTCAAGCATCAAGTATAAATTAAATGTATTATTATTATTATTATTAAGTAACCAACGATCCCAGTTGAAGCAAACATTCATGGTGTTTGGCATGAACTCCACATGATGCCTCCATTGCATCGCTGGTGTGAAAACCATGAAACCTGCCTTTACACAGACTTTGACTGGCGTTATGAAATAAATGCCATCAAACCGCCCATCAATAACTCATACGACCAGCGGGAGATGGAGCTGACTGGCGCATTGGCATAGCTAGCTCCAAACTTTGTCTGTGTTTCTTTGGAGATTATTGCCAACCTAAAATTACTCCTGAGTGATGAACGTCATCAACCATGAACCCCCCCCCAGCCATCGTAAGCTTCTCAACAAAGCATTATGGGATGCCTCCCCATCAGCCACCAACTTTGGAACAATAACTACACAGAATAATAGCAGTCACACTTATGATGTACCTTGGGGGCTAATTTCATCAGGGGGGGCGCCGTGACAGAGGGCCAGCGTCTTCCCCTCCTTCCCTCTGAGATCAAATGGGCTACAAGGGCTCTTCGTCTCCTTCGTGCCCAGAGCAGGGGGGCTCTCCTCAGGGGACGACCCCACAGAGGGCCCCCCATCGACGTCCAGCACCTGGAGCTTCAACAGAGAACTCTGCAGGCAGAAGCAGAACATATCAGACAAACAGATCCAGCGCTTAGCCTGATCCCAGGTGTGTAATACTACAGAAGATAGTCCAGGTCCTGAGGATGTGTGACGTTTAAGGATTCCAGATATTAGTCTGATCCCAATCTCAGAATCATCAGAAATGGTTCATCAGGATGATATTTAAAACAGGGCTTGCTTTTCAGGACATGGTCTGTCCCATACTCCAGGTCATCCATGAATTAGTCAGGTACCATCCATTGAATGAAACATGATGCTCCTCCAGGCATTAGACATCTGCGATTCATGTCTGAACATGTCAGAAATGGTATTATAGCTCAATTCGCTCCAGTGATTAGCCAGGTCCCATACATGCAGACTCCCCCGCTCTCTGTTGTTCCAGGATTTAGGCTGCTCCGAGGGAAGAGGAGCTGAGAATGTGTGGCTGCCTCCTGCTCTGATGATTATGATGATGATGATGGTGGGCTGGTATCCTCCCCCTCTCTCTCACTCCAACCCAATAGGTCTCATCCTCGCTCATCCTCCCTCCCTCCCCCATTGGATTACTCATCCTCAGGCGGCTGGAGGATGGCGGGATGTGGAGGAGGAAGAGGTGGAGGGGGAAGAGGTGTACGGAGGGTTCTCCGATCGTGAGGTTTTTCCCGCATCAGCGGAGGATGGGCTTGTTGATGACATCACTGCATGTGTTTTTAAACCTCATTCATAAAATGGATAGAGCGTCCAGAGGACGAGAAGGAGGTGGTTAGAGGGGAGAGGAGAGGAGTTTTAAACAGCTAGTTTTTTACGACGATTAGTCTTAAGCATCAGATGTTGGTCATGTGACCAGAAATTTAATGTTGAGACCAGATGGTCATGTTGATTTATGCCGTTGGAGATTCACGCACAGGAATTATTTAAAGATGGGAGTGTTTTTGGTGATATGACCTTTGATTTGTCACAGCGCCTCATGATCCGGCCGATGGTTTGACGCTGACATAAGAAATCAGTTGATTCTACAGCATTGTCTGCTAAAACAGAAACACGTCCAACGCTGTAGACATCACTGCCCCGATACGGGTTACAGCTCACCTTTGACCCCGTCAGCTGAAGTCTACTTCCACCTAAAGAGGAGGAAGTAACCGCTGACAGAAGTTTGGCCACAAGTAAAGTTTTTTTTAAAAAGAGACGAATATGAACGCCCGCCTGGCGAGACGACGTGGCGAGATAGCGTGGTGATGGGCACAATCACTTTTATTTATTATTATACAAATAATCGTGACACGCTTTCTATTTTTAATCACAAAAATTATTATTGTCTTCAATATTATAATAATATTGTTCAGGTAGAACAGCGCCCCCACATGTCTACGGAAGCTGTTCAGGCGGAGAGTGGTACTGCTGTAGAGAGAGAAGCTTCCTCCGCCAAAAGTAAATTGGGAAAAATATAAATAAAATAATCATAATGAATATGCAGGTCATACTCTGTGAACTGAGAACCTCCGTTCTGTCCTGTTTATGGTAATGCTTGAACGTGAGATACTAAATGAATGTAATTAAAATCATACTTTAGCACAAGATCTTAGGTGGGATTTTGGTTTGATGAATGATAACATGCGGATTCTAAAATCCAAACACATACTCATCACATCTTTATTTCAGGTCTACATATGAATCCAAGCAGTCTTTATTTAATAGTTTTGTAAACGGAGTTCTGAATATACTGTATAATATGCGCGTGACTGTGCTGCAGATGGGACCGACTGAGAAGAGTTCCAGCTATGCCCCTTCACTATAAAAGTCAAAGTGAAGTATTTACTGTGTTTTGTTCGGTTCACTCAAATGGAAACACAGAAGGTTGATGGTCTGAGTTCAGGCTAATTGTGTTAAATGTCACGTCCTGCAATCGGCACGATTTAAAGGTGTTTCTATTTGTCGAAATAGGTTATTTTGAAATTAGTAGTAGAGACCGGAAATCAAGGAGGGATAGAACCGGGAGTGTCCTTCAAAATAAAAGTCACACAGTTCAAGTGCTGAAAACGTGCTCAGCGACTGAGTAGGCTACTTTAGCAGTAGCTATCATTTTATATCAATGTGACAGAATTGAAATATATACATGAATAAATAATTAAAAATACATCAAACAAATGAATTAAATAGTGAATTGAAACAAGCAAAAAAATAAGTAATAGAAAGGCACAAATACAATAAATAAATACATTAAAACAAACAAACCAAATAAACAAAAAAGAACAAAAACATATAATTAAAAAATCAAGGAAAGAAAAAATTAATAGAAATACATTAACGTTTGGTTTAATCTGTGGGAAAAAAAACGGATGGCAATGAAATAAGTGGTAATAATACCTCGTCTCCTTTACTTCATTCAGCTGTTCCCTTTAATGTCACATTATTTTACTGAGGTTCAGATTAGGTTCCTCTGAGTCCCTCTCATGATAGAACCCACTAGATTCTTACCATTGGATCAGTTCACTTGTTATTGCTGTCGAGGCTTCCAGGATTATCACAGCATTTAAAACGGTAATAAACTTGTTATGTGTTGAATTCTGATATTGGTGTATGATTATCATTTTTACTAACGCCTGTTTGTTCTCGTGTTGTTTATCATAGTGAGAAAAAAAAGAAATGAAGCAAAGTTTAAAGTTTATTCTTCAAATGTTAACAGTCAAGGAGCAGCCAGCGCAACAACGAAAACATCAACAACAATAACAAAAATAACAATACTCTTCATCATCAGCGTCATCATCAACGCACAGAAGAGTGCTCTATTTCAAATATATACAAAACAAACCAGTGAGACTCGAGCTTCACAAAAAAAAACCTCACAAAAATAGATTTACTAAATTGATGATAAATCAACATGAATCTTTCCTTCTCGGGTCTGAAACAGTCTGTTTGACTGACACAGGGTCAGAGGTCAGAGGTCATGGTGAGAATAAAATCCTTACACTAAAGTGATGTTTCTCCTCAGCGTGTGTTGAATCCTCTCCATAGGTGGTCTCTGTCGTAGCTTTACGGTCTACGGGGGTCCGGGTCATTCCCGGAGGTCCCAGACTCCATTTCACATTGAGATGACCTCTTTTTTACATCACTTCCTGTTCTGTTGGTGTTTGTTTGTTTTTCTGTTCATGCAGAGGTTACAGAACCACATCACAGAACCACTTCACAGATCAGTTTCATGCAAAGACCACACTTTCAGCTTAATTTTACTAAAGACCATCACATCTAAACTCTAATACATGGAGGTAAAACCTGTTAGTCCCGCCCAAACAACACGTTCTTCAGGTAAACCCCCACCAGGTGTGACGCCTGTAACGATTTCAGACTTTCCTGCCCTAAACATGATGTCATAATTAATATTGATGCAGTGATTTAGTCATACTTTAAAATCCATTCATGTAATATCTGGAACTGCTTATCCTGATCAGGGCTGCAGGGGCTGGAGCCTATCACAGCTGACAGTTTGGCGAAATACGCGGCGAGTCGTCCTTGATGAGTCGGCAGTTCATCTGCAGTTTAAAATCTGCAGTTTACATTTTTTAAAACTGTTTTTAAATTTGTAGTTTGAAATATCTGTAGGCCAAAATCTGGACCTTAAAATCTGGAGTTTAAAAAGTTTAAACCTTTCATTGAAAATCTGTAGATTAAAAAAGTAAAAATCTGTAGTTCAAGATATGTTGTTTAAAATATCTTAAATGTAAAATCTATAGATTCCAAATTTTAAAATCTAATTCAAACCTGTAGTTTCAAATGTGTTGTTTAAAGCATGTCGTTTCGGATATTGACTTGGAAATTGTTTTAAACAGTTTAAAATGCTGTAATTAAAACCAGTATTATGAAATTTGTAGTTTAAGAGTTTAAAATGTATAGATTAGAATTTTAAAAACAAAAAAATAAATCGTTCCTTTTGTTTTTGTTATTGTTGTTTTTCTTCATCACAGAGTATCACATATTTTTTTATTATGATTACTTAATTTCTATTTTTGGCGGAGTAAGCCTCTCTGTCTGCTGCAGTACCGTTATTCGCCTGAACAGCGACTTATGACATGTGGGGGCGCTGTTCAACCTGAACGTAATCATTATATTATAGAAGAAAAAAATAATTTTTTGATTTGAAATACAAAGCGTGTCACAATAATTCATATAATCAATAATCGGAAATATGTAAAGGTCTGTAGCTGAACAAGAATCCTTTCGGGGCTGTTGGAATCAAATGACCTTCATCAGCTGGTGGAATTTTGGCCTGAATGCCTCCGAAACATTGTCATCTGCAGAGGGAGTTCCCCGTTCCAAGGCCAAATGGGATACATAGTCCCTCCGGCAAGTTCTGGTTCTCCCTGGAGTCCCCTCCCAGAAAGATGTACCTGGAGATATCCAAAGGGAGGCATCCTGATCAGAGGTTGAACGACCTCAAGGAGCAGCGGCTCCACCGAGAGCCCCTCCCCTATATCTAAGTCTGAGCTCCGCCCCCTTATGAAGGCAGCTCACTTCAGGCCTCTTGTATCCATGACCTCAGGCGACTAATGTTACCGTCCAAGTAACTGCGAAATGTAAGTAATCTTGTTCCGGAGCTGGATGAACCCATACGAGATAGTTCCACCTTGTTCGTTCCTCGGGAAAAACGATGGGACAACATCGTTTGTGGACCACCTTAAGTTACACCAGGTTCAGCCTCTTTGAAGCCCCCCTGATGATGTCATGACCACGTTGCTCTCTGCTGGTGGACGAGGATACCTGAAGATCAACGGCCGCAAAACGAGGAAGAGTTCTGATTGCTCTCTAGAACTAGAAGGACCTGGGTTACAGTTCTGCTAAAAAACTGGTAGCAGAACTGTAACCCAGAGCTGTTCCATGTTAATAGAGCCACTTACAGGCTTTGGGGGGAAAAAGTTCTTCAACCAACCTGGTCTTGCAGTTCTTAGGTGTTCTAGCAGGTGTTCCAGCTATAGGAAACTAGGTTGAACATCTTATGCATTTCTAGGACTCAGTTCTGGAGTCACACAGCAACAAAACATTGAAGGTGAAAACAAGCTAAAAGTTACAGTCAGGTGATTCAGACAGAACCTCCTCCAGATGGTCAATCTGTTCCTCTACAGCCAAGTGAGTCCTGGTCCCAGTCCTCACCATCAGCTGTAGAGGGTCCTTTTGGATCTGAGCTGGACTAGAAGTCATAATCCCATCCAGAGTTATCATCTGGCGGAGGTTCTTCTGTGTCTTCAGGGAAACTGTCGAAGTTACTGGTGTCGGTCAACGAAGACACCTGTGAAGACAAGATGGAGTCAAAGACCTTCAACAGAATGACGAAGTTAGATACCGGGAGGAAAAAGACCTTCAACAGAATGACCGGGTTTAGACCTTGGATGACGTCATAGGTTTAAGTCTCACCTGAGGTGTGATAGGCGGATTCAGAGTTCCCTTCCTTAGACCCTCCCAGTTAAAACCTTCAAACCACCTAAACAGAGAGAAAGGCCAGTTTGATCATGACGGACAGATGAGAGCTCCTCCCCCACATTTTACAAACATCCAGTCGGGGACCCACTTGTGCTTCTGGATGTCTTTGACTCCGTTCTTTAGGTTTCCAAGTCTCTCTGATGGATTATCTCTGCCGACATAAACACCTGCCTGTTATTGGGGACATAAAAATGGAAATACCTGGATTCAGTGGCGCCGCCTACCTGCAGAGCTTCTTGATGAGGCTAGCAGCATTCTTGGTGATCTTCTTGGGGAACTCGATCATGTCGATGCCCCTCAAGATGATGTTGTAGGTTTTCATGGGATCTGGACCTGAAAATGGAGGACTGGAGCACAGAGAGATGGTATGACTCAGGAGAACAGCGTTAGGATGTTAAAAGGGGCGGGACCTCAATGTTTAGATCCTCACCTGCCCGTCAGAAGCTCGTACATCAGGATCCCCAGAGACCAGTAGTCTGCTGAGACGTCGTGACCCTTGTTAAGGATGATTTCTGGAGCAACGTATTCTGGCGTTCCACAGAACGTCCAGGTCTTCTTGCAGACACCAATCTTCTTGGCAAATCCAAAGTCCACCTGGCAAAGACACACCTGCGAAGATGATGATCTTGATCCCTCGTGGGCTAAACCTAGACCTCATGACTAGATCCTAGATCCTGACCTATAACCTTACCAGCTTTGCGTACCCGCGGCAGTCCAGGATGAGGTTCTCAGGTTTCAGGTCTCTATATATGATGCCTTTGGCGTGAAGGTAGGCGAAGGCTTCCACCACGCAGGCTGTGTAGAACCTGGTGGTGGAATCTTCAAAGGAGCCCCTGGAACAGTTGGAGCATCAACCTATCAGATGGTCCATGCCACGTAGGCCTGATCCAGACCACACCTCATCAATGAAATTAACCTTATTGTTACAATTCATGCTAACATGCTAGCACCATCTGGAAAATAGCAGGTTATACTAGAGCTATGATAATTAAGAAGCTAACAGACATAAAGACTCGGCCAACAGGACGTCCAACCAACTGCCTCATCACCTCCAATTTGACCGTCGTCCCCTACAATGAAAAGTAAAGCAAATAGATGGTACCTGTCCCTTAGGATGGTCCACAGCTCTCCACCCAGACACGCCTCCATCAGCATGTACAGGTATTTATTGTCCTTAAAGGTCCGGTACAACCTGAACACAACCAGCACAGCGCAATCAGGACACGTCAGAGGTGGCGGGACATGATAGACGTGAGGACACGCCCCTCAGTGTTTAAATAAAACAGAAGATAAATGTGGTCACAAAGAGAATAAAGGTGATAGTGATGATGATGATGATGATGATGATGATGGGGATGCTCTGACCTGACAATGAAGTCGGAGTGCGCCTCTGTCATGATGTGTTTCTCAGAGCGGATGTGTTCCTGCTGTCTGGTGTCAACGATGTGACGCTTCTTCAGGATCTTCATGGCGAACGTCTTCGCCTCTTCGTTCTTCAACTGGACCTGAGGAGACGACGACCTTTAGTCATCACCTGACGCTCACACCCACGCCGGACAATGCCACTGATTCAAATGATGAAATGAGATGCTTTCTGTGGGACCTGAAGACTTCAGTTCATGCTCACTGAAGCAGGTCTGCAGAGAAGAATGGGCCAAGATTCCACCAAAGTTTCATCTTTTAGTCAGATCTTTGATTCTTTTGTGCTTTTCCTGTCGGTTTGGTGTTCGTTTCCTGATTCATCACGCCACCATCATGTCTGGCTGGTTTAAGATGACGCCCCCAACCATGAATGACGCAGCGGCACATGATGGAAAATTTCTGTCTGAGTAAGAGTCATGTTCAGGTTCAGACGGACAGCCTGGAGGTCAGAGGTCAAATTTTTCCAGGGGATCAGTTGTGCTATGACTCACTGACTATAAATACGTCCAGAGGGATGATGGGAGATCCTGCAAGGGGATTCCTTCCTGTTTTTGGGCAGGGCTTCCCCTTCGACCTTCTGTTCCCTCACTCCCTCTTCCCGCTGCGAAGAAACCCAACCCTCGCGCTTTAAAGCCCCGCCCACAACATTACCCCTTAAGGTTTTCAACGCGCATTGATACGATCGCAAGAGCAATGCAAGATATGAAGCTGTCACTGGAAGTTGGCGAGACATACAAGAAGGATGAGGAAAACAACCAGTAAAGACATAGACATCATTTCAGGATCATTTCGGTTTCTCACAGAACTCCAGGTCACATGATCAGCGGTTTTCTGTTACCATGATGATGTTACCGGAAAGTTCCAGCAAATAATCTGGGTTAATTCTAGCCTGAACCTGTGATTTTCTTAACTAGTCTGAATCTGGTTTTAAATTAGTCTGAATCTGGGTTTAATCTAGCCTAAATCTGGATTTAATCGAGTTTGAATCTGGGTTTAATCTTGCCTGAGTTTGGATGTAATCTAGTTTGAATCTGGGTTTAATTTAGCCTGAATCTGGATGTAATCTAGCCTGAATCTGGATTTAATCTAGCCTGAAACTGGGTTTAAGCAAGCCTGAATCAGGCCCCTCCCCCTGTCTATTTTTTTCTGCCACATTAAGACGTCTTAAATCTCTTCCTCTCAGTGAACCAGATCAACATGCAGATGTAATCCGATTACTCTATAATCAGATACTATATAATATCAAGTCGTACCAGCTCAACGCGTCCGAAGCCGCCAACTCCCAGTGTGTCAATGATGTTGAAGTTCGTTAACTCCAACGCGGAGAAGAACGCATTCTCCGCTTCGTACCTGGAACACAAACATAGTGATGCCTTCTTGAATGCAGGAAATCACAGCTTTGGGACCTTGTTTACAGTATTAAAATGAAGTGGCAGGAGCACGCCTCGCTGGCAGGAGCACGACCTACCTGCAGCATTTGACCACCCGGAAAAACGGGAACTTCTTGGAGGTTTGGATGGAGAAGGAGGTGATGGGGGAGCAAGGGGAGGAGGTGGAGGGAGGAGCAGGGATACTGCTGATCCGCTCCCGCTGGTGCCTCATCAATACAGGAAGCAACTCTCTCATCTCTAGACGGGATATTTTATCCACAAACGTCTCACTTTATCGCCAAATTTTCCAGCAGCTGGATCAGCTGGTTTGATGGTTTGGGGTCAGAGTTCGTTCTCTTTCTTTAAAAAGTCAAAACCCAAAGAAGTAAACCGATGATGTCATGGCCTTAAGGTCATTCTGGGTTCTCATGAGAACGTTCGGCACAGCATCCATAGGACAACCGCTTCAAAGGAAGAGCTCCACTTCCAGTTTACATGGCGAGGAATCAGGCCCGAGGTTCTGGTCTTGGAGGACCGACGATGGCCTGAGGCTGCCAGATCCTCCAGCTCTGTTTACAGTAAGGTCACAACCTTAACCGAGCAGATCCCAACCAGAATCCTGACCAAAGGCCCCAAGACAGAAAAACTTCTCTTACTGTTTAGTTCTACGCCAAAAAACCCAACCCAACTCAACCCAGCTGAGATTACGACCCTCTGACAGAACCCCTTAGTCCAACGACGTCTGAGTCCCGCAGCATGTAACACAGACCTGACGGGATGCCGCCACCATTGGTATTTTTAGCATGTGGAAACATTGCTGAGAGGTTCAGCCAGTAAACGCCAAGATCCAACGCCAGAGGACGGTTTGTCGCCACCTCCCAAACACAGGAAGGTCCGTCCCCACCCCTTAAGCCCAGGACTGACTGCCCCAACCATCCAAACACAGAACAGACTGTCCCCACCCCCCAAACCTCCGGTGCTGAGTGGTGTCAGCTCTTCACCACATATGGTGTGGTGTCAGATAACGGAGTACAGATAAACAACAGCCAGAGGACCAGGTCCAGGTCCACATTCAGCATCCAGATCACATAGAACCAGACCCGAATTTTGTCCGCCGGAATCTACCGCTAATGAATCAGTCCAGATCCAACAGGAGACGCCATCCAATAATAATCAGAATAATCACCAAACATCCCATAACGACAGAAAGGTTTCATGCTCCGACATTTAGAACATCGGCTGTTTATTTTCTTCTTTTATTCTTCTGTAAACAACACAAACGATGCAGCTTTAAAAAAAACTTACTTGGCTTTCAGTTCAGTGTCTTCATATCCTCGGTTCGAAACGTTATCCAGTCCTCCAATCAGATGCTTGAATGAGCTGAAACAGCCAATCAGAACGCAGACACCCCCAAGGTAAATATTTGTAAACAACAACAAACCGATGAACTTGCCTTAGAACTATTAATCACAATAATTGAATAAAATAAAAACAGTTTACTTTTTCAACATTTGTTTACGTCTGATTATCACCTTAAAAATGGTCAAACCTGAAGAACAATGAATGAATAATCAGCCAATCAATAAACGATGAGAGAGTGATGCAGTTGGCAGTGAGGACCAGCAGGAGGCAGCAAGAACCTTTAAAGGTACAGTTCACCCAAAAACCCTAGGAAACAGTCACTATTATATCTAAAATTCTCAACTTTCATTTATTTATTTAGTTTTTACTTTAATTGAATTGAATGAATGTTTTTTTAACCTTGTTATTTCTATTTTACTGGAGTCAACTTCTTTCTTCCTACTTTTATTGTTATATATTTCCCAAACCTTTTATATTCCAAACAGTCATCACACGAGAGACAACAGACATTAGCTGGGCTAAGTTAACAGCTATCACACACAAGCTGACAAAACATCACGGCTAAGCTAACAGTCATCTCAAACACAAGCTAAAATGTTTTAAGCTTGGCTAAGGTATCAGTTATCACACTCAAGCAAACAAAACATTAGCAGTGACGAGCTAACAGTTAACGCACAAAATCTAACAGAACATTTGGAGGGCTCAGCTAAAAGTACTTGGACACAAACTAACAGAACTATAACTGAGTTAAGCTAAAACTTTACGCACACAAGCTCGAAGAACATAGCAGGGCTAAGCTACTGGGCATCGCACTGGACATGAAAAAAACACTAGCTGTGCTAAGCTAACAGTCATTGCACAATAGATAACAGAACATTTAAGGGTCTAAGCTGACAGTTATTGCACACAAGCTAAAAAATATTAGCCAGGCTAAATGGTAAATGGACTGTACTTATATAGTGCTTTTCTAGTCCTCCACCACTCAAAGCGCTTTACATTGTGAGCCAGCATTCACCCATTCACACAGACATTTTACCGACTGAGCCGCCGTCGCCCAGCTCAAAGTTATCATAAGGAAGCTAACAAAAAATTAGCTCAGCTAAGCTATCAGTTATCGCAAGTAAGTTAACAGAACATGGAAGGGCTTAGCCAACAGTCATCGCACACAAGCTAATACAGCAGTAGCAGAGCCAAGTGTGCAGTTAATGCACACTAGCTAACATACCAATAGCAGGGCAAAGCTAACAGTCATCAGAAATGAGATATCAAAACATTAGCAGCATTAGCTCGTACTCTCTGTCGATGACCAGACAGGTGACGTCAGCAGCAGCGACAACGTTGGCTGTTCTGACATCCTCCCTGGAAAAGGACAGAACAAAAAGAAACAACTGAATATTTACTAATTTCCTCATAGTTAAGTAAAAATATTAGAACACTGGTTATGAGCAGAGCCTGGGATTTGATTGCAGATATTCAGGGTTCAGGGTTCAGGTTATGAGCTTCAGGGCTGGGAAGTTCAAGGTTGAGGTCAGCGGTCACATGATCCTACCCCTGTAGTGCTCTCTCTCCAAACCAGTCTCCACTGGTCAGTTCTCTGAGGAGCTTTGGCTCCTGATTGGCCAGATCCTCTTGGGTGACGTTAACCTGACAGGGGGCGGAGTCAGTCGTGAGTGGCACATGATCAGGGTCAGCAGATCAGAAGAGATTGAAGACCTGGTTCATGCAATCACCTTTCCTTTGCTGATGATGAAAAAGGTGTCTCCTCTCGCTCCCTGCCTGATGATGTATTCGCCGTCCTCGTAGTGAGTCTGACGGAAAACAACGGCGTGTGATTGAATGACGAAAAGAAGAGTGTGGGAATGTTTGATCTAGTCAACATTGTAACATGGTGGCGCCAATGACATCATCACCTCCTCCATGATGTCAGCCAGTTTACTGAGCATTTCCTCTTGAAGATTCTGGAAGGTCGGAACACTGCAAGGAGAGGTACGCATTTTCAGATGTACTTACACATTTACAGATGTAAGTACGCATTTTCAGATCTACGTATGCATTTACAGATCTAAGTACGCATTTACAGATCTAAGTACGCATTTACAGATCTAAGTACGCATTTTCAGATCTACGTTCACAATTACAGATCATGTACGTATTCACAGATCTATGTACGTATTTATGGATCTATGTTTTAATGACCAGATCTAAGTACACATTCATAGATCTATTTTGAATTATAAGCTCTATGCACGCACTGGAAACTCTGAACCTCAGTTAGTGCCTTGCTCATGAGAGCGCAGTCACCTCTTCAGGAAGTCCATGTACTCGGCGTGTTTGATGAGACCTGTTCTCATCATGATGGTCTGGAAACACTGACGGTCGATGGCCCACAGCTTCACCTCGACCAGTGCTGCCACAAACAAACAAACAGACAAATAAACAAACAAACAAACAAATAAACCAATACACAGTTTCTATCAGAGCTGCTGGTTAATATTCAACTTCATCCTGTCAGACCATCGGGGGACCTGTGTGTGTGTTTGTTTGAGTGTGTGTGCGTGCATACAGTATGCAGGTGTTGCCATGGTAACTGTACACTGTTCCTCCATCCTGCAGCAGCTTTAATGTTGTCGTATTAAAAACACGTTAAGGATTAATTATTCAAACTTCCTGCTGGTTTACGATTCGCCATCCGATCAGAAACGGAGCAGCCTTCAGACTCAAAAATAGAAATGGTGTTGAGCGAAGTTTTTGAGGCAAAAGTAGCGTGACGGACAGACGGGGGATGGAGGGGGGGTTGGGGGGTCTCTTTCCCATCAGCTCATCCTCGAAGGAAAGCTTGGGATGATAAATGTTTAAAGTTGTACCGTTTGCTGCTCAGGAACTTTGATGGTTTTCAAGTCTTTGTTTCCATGGTGACGGGCTCAGCACAGACTTTGCGTGTGCGTGGGATGAGTCTCAGATGAACGATAAACTTTATTTTCAATTCTCCCATTTGCTGCTCAGACAGCTCTGGGTATTTCACTTTGACATCTAACTTTTTATAATATGTGCAATTAAGACTCGGTCAATAACTCATTCAACCTTTGATAGAAGAGCAGCTAGTGCTAATGTTAGCTCTCTGCATCATTAAACCTGTGGTAGAGGAACAGCTAATGCTAATGTTAGCTCTCTGCATCATTAAACCTGTGGTAGAGGAACAGCTAAAGCCAATGCTAATGTTAGCTCTCTGCGTCATTAAACCTGTGGTAGAGGAACAGCTAAAGCTAATGCTGATGTAGCTAGATACGCTGAGGCACATTCTTAGAAATTGCTCTATCTCCTCTTTTTTTATGGCCCGATGTCTGTTGCTGTGGAGACACCGAGTGACTCTGTAACCACAGCAACAACAGATAGCACCCAGTATTATGGGTCAGTAATGGAGTTTTATTTCATATTTACTGATGAGTCACTGACGAGTCAGATAAGCAAACAGTGATAGGAACAGTTAACATTAGCCAGAATTAGCTAATGAAGCTAAGCCTCTGATTACGTTACGTTTCACACGTTACTTAATATCAGATAGACGATGATAGCATGCAATGCTAGTTAGCTGGTGTCCTTCATCATATCATCAGTTAACCAACGTCAGCTGGCAATGATACCTACGTACGACAGTTATGCGTGGCTTAGCATTGTTTTCTAGTTTTATCCATGTGTGTTCATGTCAGCTTAGCATCGTTGGTAGTATTAGCTGTGCAGCGGTACCCTGTCAAAAAATGACTAACTACAAAATGTTAACCTGAACATTCGAAAACCCGTCGCCAGCGTGGGAGTCGTTACTGCTTGACCAGCTAGTACATCCTGAAACCTTTCATCCTTTTTATTCTTCTGACAACATGCACTGATTCTGTGTTTGGAACAATCTACAGGATTGAAAGTCAGATGATCCCAGAGGCTGCCGACATTTACATCTACACTTCCTGGAGCCAGTGTTCAGATGCTCTTTGGTTTGTTTTGGTTTACGTTTTGGTGTTTTTCCGTGTCCTGAGTTCTCTGAACTCGGATTTTCAGTTAATTTATTGTCTAGACAAGTTTAATTTTGGGGAGACCACACCTGATCTGGTCCAGGGCTGGAGTCTGGATGTGTCTGACATTCTTCAGTGACTCAGTTTCAGACATCAGGAGCACAAGAATCTTCTCATCTATCCCCTCGAACCCTTTGCTGTTGCCAAGAAACACGCTCACCAAAACTCAGCTCATTGGCTATAGACCAGATGGTGTTGCCTGGCAACGGCTGCTTAGTGAGCAATCCACCAGGAAGTGCTGACAAAAAGTTGGCGGAGCATGCACGCAGACACACACACACACACACACACACACACACACGCACGCACGCACACTTTTGTCAGAGTTGATCTTTTATTGGTTCTCCAGAGTTTTCTTGAGCAGATAAAGACTCCCTGCTGTGGGTCCAGACCAGAACCAATCTTTTTAAATTCTCCTCCAAAGGAACCGTGACATAGAGGTGTGGGCGGTGAGGTCACATCCCACGATTAACTCATTAATTATCTACTTGATCAACTCTGAAGAAAAAAGTTCTGTAGATACAATCTGGTCTTTCGGAACCTCAGGTTCTTCTTCAAGGCCCCCAGAAACCTCTTCTAGATCTTTAGGAACCTCTTTTATGTATTTAAGAAACTCTTCAAGGTCTTTAAGAACCTATTCAAGGACAAGGAGAACCTCTTCAAGGTCTTAAGAACCTATTCAAGGTCTTTAAGGACCTCTTCAAGGTCTTCAGGAACATCTGATATACATTTAGAAACCTCTTCAATGTATTTAATAAATCTTTTTCTTTCCACCCAACATAACCTGTTGCTATTTCGGTGCTGTTGCTAGTGCCGGTGCTTAATTGGTTCAACTTGTGCCAAACTCAAGCACCATAACAAAGAAGGAGCTCCAGAGCCGAAAAAGCAACAACTTTTGTTATTCATTTTAAGATTTTAAAAAATAAGCAAATATTGCTAGTTTATCGGATAAAACTTGCCGGCTGTTGTTTTAAAAATGGCGGTTCAATGTTTGCAACCGGTCTTGTTGATCACAATAACCCGCCCCCCCCCGGGCCCCTGACGTAATCGGTTCCTGGCTCTAAACCAGCAAAGAGCTGCAAAGCAAAGAAGTGGTGTTGAGAAAGGCTGAGGCTCCGAACTAGCCCTGGAACCACCTCGGTGGAAAAAGGTATAAAAACCCCTTCAAGGTCTTTAAGAACCTATTCAAGGACGTAAGGAACATCTTCGGGGTCTTTAGGAATCACTTAAAGGACCTCAAAAACAATTACCTCTAGGATCCTATCAGCCGGAGCGACCTTAGTCGATTAGGGGGACCTGACTCAGTACAGGATTATGAAGACCTGACACGGTACAGGTACTCACTTTTTACGGTAGCGGTCCTGGTGCAGTTGTAGAGGATCGCCAGCTCTCCAAAGACTTTACCGGGTCCCATGGTGCAGAGCTTCACCGCCTCTTTGGTCACCTCCACCTTCCCCTCTGGTCGAGAGACATTCACATAGAGAGACAGAGAGAGAGAGACAGAGATTGGAAAAGGACACGAACGGCTAGGGATGGTCTCAGACTAGATCGTCTCGACAGGGTGTCAGTACCAACTGGTGTCTCTGACCAGTTAATCTGGACCCAGTATGGATCCCAACTGGTGTCTCGGACTCAGACCAGATAATCTGGACTCAGTTTTGGTACCAACTGGTGTCTCAGAACAGATCATTTAGATTTATCACCGGTACCAGCTGTTTTGTCAAACCAGTTAATCTGGACTCCCTGTCAGTATCAACTGGTGTCTCTGACCAGATAATCTGGACCCAGTTGGATCCCAGCTGCTGTGTCAGAATAGATTATCTGGACCAATAATGGATAGCGTCTGAAACCCATGTCGGTACCAACTGGTGTTGGATGGACCGTCTTAAACCCAAATGATTCTGGATTAAGTATTGTTCCCTTCTGGTGTGTCAAACGAGTTAATCTGGACACTGTGTCGTTACCAACTGTCCTCTCAGACCAGATAAACTACATGCAGTATCGTTACCAACCGGTGACTCAGTGCATATCATCTGGACCCAGTTCAGGTACTAATTGGGACCGACTAATGTGTCGGACCAGATAATCTGGACTCGGACTCGGAGCTGATTGCTCACAATGCTCGGCCAGAGACTCTGCCCTTCTGCTCTCCTCCTATTTTGATTTTTTTCATTTTGATAAAAACCTTTTTTTTTTTTTTTACAGTCTGTCAACTTTATAGAATAAAAATGTGATCGCCACGTTACCATGGCAACCGCATCCACTATAGAACTGTGTTTGTGTGTGTGTGTGTGTGAGTAGGTCGAGACAGGGACAGCACTTTTGTCTCATTATAGAATACACACTCTCACAGAAACAGTCACGCACACACATAAACAAACAGTCATGTACACACATACACACACAGTCTTATACACACATACATACACAGCTCATAAACACACTTACACACACGGTCATATACACACATACACACACGGTCATAAACACACATACACACACAGTCATATACACACATACACACACAGTCATAAAAACACATACACACAGTCATATACACACATACACACAGGGTCAAACACACACATACACACAGTCATATACACACATACACACACAGTCATAAACACACATACACACAGTCATATACACACATACACACAGGGTCAAACACACACATACACACACAGTCATATACACACATACACACACAGTCATAAACACACTTACACACAGTCATATACACACATACACACACAGTCATAAACACACATACACACAGTCATATACACACATACACACAGGGTCAAACACACACATACACACACAGTCATATACACACATACACACACAGTCATATACACACATACACACACAGTCATATACACACATACACACACAGTCATATACACACATACACACACGGTCATATACACACATAGTCATATACAAACATACACACACAGTCATATACACACATACACACACAGTCATATACACACATACACACACAGTCTTATACACACATACACACACAGTCATATACACACATACACACACGGTCATATACACACAGACACACACAGTCGGCATCCGTCAATAAGTCTTGATCTGTTTTTAGGAATCACTTCCTCTTCCTGTGACAGATATCATCATTACACAGTATTTAGCTGCCATCTGCGACCCCCCTCCACCCAAACACACATTATTAACACATACACACAAACACACACATTACAGCGTTTTTCAATTGCTGACTAGCATTGGTCAACACTGAAGCCACTTTAACAAAACATCCGTCTCAGCCAAACAGAGAATCAAAGTCCCGTTAACCACCGAATCGTTCATCCATGTCTCAAACCCGCTGGCTGGACCAGAACACCGATTACAGTTCTCGCTCAGAGAGCAAACAACGTCACTCCAAACACAAACGGCTAGAAACAAATAACAACAGGAGCGTCATGCAGGTAATCTGACAATTGTCTTCTTTGCATATAGTCGTTAACTTCAACCTGAAAAAAACTTGTTAGAAATATAAATAATAATAATATTAAATAAATGATAATTACAAAAGACAAAAAAACAAAAAAAGTCCAACATGTAGCGTATAATCCCTCACACTGTGCAGTAGTGCGAGGGTTCTAGCCCCTCTCCTGCGTTTATGTATATGTATATGTATATGGATGTATATATATCTATTTATATATTGCCCCTCCTCTGTGGAATACCCTACCTGACCATCTGAGGGCTCCACAGACGACTGACACATTTAAAAAAAGGACTTAAAACTTTCCTTTTCAGCAAAACCTATAACTTTAATTAACATTGCTGCTTTTTGGTCACGTTTTTATATAGTTATAATTTCATTTTTTATTGATGCTTTTATCTGCTTCTACTTTGTATCACTTTGAGATTTGATCCAAATGTAAAGTGCATTATAAATCAAATGTAATATTATTATTATTATATATATACACATAAAAAAGCCTCAAAGTTGCTTGGTTAGCATGTTGGCATGTCATCAAAGTTGTTTTGTTTGCACATTGTGATGTCATCAAAGTCGCATAGTTAGAACGTTGTGATGTCATCAGGCCAGTTTTTACTTGGGCCTGAACTCACAAGAAAACACCGGACTCTCTACGGTCCAGAGGCTCCTCTCCATCTTTATGTTCTGCAGATGTCGGCAGATGAGATAAACACTTTTCTCTCAAAATTAATTAATTTTAATATTATTTTTGTTCCATGCATTTCACAGAATATTTACCCACCCCGTAGCTGAGGGGCCAACCGGGAACCACCGTGGGTTCTGATGTCAGAACAAAAAACGTTCAAGATAGAAGAACCTTAGTGAGACCAAGAACGTCTCTGCAGGTCACGTGACAAACTCCTCACCCTCCATCACGTAGACCAGCGAGCCGACGTCGCCTTCCTCAATGATGCAGGCGTCTTTCCCATAATTCACCGGGTACATGCAGTCCACCACCTCATGGATCTGAGACAGCTCCAGGTTCTTCATGAAGTCATTATCCAGGATGGCTTCACGGATCATCTCCTTCGACCTGAGGAAACACGACTTCCTGCTGTTATCACAGACAGTCAACTAACCACAGACGATGGACTGTCTTACTGTTAACACAGTGAACTAACCACAGACGACGGACTGTCTTACTGTTGTAACAGACAGTCAACTAACCACAGACGATGGACTGTCTTACTGTTATCACAGACAGTGAACTAACCACAGACAATGGACTGTCTTACTGTTATCACAGACAGTGAACTAACCACAGACGATGGACTGTCTTACTGTTGTCACAGACAGTGAACTAACCACAGACGATGGACTGTCTTACTGTTATCACAGACAGTGAACTAACCACAGACGACGGACTGTCTTACTGTTGTAACAGACAGTCAACTAACCACAGACGATGGACTGTCTTACTGTTATCACAGACAGTGAACTAACCACAGACAATGGACTGTCTTACTGTTATCACAGACAGTGAACTAACCACAGACGATGGACTGTCTTACTGTTGTCACAGACAGTGAACTAACCACAGACGATGGACTGTCTTACTGTTATCACAGACAGTGAACTAACCACAGACAATGGACTGTCTTACTGTTATCACAGACAGTGAACTAACCACAGACGATGGACTGTCTTACTGTTGTCACAGACAGTGAACTAACCACAGACGATGGACTGTCTTACTGTTATCACAGACAGTAAACTAACCACAGATAATGGACTGTCTTACTGTTATCACAGACAGTAAACTAACCACAGACAATGGACTGTCTTACTGTTATCACAGACAGTGAACTAACCACAGACGATGGACTGTCTTACTGTTGTCACAGACAGTGAACTAACCACAGACGATGGACTGTCTTACTGTTGTCACAGACAGTGAACTAACCACAGACGATGGACTGTCTTACTGTTGTCACAGACAGTGAACTAACCACAGGTGATGGACTGTCTTACTGTTGTCACAGACAGTGAACTAACCACAGACGATGGACTGTCTTACTGTTGTCACAGACAGTGAACTAACCACAGGTGATGGACTGTCTTACTGTTGTCACAGACAGTGAACTAACCACAGACGATGGACTGTCTTACTGTTGTCACAGACAGTGAACTAACCACAGGTGATGGACTGTCTTACTGTTGTCACAGACAGTGAACTAACCACAGGTGATGGACTGTCTTACTGTTGTCACAGACAGTGAACTAACCACAGACGATGGACTGTCTTACTGTTGTCACAGACAGTGAACTAACCACAGACGATGGACTGTCTTACTGTTATCACAGACAGTGAACTAACCACAGACGATGGACTGTCTTACTGTTATCACAGACAGTGAACTAACCACAGACGATGGACTGTCTTACTGTTGTCACAGACAGTGAACTAACCACAGGTGATGGACTGTCTTACTGTTATCACAGACAGTGAACTAACCACAGACGATGGACTGTCTTACTGTTGTCACAGACAGCGAACTAACCACAGACGATGGACTGTCTTACTGTTGTCACAGACAGCGAACTAACCACAGACGATGGACTGTCTTACTGTTATCACAGACAGCGAACTAACCGCAGACGATGGACTGTCTTACTGTTGTCACAGACAGCGAACTAACCGCAGACGATGGACTGTCTTACTGTTATCACAGACAGTGAACTAACCACAGACGATGGACTGTCTTACTGTTGTCACAGACAGTGAACTAACCACAGACGATGGACTGTCTTACTGTTGTCACAGACAGCGAACTAACCACAGACGATGGACTGTCTTACTGTTGTCACAGACAGCGAACTAACCACAGACGATGGACTGTCTTACAGTTAACACAGTAAACTAACCACAGACAATGGACTGTCTTACTGTTATCACAGACAGTGAACTAACCACAGACGATGGACTGTCTTACAGTTAACACAGTAAACTAACCACAGACAATGGACTGTCTTACTGTTATCACAGACAGTGAACTAACCACAGACGATGGACTGTCTTACTGTTGTCACAGACAGCGAACTAACCACAGACGATGGACTGTCTTACTGTTGTCACAGACAGTGAACTAACCACAGACGATGGACTGTCTTACTGTTGTCACAGACAGTGAACTAACCACAGACGATGGACTGTCTTACTGTTGTCACAGACAGTGAACTAACCACAGGTGATGGACTGTCTTACTGTTGTCACAGACAGTGAACTAACCACAGACGATGGACTGTCTTACTGTTGTCACAGACAGTGAACTAACCACAGACGATGGACTGTCTTGCACAGAAGTGTATTGTTTTTTCTTCCCTCCCACACAGGAAGCTGACAGCGTTTCATTTTCCTCCCACCTACTGAAGCCGTCGTCGCCTTGGGTCGGATCTCAAACATATAGTAGAATCCAGAGGAGAGTGTGTGGGCTGAACCCATCCACCAGCTCACGGACCGTCCGCAGTACTGCCTCATAAGCATTTTCACGACCGATACTCTTATTGTGAAAGATCCTGTCAGTCACAGCATCGGTGAAGATGATATAAGACCTAAGGTCATGTGATCTGTCTGAGCTAGGATCAATTCAAGTTGAAAAAGTGTTTTCATTACAACAATAAGATGTTTACTCCAGTTAATCAACATCTGCAAACTTTCACTATGATAGCTAACATCTTCTAGTTTTATCTATGATAAATAGTATCAGCTAATATTAGCTTTGATAGCTGACATTAGATAACTTTATCTATGATGGCTGTCTTTAGCTCACTGTGGATATGTTAGCTAACGTTACCTAACTTTAGGTATGATAGATGGCATTAGCTGACTTTTTGCTATGATGGCTGACAATAGCATACTTCAGCCACGATAGCTAACATTAGGTAAATTAGCTATTAGCTATGATTTTGGAAATAGCCCAGCTTAAGCTATTAGTTAGCTTATTCGATATGAGTGAAATGAAGCTATTATAGCCAACATTAACTAAATTTAGCTATGATAGCTGACATTAGCTAAAGAAATTATGATAGCTAACGTTAGCTAACGTTAGCTATGAAAGCTAAAATTAACAAAATTTAGCTCTGTATCGGTCTGTATCGACTTCTATGATAGCTAACTTTATGATAGCTATCTTAAAGTAAGCTATCAAAGTTAGCTTTAGTTATACTAGCTTCATCAGTTAACTTAACTTAACATTAGTTAACTTAAGCTAATCTAATTAACTAATTCATTTCTTGGTTAAATTTTAAATTCTGGCCCGTAATAGAGGGTTCAGGTCTGACCTTCAAAGGACAAGGACTGATCCGTCCGTGACCTTTTACAGACAAATCTGATAAATCCGACCTGGTAGCATTCGCTAAATAAGCTAGCTGGTCCTCACATCCCCAGCTGGTGCCATGAATCTAAAGCATCCTCATCCTTATAACTTCCAACGGTTCCTCAGCTCTGACACCATAAGCTTTAAAAACCCTAGGCTGGTTCTGGTGCCGGTATTGGAGCAGGAAGTGGACTTACTGTGGGCTCTTGGGGTAGAAGGGTAGCGTGACGTGGCTCAGGTCGCTAATATCACAGGCTGTGGGCTCAGCCGAGATGGCCTGCCGTTTGCTCCGGTGCTGATCTGGCTGGAGGACCAGGTTCTGCTGGTGGGCCTGGACCTGCTGCGCAGTGGCGGGCCGGAGCACGGACCGGTACTTGTCCAGCTCATTCTGGAGCCGCTGGATCAGCTCATCTTTCTGGTCCAGCTCCAGTTCCAGCTCATCGATCAGGGTGTCACGCTGCCGCAGCTCCTCAATCTTCTCCTGCAGGGCATACTGAAGGTCCCGGAGGGTCCCCATTTGTTCTCCGGTGGGTTTGTGTCCCAAGAGTTCTGGTGGATTTCGAGGGTCCCCTTAAAGTTGGTATCCGCTGAGCTCCTCAGGGTCCTTCAGCTTCATTCCAGGATCTTTAAGGTCGTCGTAGTTCCTCTGTTCCTCTTTAGAGTCGTTGTCATTTCTAGGACCGGTTCTACGGTTCATCTCAGAAGAACCAAAGAAGCAAAGCCTTGTTTTGATCTGGGAAGATCCACTAGGATTCCTGCTACAACCCTCAGCAATCCCCCAGGAACCTCCAGAGACATCTGACAGGTGGGTCCACAGGACAATTGTGGAATGTCTTCCTTGGATGTCCAGGATCAAGGAACATCAACCTTTCGTTTCTCCCAGAGGTTTTTTAGACTTTCATCCTGGACCTCATGGAGTCTTTAACGTTCTCAGAGTTCTCCTGTAACGGTTCTGGTGGTTCAAGGACTCTCAAAAGAGGTTTGGCATCCTGGGGTTCCTGAGGATTCATCTGGTTGTTTTTTTCCTGCCTCCTCCATGATTATTCAAGATACAAAAAGGTTCCCCTGGATCCCCAACGCTTTAAACACCTGACACTTTGAAGGCGTAAGCCTCCCTAAGGTTCTGGTGATCTGCTAAATTCTCCGGAAAGAAAGTGGGCTTTGGGCATTTTAGCTGATGAAGAAAAGAACATAAGTTATGTTTTTTTGTTTGTTTTTCTATCAGTGTGAGATCTGGAGATCCATCCAGTGTTGAAGGAGGGTCCAGCCCCCAGAAAAAAACATCAAAAGGCTTCAAAGGTTCTACTTGGACTTATCCAGGTCCCTTCAGAGCTTCAAGTGTTTCGGGTTTCGTGTTGAGGTCCTCCGTGATTCAGAACGCTTCTCCTGAAGACCCGGGGGTCCTGAAGGAATCAAGGCTCCTGTCGGACTGTGGTTCCGTGGAATCCGTGGTTCCCACTAAAGGAGCGGGAAGAACCTCCAGAGATCTCAGCAGTTCTGTCGGGTCAGATCCAGTCCCCGTCTGAACTCCTCTTGGTGAAGAGGATTAAAGTTCGGTAAAAACCCGCGAAAGGTTTGATCCGTGATCCGCTTCCGACCTCAAAATACTCCGCGGGACTGGAAACCAGTTCGAGAGGAGAAGATCGATCCGAGCCGAAACCCAGAAGAAGAAAACTGATCGGCGGAATCACGGAGCTCCGGCGTCGGCGGGGAATCCGGGTCACGTGGAGACGGAGAGACTGAAAGAGAAGGAGACCACCGAGAGGAGAGGAGGAGACCACCGACAGGAGAAGAGGAGATGACTGAGAGGATAGAAGAGAGCACTTGGAGCAAAGGAGGAAACCAGCGGGGGGAGAGAAGCAGACCCCCGAGAGGAGGAGAGACCAGGAGGAGAAGATGAGAAGGAGGAGTTGATGAAGAGGAGATGAGGAGGGAATGGGGAGGAGGAGGAGGAGGAGGGGATTACAGGATATGGAACTGCAGATCTGGTCTTAATTACCTCCATTAGTTTTATTAGTTTAATGTTGAGCAATGGGGGAGTCAGATGGGGATTGTGGAGGGAGTTCCTCCTCCTCCTGCTCTTCATCACCACAATACACACACTTACCAACAATACCCATCTCTCCGGCTTCGAATGAATAAAAGAAACAGTTGGATCTGAGTGACAAGGCTAGTACTAACTCCTATGTGGGCTTGGGTCCACCTTTCAGTCTCAGAGGAGGAGGAGGAGGAGGAGGAGTCTGGAACAAACCCAGGGTTTGTTGAGGAAAACCTGACAGCAAGCAGGTTAGGGTTCACAGAGTAAGTAACCATGGTAACTGACTCAAAGTTTAACTACTCTCGCTTTCTCCCTACAACCTCACACACCGTCCACACACAACACACACACACAAAAACACACACCCGAACAATAAAATCATAGCGCACACTGCAATCTCGATAGCTCCGACATCACCCACCCACTCCAGCACCACCTCACCCTGACGCACAGAGGTGGAGAAGGGCTTTCTTTGGGAATAGCCTGATCGCCTTTACCAGGGGACACTGACCAGGCCTGAGTCCTGCTGTCTGTGATGATGTCACACCCTTTGAGCATGATGTCCCTCACTCATGATGTCACCAACTCTAACAGTGATGTCACAGACTCTAAATATGATGTCACCCACTTTGTCTATGATGCCACCCACTCTAACAATGATGTCACTAACTCTTACAATGATGTCACCCACTCAACAATTATAATAGTGATGTCACCCACTCTGACCCGAATCCCTTTAAAAGTCTACTACCTTTCTATTGTGATATATTGTGAAGAAACACAAAAAGGGGTGGAGCTTAGCTTTAATGGTGTTATTGTAGTACATTTATTTATTGATGTAAAAATATTCATAAACATGAAAGAAAGGTTTAACAAGCGTAATTCAAATTCATTACATTCATTCAAAAACATTAACGCTCTGATTTATTGATTTCGCACATGAAAACAATTATACAGTTTTATAAACTTTACAAATTTAAAGTATAATTTAAGTCTTTTAGTGATTCTGTGAAAACACTTCAATAATAATATAAAAATACATTTCCTTTATAACGCACTTTACATTTGGAGCAAATCTCAAAGTGCTAAGTACTTCAGGGAGTTTCCCTTTGAGGTCATGACCTCCGAGGAATCTCACTGATAATAATAGCTGGCCGTGACCTTGAAGACTTGGGAGCTGCCTTCGTACGGAGTGATGACGGGTCGGAACCCTTTCATCTGTTTGTAGTGTCCGAAGTGCCTAATCCGGTAGGAACCCCCTGGTGCCGATGGCGGGATGTGCCACTCCACCGTGGAGTTACTCTGCCGGTCCGTACCCTTTAACCAGTAGAACCTGCAGCCAAAGGGGGGCGTCAACTCTGAGGGACAACGCCCACATCACTACCTGCTGTCACCCAGCAACCTCTGCTTTGAATAGAGGTAATACTACTGGTCCTAATAGAAGTAGAAGTAGTACTGCTATCATCAGACGTAGTTTTACTGGTACTGGTACTAATAGAGGTTGTAGTGATGGTATTACTGGAGGTGGTAGTTGTAGTACTGGTTTTAGTAAAGGTAGTAGTTGTAGTACTGGTTCTAGTAAAGGTAGTAGTTGTAGTACTGGTTCTAGTAAAGGTAGTAGTTGTATTACTGGTTCTAGTAAAGGTAGTAGTTGTAGTATTGATACTAGTAAAGGTAGTAGTTGTAGTACTGGTTCTAGTAAAGGTAATAGTTGTAGTATTGGTTCTAGTAAAGGTAGTAGTTGTAGTACTGGTTCTAGTAAAGGTAGTAATTGTAGTACTGGTTCTAGTAAAGGTAGTAGTCATAGTATTGATACTAGTCAAGGTAGTAGTTGTAGTACTGGTTCTAGTAAAGGTAATATTTGTAGTACTGGTTCTAGTAAAGGTAGTAGTTGTAGTATTGATACTAGTCAAGGTAGTAGTTGTAGTACTGGTTCTAGTAAAGGTAGTAGTTGTAGTACTGGTTCTAGTAAAGGTAGTAGTTGTAGTATTGATACTAGTCAAGGTAGTAGTTGTAGTACTGGTTCTAGTAAAGGTAGTAGTTGTAGTATTGATACTAGTAAAGGTAGTAGTTGTAGTATTGATACTAGTAAAGGTAGTAGTTGTAGTATTGATACTAGTCAAGGTAGTAGTGGTGGTGCCATCATAGGTAGTAGTTATTCTACTGGTCCCAGCAGACGTTGTACTTTGTAATGTGTCGTGGTCATCCTACCTGGTTTCCCATGATGCATCAGTGTGGACGACCTCCCAGGTGTCTGTTCTGTTGTCATAAATCTCCACGGTAACAAAAGATTTATCTCTCTGCCGTGAAGAAGGGGATGAGTAGGTCAGAGAAGAAAAATGAAAACCAGGAACTAAAGAACCACTGGAAGAAGAAATGTCTTACAATGTCACCCGAATTTCTCGGGTTTCCTGCCACGAATGTTACAGAGACAATATCGCCCTGAAAAACACGGCAAAAATATTTCCCATCAGACCAGCAGAGTGGGTCGGCAGAACACCCAAACCCTGAGAGTGCAGAGTCATACCGGTCTGTAGGCGGGGTACACCTGCTGCAGGACGTCTCCAAAGCTGCTGTTCTTGGGTTTCCTGTCTGCCAGTACCCTCGGAAGCAAACTGAAGACGTTTGTGAAGAAAGGGGGCTGAGGTCCAACTGGCAGCTCGGACACTCGGTCCTGAAAACATGAGGGGGCATATTGATAAATGTGGGAAAAGGATAAATGAAAGCGTGCATTCCTCTCTGACCTCTGAACCCTCCCCAATACTCCAGGGTAAACATATTCTTACAAAGATTCTCATCCCCTCAAAAAAATCCACCTTAGGGTCAGACCCAGGTCAAAGCGTTCACTGGGTCGACCACTTCCTGTCACTCTCAGCTTGTTTTGGGGATACCTGCAGTCTGTCCTCTAACCAGCAATGATGACATCATCAATCAATTGTTATTAACACTAATTAGGGGCCTTTCGCTGTTTCATGGCGGCGGTGATGGATCTCCCACATGCTAGCAGGGGCAACAAGATCCTGCAGACGGCAACCATGTTCTCTGGGCGCTACCAGATTCTGTAGCTGGTATGAGATTCTATGAGTGTCACCAGATTCTGAGGCCGGTACCAGATTCAGGATGGTACCAGAATGTGAGGGCAGTGCTAGATATGTGGGCGGTATTAGATTCTGTGGATTAGTACCAGAGTCTATGGGGTGGTACCTGTGCGATGGCTCTGGCCAGGTCTCGGTACTTTAGCAGGTAGGCACTAAGCGTGTGTGGGCCGTAGATGGTTGACGCACCTTCATACCTCTGCACCTGAGAAAAAAAACAACAACAAAACACGTGATGAAGACCACCAGGAGATGGGTCGGTACAAAGTACTGCAGTACCAAAGGGTCCATTTCCAGTACCTGGTACTCCTCATAGGTGGTGATGTAATGCGTGTAGATGTTACTCAGGCCTGCAATCACCACCTCCAGATCCCTGAACGCCCCCTCTGACTCCAGCTCCTAACACACAGGATGGTCACATGACACACAGGATGGTCACATGACACACAGTATGGTCACATGACACACAGGATGGTCACACATCACAGGTGGTGCAGGTCTGAGGCGGGTCTCACCTTTCGGACGGCATCTCTTAACCTCCTCCCTGACATGGTCCTGTAAGCAAGCAGTGCAGATTGATGATGTCATGATGATGTCATCACAGCATAAAATAATATTAACAATAATCTTGACTTCATTTACCACATCATAATTAGTTATATAATAATTAGTATATAAGTATATACTTATTTTCAACACCGTCTATTCCATGAATTTTACTTTTGTCCTAAATATTAATCTTCATTTCAACAATATTTAAAGATCGGATTTCTTTTTCATGTTTTTGACATTTAATCTAATCACCGAGATTTTTTCTTATCATGTCAATTCATTTGGATTTTAATATAATAATTTGGTGTTTTTTTTCTCTCTGTTCTTAATTAAATTTTCACGTTTTTAACATCTTTTATCTCTTAACTTATAGGTTGTTTTTCAGTTTTCACGTTTCAAGTAATATCTTATAAGTAATCAAATTTTTTTTTTCTTCTTTTTTTATTGTCTGAATCATACTTTTCACAACTTGACCTACTTTTCTTTTTCTGTTTATTGTATCTTTCATAAGAAAACTTATGATGATGTTATTGTTTATTTTTCAAATTTTATAAATTTTTGTAGTTAAAATTACTAATGTCCTTTTAACATGATGAATGAATAAACTTTATTTTTTGATATTATTATTATTATTATTATTATTATTATTATTATTATCATTATCATTATCATTATTATAATCAGAAGTAGTAGAAATAGTAGCAGTAGAATAACTAGTAATAGTAGTAGTAGTAGTAATAGTCCCATACATTCCCTTCATTCCCTTCCCATCTCCACCAGGATTGATTATAAGATCTCTCTCCCCACTCACCAGTGTATCCATGGTAACGCCCCCCCTACCTAAAAGAACTACTCACCCCACTGACCTCACCCCACTGACCTCAACACCATCCCTCCGTTCTACCCACTCATACCGCCTGCTCCTTCCCCGGACTAAGCTCAGCACCATGGGTGATCGGGCCTTCTGTTCTGCTGCCCCTTGTGTGTGGAATGCCCTCCCTGACCATCTGAGGGCTCCACAGATGACTGACACATTTAAAAAAGGACTTAAAACTTTCCTTTTTAGCAGAACCTATAACTGTAATTAACATTCCTGCTTTTTGGTCAGGCTATTATATAGTTATTATTTTATTTTTTATTGATGCTTTTATCTGCTTTTACTTTGTAGCACTTTGAGATTTGATCCAAATGTAAAGTGCATTATAAATTAAATGTATTATTATTATTATTATTCTTAGTAAACAATGTTACGTCATCTCTCCAGGAACAGCTATGACAGCTACGGTGCCAATGGTGATAATCTGAACATCGACGATCTCTGGATGCCACGGCAGAGGCCAGTTCATCTGTAAAAACACACACTCACACACTCACACACCACACACGCACACGCACGCACATACACACACACACACACACACACACACACACACACACACACACAGTATTAGAGAACCAGCAGTTGTGTCACTAAGAGAAGATGTTTTTAACTCCACTCACCTCCCCTGTGCTGAACAGAATGGGTTTGGGATGATGACATTCCTGGGTCTGATTGGACGGCTCGCCCACGATGGCGTCTCTGATTCCGTCCCAGAAGGGATCGCCTTCGACGGCGCCTGCAGAAAGAGACAGGAAGACCGCTCAGATCACTCGACTGATGGAATAGGAAGAGAATGGGGCAGAGTAGAATCACCCTGAGTGAAGTTCAGGTCTCCTCCTCCATCTGTGGTTCCTGCTGCAAAACTGTGTCCAAGAGCTGGTTTACACGTACGGACCTGAAACGCACCACAGGGGTTAATGTTTGGTCTCTTTTAATATCATGATAGTCCGGTATCTGAGACTGACTGAATGTGTGTCGTTGATCTGGACGGTCACATCCGTCATGTTGACCCACTGATGGGCAGAGAAAATAGGGCCCAACACCTCCTCCACTGCATTAGCATAGAGCTCCTGTAGGTGGGAACACATTTAGCCGGTCATGGAAAATGAATTAGATATTATCGTTAAATAATGCATTAATACACCAGTAGCTGTTTTATCCAAACCTTCAAATGAAATGTTTACCTTCTGTGGACCTGGTTCCTGTCCTCCTCCTCACTTTGAACTTAAACAGACACACATGGACACACTCATTTTAATCATGGGGGGGGGTTTATGTCTACCTTGGCCTTCCTGTAGATGTTGTGTCCGATGATCCTTGTGCTGTCAAACATGTCCACTCCAGGTCCGAACGCCATACACATCTTAGTCTGAGACACATTTCCTATTAAACACTGAATGTGCTGAACACACGTGTGTGTTCAAGAATGTGTGTGTAACGGTTGGTTTATACCCCTCCAACAGGACAGGAGCTGTTCAGGTAGTCACAGGGCAGTCCTGTGTTCACACAGTGAGGTCCTCTGGTGTTTGGACTGACATCCCCAAGGTTACTGGAGGAGAAACCAGCGACAAATCCTCCCTGAACACACACACATAAAAACAGGTCATCAGCAGAATGATAACTACGTACCTCATGATGTCACTTTTCCCCTCTCACCTTTCCATGTAGCTCTCCGGGGTTCTTGTCCTGCTCCATCAGGTAGGAAGCGTAGCCCATGTTGTCGCTACTCACCATTCGGTTGGTGTAGTTCATGCTGACGCCGTGGACGGCGAACCAGCTGTCAGAAAGGGCGGGGTCAAAAGGGGAGAAAATATAATTAATTTACAAACAATGCATAGGCTACAGCTAATCTCTGGAACCATTTCTTGAAGTAGGAAGGCATCTTGCATCTTTCTTAGTCTACTCTCTGGAAATACAGTACCTCAGCATACCAATACCATCTCCATCCATATCGGTGAATTTCAGCACCAACACCTGCTTGTCTGTGTTCCACTTGTACCTGAAGACATCAATGAACCAATCAATCAGTCCATCAATCATTCCATCCAGCCATCAATGAACCAATCAATCAGTCAATCAATCATTCCATCCAGCCATCAATGAACCAATCAATCAAACCGCTGTCTCTCTTCCTCTGGGTTCTTCAGGTAGGAGTGAGGACTTCGGTTCAGACTGCTATCCTCCAGAGCTCCTCTGCTCCGGTAGATCCGGCCTGGTCTCAGGTTAGCATGGGCTATGGCTATACTCTGGAAAAGATACAGTCAAATTATCAAACACAGGGCTTTGTCTATACCCTTAAACATGTTGGTCAATCCATCATACAAAGGTTAATGTTTATACTCTGGGAAACAATGTGGTTAACTTATCAAACATAGGGCTATGTCTATAATCTGGAAACCATACGGTTAATCTTTATACATTGGGCTATGCCTGTACTCTGGAAATAATGCAGTTAATGTATCATACCTACATTTTTTTTTCCAGAGGAACACACAAACCTTGACAATGCCGTTGACCAGCGGCTCGATGGACGCCTTGATGTAACCCATACTCGTGATCATGAACAGTGTGTACTGGAAGTATCCCGCCGGCCCACTGTGTGTGTGGATCCCACTTAGAACCAAGTTGTCCTGACGGTAGAGGTCGCCATATTTAGCCTTCAATAACTGCAAAACCTTCAGACGCACACACACACACACACACACACACACACACACACACACACACACACACAGATAACACAGGTTATTTCAATGAAAACAATGTGAAGACAAGACAAAATGTCCTCTCTTCCCAACCGCAGAAGTACCGACTATGTAGTATGTGCAAGAACTCGCAGACGAAGACATACACACACAGTCACGTTCACGCTTACACACACACGCGCGCACACACAAGCGTGTTAGGATCAGTACTCTAGTACTCTACTACAGATTAAAGGTACTCAGTTACTTTACCTCCAGCCGTAGGCGCTGTGAAATCATCCCCACGTCTGCGCTGACGAAGACCACTCTCTTTTCGCCGTCGTCGATGATGAAGGCTCGGCTGTAGAGGCGGGTGTGAATGCCTGCAGCCGTCTGCTGAGGGTTGGCGTAACCCATCTGAACACATACAGGAGGGAGAACCTTCAGATTCCAGGCATGCAGGAGGTCACTTGACTCAAAGAGACCCGTGAATCACATCGTCTGCAAAGAGCTTTGATGTAATTGTTAAGTTACAAGAGTTCAAAGGTGTAAGGTCAGTCCTGACCATCATGCCATGGAGGACTACTCAGATAGATCCAGCGCCGTCTGATGGTTTATGGTCTTCAGGCTGAACACTGAGAAGCTAAGAGTCCATCAGATTATATTATCAGACCAAACAGGCCTTTCATAAAAGAACAGACTTTGGAGATTGATATCCGGCAGGAGATACTCAGACACAAAAGACAGATTCCTTCCATGAGACTCTAAGGAACAAATCCAGAATTGGAACATGGGGATGATGTCATAGTGTTAAACCACAACCCCAACTGCACGCCAGCGAGCAAGTTTTCTGTCTGATTTGAAGATTGAGACCTCTGTTCCTGGTTCTGTCCAGAGCTGTCTTGAGGAAACTTAAGAGGAACAAGCTACTTCTATTACCACTGTTTAACTGTGTGAACCTGGACTGTTCCACTGTGTGAATCTGGACTGTTTAACTGTGTGAACCTGGACTGTTCCACTGTGTGAATCTGGACTGTGTCACTGTATGAATCTGGACTGTTTAACTGTATGAACCAGGACTGTGTCACTGTGTGAACCTGGACTGATTCACTGTGTGAACATGAAATGTTTCACTGCGTGAACCTGGACGGATTCACTGTGTGAACCTGGACTGATTCACTGTGTGAACATGAAATGTTTCACTGTGTGAACCTGGACTGATTCACTGTGTGAACCTGGACTGATTCACTGCGTGAACCTGGATCATGCCTTGAACACTGCATCATTGTTCACCGATGTACGTTTTGGTTTCTTACCAAAGAAACCAGGGGGGGCTGGCTTACCAGAGGGATGTCGGCCGGTGGTCCGGTGCAGTCCGCTCGGCCAATGCCAATCAGGTAAGGTTTAGTTGCAGGATTGGGCAGAGTAGTTGGCTCTGGAGCAGATGGAGAAGCGGAGGTGTTAGAGTCTACACTGTGGTTCATGTTGAACCCCTTAATCGTACCACGGTTCTGGTTTATGGTCCATGGAGGTTTGGTATCTGTTACTTTAGTTAAGGTGAAATGGTTTAGGTGTAAAAGCATCAGTGCATTCGAGATAGCTAATCGCTGCTAGCTTTGAGATCTTATTGATGATAGCTTCAAGCTACTAGCTACAGATCATCATCTTGCAGTGCTGCATGAACAAACAGGTCTTATGACCACAGTCATTTAGCCCATGTTAGGATCAGAGGGTTAGGAGCTCCTGGACCTGCTAACTGCCAGTATCTACTAACTGCTAGTAACAGCTAACTGCTAAATGCTAGTAGTTGCTAACTGCTACTACTGGCTAATGGTTCCTACCTGCTAACTTCCAGTAGCTATTAACTGCCACTGGCTGCAAACTGCAACTAGTGGCTAAGAGTTAGTTCCTGCGCACTGTTAGTAGTCGCTACTTCTACTACTGACTAACGTTTAGTACCTGCTAACTACTAGCAGCTACTAACAGCTCCTAGCTGTTAACTGCTACATCATAGACCCACTCACTGATTCCTAGCGTGCTTTAGCTGCCTGCTGTATGTTTTACCAGAGCGGAGGAAACATTGCTTTTACAACCAATTACTTTCAGTGGTGGATGGATCTACAGTTGTTTCCTTATATATCAGAGAGAGCTTCCTATTTGAGACGTCAGGCGTTTCCTCACCTGTGTGAGTTTTCCAAGTGGCCATCAGCACAATCAGCGTCACGCACACCACCGTCATGATGGTCAACAGGACGGCCAGCGTGGCTTCCAGAACTGACACACCGCAACATGCCGCCCTCTTGCCTGCCATACTGCTCGTCCGAACTGGAAGGACGAGAGGAAGATGAGGGAGGCTGCTGGTTCCTTAAGAAAGATGCTTAACCCACACCTGTTTCCCTGTGTGCCACGAAAGATGGCCCACTGCTTCAGACCTGCTTATTTTAGCTGTGGTCCCAGCCGACCTGAAGAAATTAGCTTTATCATCCGCAGATCTCCTACTGCTAGTCTCAGCATCAGTAGTCCTGTTAATCTTAGCCGTAGCATGAGCAGAACTTCTTATCTTAGCTTTAGCATCAGCAGACCTGCTAGTGTTAGCAGTAGCATCAGCAGACCTGCTAATCTTAGCCAAAGCATCAGCAGACCTGCTAATCTTACCTTTAGCATCAGTAGATCTGTTAATGGTACCTTTAGCTGTCAATTCACAAATACAAACCTAAAATTAAATGAATATTTAATATTAATGATCAAGACCAGTGTCGTTTAAAATCAGTATGTCTGTAAAATAATATGAATGTATAATATTTCACATCAGACTCAGTAATGGGACATTTTTATCCTCTTATGAGGTCAAAGGGTATTTTTTAAATCAAATGCTGAACAAAATGTAATAATGCATGACATCAGGGCCCGAACTGTTAAAAAACAACAACACATCTTCATTCTTATATTTAAACAAATTATTAACATCATTTTAACAATTTTATAAACAACAGCATCAGGTGAACAATGTGGATTTACAGGGTTCAGATTTCGGAAAGAAAATATGATCTAAAACGTTATTCAACCCGAGTAGAATTTAAAAAATATATATTTACAACCCAGAAGCAGGATTTTATGATTTTTATATAAACCAATCCACATATTTAATAGTTTCTAAGGTGTATTAGGGCCACATTGAAAAATAAAACAGTCTGAGATTTTCAGAGAAAGTCATCATTTAATGAGAATCAGGATCCCGGCATCTTGAACACCATTCTCATAGTTTCTTTCTGAAACTGCGTATCCCCCTTTGGCCCGCTGATGCAACCAGCAAAAGCCCTGTTGCATCTCCTGCTCCACAAAAGATAACATTTCCTCCAAGTATACCGGTTCTTTCTTCACAACAAACCCAGTCTCTCACACAGATTATTCAAAGTTCCGATATATAATGATCCTGCAGGTTTAACGTACCAAATACTCAATATTTATCTGTTTATTAAACAAATATAATTATTAAAATTGCTTGACAAGATGCTAAACATTCTTTCCCCACTGGTGAGTCGCCTAAAATCATTTCTTCTCATAAAATTCTCACTCTGATTCTGACATTTCAATATTGAATTTGAGATATTCTATTATTTTTGGAACATTTGATACCCATTTTGACTTTTAATGCCAGTGACAGGTTTCAAAAGAGTTTAGACCTGCTGAAAGGAAACACCTGTTGGAACTTATCATAATTAATGAGGTTACCCGGCAACAGGTGGGTCACGTGACTGGGTACAGAAAGTTCATCTCAGAGAAGCAAAGTCTCTGAGGTTAAGATCGGCTGGACCGACAAATAGCTCAACAATTCAATGACAATGTTTTTCAACAATGAAGCTGAAAATATTATGGGATTTAGTTCGGTTACTATTATTCAGTGCAAGAAAAGTCAAAAACTTGGCTTATTTTAAACCTCACCTAAACAACAACATGAAATAGAAGAAAAATGATATTCAGAAAATTAAGCGTTTTGACTACTGCGAGCCAAAATTACAAAATATAATATAATGAAAACTATCAATCAAAATAAGGCTGTTAAAACAGAAACCATAAGTTCATGAAATGCATAAGTGCAGCCTGTATGTAAGAATGTATTTATCCTTGTGAGCGGGCGTTTGTTTATAGACTCAACAACAACCATACAGTCCATAATATCCTGAGAGTCTGAGGAAATTCCTGTAGATACGAGACAAGACTGGATTCTAGTAAACAGTCAAGTAACCTGGAAGCTGCAAAGCTGTGATAGCCCACCTCGTTCCCAACCGGCACATAACCCGGCTTCTATCTGGGTTTTTGGCATGGATTCATTCAGAATAATGAACAGAAATCAGGTAAAAACATTCTTATTTGAATCTGGTTTCAAACCAGCCTGAAACTGGTATTTAAACTAGAATGGATCTGGTATTTAAAATAAACTGGATCTGGTTATAAAATAGTATAGATCTGGATTTAAAGAAGCCTGACTCTGGCTTTAAACTAGAATGGATCTGGTTTTAAACTAGTATGAATGTGGTTTATACTAGCATGAATCTCATTTTAAACTAACTTGAATTTGGTCTTAACCTAACATGAATTTGGTTTTAAACAGTCCTGAATCTGTTTTTCAAACTAATCTGAATCCGGTATTAAAATAGCATTAATTAATAGCATTATTTAAATCTAGCATGAATCTGGTTTTGGAGTAATCTGTATCAGTTTATAAATAAGCATGAGTTTTGTTTTATACAAACCTGGATCTGGTTTTAATCTAACATGAACCTGATGAATCTGATTTCAAACTAGCACATATAGTATTTTGTTTCAAACAGGCCTGAACCTGGTTTTCAAACAAATCTGAATCCGGTTTTAATAAGCATGAAATGTATTTAAATCCAGCATGAATCTGGTTTTAAAGTGACCTGAATCTCTTTATAAAGTAGCATGAGTCTCGTTTTATACTGGCCTGAATCCAATTTTAATCTAGCATGAATCTGTAATCTGATTTTAAACTAGCGTATACAGTATCTTGTTTAAACTGGCTTGAAACTGGTTCTAAACTGGCCTGAATCTGTTTTTTTTTTAATCTAGCCTAAAACTGATTTTTAACTAACCTGAATCTGGTTTATTATACTGGATTACATATTTAGGTTTTGGGGAATTTATGCTCCATGTAGACGACGTCTTTTTCTGGCTAGCGCTCACTTATTTTGGCGAGTGACAACTCTTTGCTCGTATGACAGCAGCATGACTCGGTAGTAAAAGAGTGTGGATTCTGGACCGGCCCGGTATCAGTCCAAACTCGTCTACCAAGGAAAAGGTCTTGCGTAGAATGAAAAGTGTCGTACGGTCAGTGTATGAGTGGCATTTGTAACTGTTCAACAGGAGTAGGAAAACTTTCCATGTTCAGAACCACAACAGTCCGTCTCCTTAGAACTCAAATGCTGACTGTCACTGGGAGGAAAGGTGGTGCAGCAGAGAGGAGAACATGAAACTGAAACGTGTTGCTATAGAAAAAGAATAATAATAATTTAAAAAAAGGCATTTTCTGTTACATCATTAGAAGTTTGATTTTAATTCTATGTCAATCATTTGATTCTAATCGGCTGCAACCGCGACCCGACTCCAGATAAGCAGAAGAAAATGGACGGATCGATGGACGGCTGATTTGTATCTTTAGTGCTAGTTTAGTTCTGTGGACGTTTCTGCTGTCTAGAACGTTCTGGATAAAGCAGAAAGTGTCACTTCTGCCTTTGGGTTCTTTAATCTGACCTTCTGGACACTTGGATCGCAAGCTTTCAAAACAAGTCTCCATCCTCTTCAGGTGTTCAGGACAATACTGCCGTCCACTAGAAAACACAGTTCTTAAACCAGTGAAGTCCACCAGACAGGAAAGGATCTAAGTTTCTGGTCCTGACCAGGACCTCCTGAGTGGACTCTGAAAGAATTAAATTAAAATGAATCAGAGTGCAGAGACGAAGACCGTACTCACCGTTGGCGTAGGAGCCAGAAAGAAACTGTGTTTATGAAGAGTCTGTTTCACGGCTCAGATCCTCCACCGCCAGCGTTATCTACCTGATAAAGAGGTTCCCTGCACTAGCAGTCCGAAGGTCGCCATATGCCATAGGTCAAAGGTCGGTGATTGATCATAATAAAACCACCAGACATCCGTTAAAGGATCCAGTCAGAATGTTCAGTCTGAGAGAAAGTAATCCATTATATGATATGTCAGAGTAAATAACATGAAGGTCCAGGTTCATACAGGGAAACAGTCCAGGTCCACACAGGGAAACAGTCCAGGTCCACACAGGGAAACAGTCCAGGTTCATACAGTGAAACCGTCCAGGTTCATACAGGGAAACAGTCCAGGTTCATACAGGGAAAGAGTCCAGGTTCATACAGGGAAAGAGTCCAGGTTCATACAGTGAAACAGTCCAGGTTCATACAGGGAAACAGTCCAGGTTCATACAAGTAAACAGTCCAGGTTCATACAGGTAAACAGTCCAGGTTCATACAGGTAAACAGTCCAGGTCCATACAGGGAAAGAGTCCAGGTTCATACAGGTAAACAGTCCAGGTCCATACAGGGAAAGAGTCCAGGTTCATACAGGGAAACAGTCCAGGTTCATACATGGGAACGGGTGCAATCGGTGAATCAAAAGCGGAGGGAAAACAACGGCAGGAAGTTCAAAGTGTAGGGGGGGGGGAAGGATCAAAATAATCACCAGAGACTGAAGTCATGACGTAAGGAGCTCACCTTTCAAAATAAAAAAGGAACTAACAAACTAGAGCCACAGAAGCAGAATCTACTGAACTCTAAAATATTGTTTATCAGTTGTTCCATCTCTGAGACTCTTTGGATGTGCGCCCCCTGCTGGACCAGGATGGTTCTAACGTATTGAAAGATATCTTTGTCCCAGCCAGATGGAGTCAGACCCAGTTGGGGTCCAGAGAAAAGTGAGCAGTGATATCTTAAAATGTATCCCAGGATTAATAAGAAGCAGATGTGACGCGATGGAGAGGTGATGATGTCATCACTTAGAGCCAGCATGAAGCCTGCTGCGATTGAAGATATGGACTCTCAATGTCCCATCCTGAATTCATGTGTGTGTCGTTTGTGGGTGTACTTTTGTGTGTGTGTGTGTGTGTGTGTGTGTGTGTTGGGGGGAGGGAGGTTGGTCCAATAAAAACCTCAGGTGTACCGATCAGGAGAGGTCCAGGTTGGACAGTCCTCATTGATAAGACTGGCCTTCATTCCTCTTCTCTCCAGCACATACCTCCACCTCTCAGGGTTTCCCCCCACCGGCTCTCACTACAGATCGCTATGTTATCCGAAAACATCATAGTCCTTGGAGACTCCTGCATGATCTCATCAATCAGCCTGTCCATCACAATAGCAAACAAGAAGGGGTTCAGGGCCGATCCTTGGTGCAGTCCCACCTCCACCTTGAACCCATCCGTGACTCCAACTGCACACCGCACTGCTGTCATGCTGCTCTCATACATATCCTGTACAACTCCAACATACTCCTCTGTCATTCGAGACTTCCTCATGCAATCCCACAATTCCTCCCTCGGCACTCTGTCGTACGCTTTCTCTAAATCCACAGAGACACAATTCAACTCCTACCGACCCTCTCTAAACTACATACTACTATCTTTACTACAAACATCTCATCTGTAGTGCTCTTTCTCCGCATGAAACCATACTGCTGCTCAAAAATGGTAACCACTCTTATTAACCTCGCTTCAACTAATCTTCACCAGATCGTCACCGTGTGTTTCATCAGCTTTAAACCCCTGTAAAAATCTGAGCATCACCCTTGTCCTTGAAAATTGGAACTAGTACACTTTTCCTGCATTCCTCAGGCATCCTCTCACTCTCTAAGATAGTGTTGAACAATGTAGTTAATATATTATGGTTTATTATATTATATTTTTATATTATTACAGTTACCTCCACTGGTATGTCATCAGTACCAAACGCATTTCCATTCTTCATCCTCTTTAAAGCTGTTCGTCCTCGCTGATAATTTGCTTCATCAGTTATCAGTAAGCACATATTCCTGTCCTTAACACCGTACCTGCCCATCACCTCCTCATCTCCTCCTATCCTATCCACCAACATGACCATGAACTTGTAACCTCTTCCAATGCTTCTAGCCTTGCTGCCTTTCCAGCTGTTCTCTTGGACACACTGTATATCTACATTTATATGCAATCTGTGGGATGTATAAAAAGCAAAGGTGACGGGGGAATGCGAACTCCGACCTTTGCGTACGCACAGAAACATGGGAAACAGAGAAATTGTGTGAAATGAATACCAGTGTGTACAATAAATCCAAATATAATGACTCAAATCCAAGTTTACAATGAAAAATCAAACATATTTGATACAGAGATATCTGTCACTGCAACCGAACCCTCATATGTTTCTGTCATAATCAAACAGTATCTGTATGTCGGTGAAATTCTTCTCAATAAATGACACTGGAAACATTTTTCTTCAATAAAAAGTAAACGGTCGGCACCCTGCTGTGTTAAATTAATTATTGTTGCGATAATGACACAGATTTTTGCCATATATTCCAAAAATATATAAATAATAGATAATTATTATAAAGTGAACAAAACGAAAAATAATTGGATTACATTTATACATTTTTATATTTTATTAGTTCAATTTAGTATTTCTGATAATGTAATGTGACCATAATATATTCATTTGAGGTTGACGTAACTTAAATTGAAGTAAGTTACTTCTGATGAAAGACTGGCTGCTATCATTTTTATTATTAAACTATTTATCGATGGATTTTAATTTCAGGGTTCAATTTTTTTTTTTTTCAACTAAAACATATATTTATTTCACCATAACCCAATTCTGCTTGATGCACCATATATCATATAACTGAATGCTTCAGATATGAAAAGTTCATATTTCCTGCTTCCTCTAGTTCTTCTTTCTCATTCTGAACCTGTCAGAACCGTCAGTGAACTATGGTGTGACCCCCCCCCCAGAGACTTTTTTGTTTTTTTAAACCCTGCTGAACCAGAAGAAGGTTATTTTTACATCTGGGGACAAAGTGATGGAGAATAAAACGAAGATCGGGAAAGGGAAGGAGGAGAGGAGGAGGAGGAGGAGGAGGAGGAGGAGGAGGAGGAGGAGGAGGAGGATGGAGAAAATCGGCTGTAGGAGAACACAGTGAGGGAGGAGTGGAGATGTTCAAAGCCAGGTCAGCTGACAGCAAAGGCAGTAAAAGGTGTCCGGAACCACGAGAGAGTCCGGACAGGTACCGGACCCCTTCCGCTGCATCTCCCCAGAAACCCCTTGCCCACCAAGTGGAGCCACTCCACTTTGCTAATTTATGAGGCGAACTAAACTTCTGCAGGGAACCGGAGCAAAAGGACGCAGACGAGGCGAGGCGAAACGGCGCGCGACACGGTCTCACGCGGCAGTGAGACCGGCAGGAGCAGCTTCAAACCGGTTTTCGTTTTATAAAGCGTCTTCCGGTGGCGTCTAGGTCATACGTTCACACAGCAGCAGGACGGAGGAGCTGCTCAGCCCGGAGACCGGAGCCTCGGGCATGGAGACGGTCCTGAGGGGGGAGCAAACCAACCGAGCTGCCGGTAACGGAGTGTGAGCCCGCCAGGAGCGCGTGAGTTGGATGAGGAGAGAACTGGACCGAATGAACAGTGGAGCAGAAACGGGTAAACGACTAGCAACTTGTAGAAGTCACAAGCTAGTAGCGGTTATTAGCGAGGAAAAATTAGCAACTCGCAGAAGTTAGGAGTTAGTACCTTACAAAAGTTAGGAGCTAAGTAGCAGCTATAACTATTTTTTTTAAATAATTGGTTTAAATTATTTAAATATTTTTTTACTCTACTTTTTTATTCTTGTTAAACCTCAAAAGTTTGCTTATATTTTTATTTACCATCTCTTTCTATCTCACACTGTCCTATCACAGATTCACCACTAGGGGTCAGCACTTGTATACCCCCCCCCCATCCTTCCTGTCTCCTGCGGGCTGGTTCTTCTTCTACAGCATGTCTCCTGCGCCTCCAGATGGTGGGTGGGGCTGGGTGGTGGTGGCCTCCTGCTTCCTGGCCCTGATGCTCGGCTATGGTTCCCCTCAGACGGTGGCCATTCTCTACCCAGAATGGCTGTTGGCGTTCGGAGAGGGGAAGTCCCTGACGGCGTGGGTTGGCTCACTGGTGGTGGGAATCGGACTCATCGTTGGTGAGGAACCAGTGTGTTTGTTTCAGCTTCACCTCACCACCGTCTTTCCGTCCCCTGACCACTCGTTTGTCTCCCTCCTAACAGGTCCAATCTGCAGTCTATGTGTGGTGAACTTTGGACCTCGTCCTGTCACCATCTTCAGCGGCGTAATGGTGTCTGGGGGGTTGATGCTCAGTGCATTCGCCCCCAACGTCCGCTTTCTCATCTTCTCCTATGGCATCGTGGTCGGTAAGAACACTCTTGATGATGATGATGATGATGATGATGATCACTACCTGTTTGAATACTCTACTCAATGTTGACAGTGTTTCCTGACATTGGCTAATGCTAATGCTAGCACTGCAGTTAATATGATTGATATAATAATGATTGATTGGCGGTTGATAAGAGCTTATCTCAGCGGCTTCATGATGTCAGCTTTAAATAAGACATGCTTATCATGATTGAACTTTACTTCCTGTTTACAATCTGTTACATCACAACTAGAGGTCAGAGATCATGGCAGCTGATAACAGTGCTTGAACATCTGATTGTACCTTCTTCTCTCCTGTGTCTCAGGTGTGGCCATCGGCCTCTTGTACACCTCCATTGTCACAATCATCTGTATGTATTTTGACAAGAAAAGAGGCCTGGCGCTTGGGATCGTCAGCACAGGTACATATGTCACACTTGACCACGCCCCCAACACCATCAAGGTCTCAGATAGGTTGAACAGGTTCATGGTAGCTGATAAGGGGCGGTGGTAGACTCTCAACACTGGGGGGCGGAGCATTCTCCACAGTGCCTGATAATAATACTGTAAAATAACTAATACTTTTAGTCAGACCCAAGCGTCAATAATATCACCTACTGAGCCACGAAAAAACCTTTGCAACTGTTGCACATCTTCACCGATAATTCCGGGTTTTTTTATGATAGCAAAAGTGCTTTGAAAGGCCTTTTTAAATGGAATAAAAGCATCTGACATTACAAAGACCACAGACTTTGCCCATATCGATGGTACTTACACATTTTTATTGGCCATACTCATTTCCCTTTTTCACAACACAAGCACCCGCCGGCTGAACTGTGGGGCTCACAGTCATCACATGCCCAAATAGTTCAACTCGGTTTAGCCTGTGCTCTCTCACTCTTCTGTATGCGACGATTTCAAAGTACAAGTGCGCGATTATAAAGAAAACCCCTTAATATGGTTCTGGACCTGGTTCTGGACCTCTGATGAAACCGTAGCTCAAAATCAGAATAAACTCTAAACTTATATAGGCTGGATGCGTTACCCACCAAACTAAAAAACAAAGATATTCCAATTCAATCAATAATGAAATTTGAACGTCATGGATCGTTTTTAAAACTTTAACCTTGTCTCCTTCATTTGGGCAAATCAGCTTTAAATGTTTATGTCCTTCTCTACTATTAACAGACTGAGGCTAGAGAGTCTATGTGAGTTTCTGTGTTAGCCTCCGCGCTAGCCTCTCTGTTAGCCTCTGTGCTAATCTCTCTATTAGCCTTGTGAGCCACTGTCAGGCTAATGCTACCAGAAGTACCAGTTGATCAGTTCTGTTATCATTGTTTTGATGGAAAGATAAAAAGTAAGACATAAGAAAAGCACAGGATGAGATTAAATGTTTTCTTCATTATTGTATTTGAATTTACCCAATTTATATTTAACTTTAACTTGAACAGTTGTTTTTTCCGCAAGCAGTTACTGTTTATGCAGCTGACATAGCTATATTAAAATAAAATTAGAGCTGTTTGTTGATCATTAATGAGGAAAATATTTGTAACGTCACCAGCAGCCGCGCCAACAAGATCAATCTGTACGATGATGACGACATCATCAGTCACCTGTCGATCTGTGGTCCTCAGGTACGAGTGTGGGAGGAGTCGTGTACTCTGCGCTTCAGAGTAACCTCATCACTGCGTTTGGTCTGGAAGGCTGCCTGCTCATCGTTGGAGCATTGGCGCTTAACGTGGTGGCATTTGCAGGTCTAATGCGACCTTTGACCCCGGCCAAATACTACCTTAAACAGGATGCCATCATCTTAGAGCAGGCAGAGTCGGAGCAAAAGGAGGAGGAGGAATCCAATCAGATGGTTTCAGTCATTACCATGGAAACCAAAGAGCCGCTGGTCAGGAGGCGGAGCTTCTTCTGCTGGTCGGATGCAGTCAAGATGGCCACGATGAAGATGAGACATTACTTGCAGTGAGCTTTCCCTCCATTTCCTGTTTATGGGTCCACATGTCAATATGAACCTCCTGCTGATTCACTCTCTTCTCTTCTCAGATCTTTGTCTGACATGTTGTCCCTCCTCCAGGACCGAGTCGTGGCGGCGCTGTGTGTTGCACTCTTCGTCTACGCTTTTGGTCAGTCTCTTCTTCACCTGTCAGAGCAGTGAGTTTCCGGTCACATTCCTCTCAACTGTATGTCCCCCTTCAGGTAACTCCCCCTCGCAGCTGTTCCTGGAGGATGTGGCACGCAGTTATGGGATGATCGAGGATGACACGGTCATCTCCGTTGTCTCACTCTACTACATCGGCGCTGGCTTGGGTAAACTTGGACTTGGCATCTTGGCTGATGTGCCTCGGGTCAACAGCATCCTCCTGTATGCTCTGACTGTGGCAGTGAGCGGAACAGGAGTCCTACTCGTCCCCCTCAGCAGGTCAGGCGCAGCGACAGATGCTACTACCAGTGCTAGCTTGGCTAATTTCTTCAATGCTACTATCAGTGCTAGTTATGCTAAGTTCTCTGATGCTACTAGGTTAGTGGGTAGAGCAGCTGTCTCCCAGTGGGAAGATGAAAAAGTAGCTGGTCTGAGCACCAACTAGTCTACATGTTGAATAATTCCTAGCGCAAGATCCTGAACCACAATCTGCAGGTCTACCAATTTCGCTACACTACTCGCTTGTTTCCTTTCCTTGCTGGTTTTACAGTGTTGGTGTCTTGCAGTATTAGTATTTGAAATGTTCCAATGTTAGTATTATAAATATTTATACGGTGTTAGTGTTTGAAATGTTTCATAGTGTTAGTGTTGGAAATGTTTTACAGTATGAGGAAAATGTTTTACAGTACTTCAAATGTTTCAAGGACACTAATAAATAGGCATCAATGACTTTGTTGTACCTTGTTCAGACTATGGAGACCTCGGAAACCCTTCTGGGGCAAGACCTGGGAGGGGAGCTCATTGGCGAGTGTCTTGGGGCCCAGACCTTTTTCCATGGGTCTCGTCTATGGACTGCGAAAACACGGGCGCGCTAACTGGAGTAACTCACCATCTGATTGCTTCTCTGTTTAGGGTTTTCCCCGAATAATGAGAGGGCCGTCTCTATGCGACTGAAGGTTGCAGGAGGGAATGCCGTGACTGTGGTCTGTTCATATGCACAAAGCAGTAGTTCGGAGTTTCCAGTCTTATGGAATATCTGGCTAGTGTCCTAGAAAGGGTTCATAAGGGTACTTGGTACCAGGCCACCTAAGGTCAAAGACCTTGATGATTAATAATCAACTATATAGTTGTATCATTAGCTGTGCAGCCATATGTCTTTGAAGATCGGCTGGAGATAGGAGCAGAGTTGTCCCATTATCACAAACTGGTGATGAGGTGGATCAGATGGCTATGGAGGCTGCCGGACCAACCTGGTAAACCCTAACGAGTTGTTGGGCTGAACTGGGAACGTCTACTGGAATCCCCTGTCCGTCAGGTCTTTAACTCACACCTCCAGTGGACACTCCAACATACTCCGGGGGAGGTCGGGAGAAGTTCAAGCAAACTGTCCGACGACTCAGGAAGGGGAAGCAGGGCTTGAACAAGACTGTTTACAGCCGGACCGGAGAACGGTTGACCTGCACTGAGGATATTATCGATGAGAGGCAGACTGGGGTGGCTGGCCCCACTTTTTAAAAAGGGGAACCAGGGGGTGTGTTCCATCAGGTTTGGGGAGCTTAGAATTGCATCTCCGCTCTACGAAGATGATGTAGTCCTGTTGGCGTCTCAGTCCATGACCCCCAGCATGCACTGGATTGGTTTGCAGGTGAGTGTGAAGTGGCCGTTATGAGAGTCAGCACCTCCAAAACTGAGGCCATGGTTCTCTGTCGGGTATCAGTGGACTGTCGCGTTTTGGGGTGAGTTGCTGCCTCATGCAAAGGAGTTCAAGTGTTTCAGGGTCTTGTTCTCTAGTAATGGAAAAATGGACCGGGAGATGGACAGGCAGTTTGGTGCGTCATCAGCAGTAATGTAGGTGTTGTATTGGTCTGTTGTGGTGTAGAAAGGGCTGGATCGCAAGGCAAAGCTCTGAATTTACCGGCCCATCTACTTTCCAACCCGAACTCATGACCTTGTGGTCATGAGTACTGGGCAGTGACAGAAAGAATGAAGTCAAGGATAGAAGTGGCTAAAATGAGCGTCCTCATAGGGTAGGTGGGCTAGGAATTAGAGATAAGATTCAGAGCTCAGACAACCAGAGAGAACTCAGCAGAGTAGAGCTGCTACTCCTTAGCGTGAAAAGAATGCAGTTGAGGTGGTTCGGACATCTAACTAGGATGCCTTGAGGATGCTTCCTTTTTGAGGTTTTTCAGGCATGTCCAACTGGGAAGAGTCCCTGAGGTAGACCCAGAACTAGCTAGAAGGACTATATTTCTCATCTTGCCTTGGAACTCCTCGGGTTCCCTCAGGATGAGATGGAGTGTTGCTACCATTGCTACTGCTGGGCACGGTGGCGCAGTGGTTAAGGCTGCTGCCTCACAGCATGAAGTCGCAGGTTCAAATCCACCTCCACTGGCCTTTCTGTGTGAAGTTTGCAGGTTCTCCCCATGTCTGTGTGGGTTTCCTCCTACAGTCCAAAAACATGCAATCTAATTTAGGTGAATTGGTGACCCTGTCCCTAAAATTGACCATTTGAGTTAAAATGGGTGTGACTAGTTGTCTGTCTCTCTGTGTAAGTTAATGAATATCATTAAATGTCGTGTGTTCAACGCTTCTCCGTCCGTAGAGAGAGGTCCCGCTTTTCTGTCTAGGACTATACTCTGTAAAGTGCGCGAACCAGCCTCGACAAACTGAGGAAAATGGATGAATGAATGTACTGCTTGTACGGTTCTGTGTGACAAATAAAGCCGTCTTCTTCTTAAGGCTAGTACCAGGTTAAGTCCCTTAGTTTTACTACCAGCGCTAGCTTGGCGAAGTCTAGTCTAGTCTCTGCTCCTACCGTCTTGTTTCTGCTTGGTTCTCAGCTCATACCTGTGCCTCCAGGTGGTCTCTGTGGTCTTGGGTTTCATGACAGGGAACTGGACTCTGGTCCCATATGTCATTAGTAAGCTGATCGGCGTGGATCGACTTGCTGAAGCTTACGGTGTTTTGATGTTCTTCTGGGGCGTCGGTCTCATTCTGGGTCCTCCTGTGGTTGGTAAGAACTTGTCCACAAAACAGGGCCAGGTCACACACTGGTTGTCATGGTAACAGGTTTCTTTCCTCTTTAGGCTGCTTCTTTGACTTCACCCAGTCGTACGACCTCGCTTTCTACCTTTGTGGCGGTGGCATGTTGATGGGAAGCCTCATCCTCATCCTCGCCACCATTCTGCCTCAAAGACAAGCTCCTCCTCCAGCTGAAGCGAAGCATAATGGCTGCACAGCGACTGACGCCAAAACCTCCTCTGACGTATGACAGACAGATTTTTTAGATGAATGTATACGCAATGACATCAGCAGTTGTGGTTCTGTAACCTGAAGGACAAAAGTCAGGGACAATGCTTTAGGTGTTTTCATGGCATCACAACTCCAACATTAGACACGTCTAGGTAACCATTGAAGCTGCCAGACAACCATTGAAACCACTGGATCTTAAATCTCAGGGACTGAAAAGACTGACGGTTATAATGGAGACAGCCGTTTAAAAGACGGCTAGAGCTGAAATAACACTCTTTTAAAAGCTAAAATCAGTTATCATGTTGATAACTAATGTTAGCTCCGCCCTAAAAACATGTAAATAGTTGATGTTAGCCAACATGAGCTCAGAGCATTAAAACATGTTGATAGTTAATGTAAGCTAACAATAGCTAAGATATTCTCAGGTATTGAAGTGCACCAACGGTTGGATTAAAGGAAATCAGCACAAGATATAAACCAAATTTATATATATATATATATATCGCTGCGGTTACAGCATTTATGATGCTGATTATTTTTAAATTATTAAATCATTGTCGTAATGTTTTTTATGTTTCTATTTTCTTAATGCAGTTTTGTATTATTATATAATGTTTCCGGAAAACAAAACTCAGGGAGGAGGCTAAGGCGTTATCGGGGCGTCACAACCCGAATGTTCTGTCAAGCTCAAATGACTCTGGTAACTAAAGAAACCACCCGGTAACCATAGACACAACCAGATCTTATATCCAAGGGACTGACGGTTCAGAAGGAGACAGCTGTCCCACAGAACAGCTAGAATGTAGATGTTACAGAACGCTAATATCAGCTTAAAACATGTTGGTAGCCAATGTTAGCGAACGTTGGCTCAAAGTACTTAAAACATGTTGATTGCAGATTTTAGTAGTAGTTACCTCAAAGCATTAAAATATGTTCATAGCCAATGTTTGCTAACTTTAGCTTGAAGCTAATGTTGATAGCTAATATAAGCTGAGAGCATTAAAACTCGTTGATAGCAAATATTAGCCAACGTTAGCTCAGAGAGCCAACAAATATGCTGATCGTAGGTGTAAGCTAAAGTTAGCTCAGGGCATTAAAACACATTGATAGCTAATATGGCTAACATTAGAACAGAGTGCTAAAACCATGATGAGCACTGATGTTAGGTAACATTAGCTCAGCGCTTAGAAAATTCTCATAACACGCGTTGAAAATTGATGATAGCTAACATTAGCTCAGAGTATTCAAACAATTAGATAGCTCACTTTAGCAAACATAGCTGATTAATTCTCTAGAATTGAACTGACTGAAGGACAGTACAAAGGAAAACGAGCAGAATTAAAAGCCAAAAGTTATAGATTTCTGTCAATCACCATGGTTGCGGCCTTCAATGATGCTGATTATTTTTTATTGACACTGATTCAGTTTCGCCCTTGAAAGAAATGCTTATTCTTAATCATTTCTACGTTTCTGTTTCTTAATTCTTGAGTATTTCTATTAAATGTTTCTTCAAATCAAAGAAAAAAAAGGATGTTTGATTCAATGATTTTAATGAATGAATTAAAGTTTTAAGTATGTCTGACCTCATAACAACTTCCCCTTTAAATATTATTTTTCTGTACCGGTACAATAAAACTGAAACTTGTGTTCTGGTAAATTGAACTTTTAGAATAAAATATGATAGACAAGATTGAACTCCTTGAGTTGATTCATATAAAGTTGGACAAAATCAGAGCAACAATTAGGAGGTTATGGCTAGAAAACAGTGTTATTCGTAACAAAGCTAGGGAATTTTCTTTTTACTATTGGCGTAAAATATAAAACATTTATACAAGATAGATCTCCTCTAGTCCATTCATATGTTCCAGATTTGGAATAAATCGAACCAACAGGTGAGAAATTATGGACCGAAAACTTGAGTCGATTCATAGGTACTAAATTTTGACTAAATCTGCTTTTTTTTTTTGTTGTTGTTAAAAGCTCCCCTTGAGTAAGGTATAAACTATTAAAATAAAACAATGTATACACAATGGATATTTATGAGCTGATTCCTATGCACAAATTTTGGACTAAATCAGACAAACGGTTGAGAAATTATGGCCTGCAACTCTTGTAGCTCAAGGTCCAACTAGTATCAGAAATATACAACGACCGTTTCCAAAACAACCCAGTTCTTCCACACACTACACTTTGTTTATGATTACAATTTGAAAATTATACATCAATTATTTTTGGAGATGTGTCCGGATAACGGTGTTTTTCGTAAAACAAGCTCCCCCTATTGAGTAAAACATGAACTACCTGAGTAAAATATTATACATACAAGACAGATCTCCTGGAGTCCATTAGTTTGCACCAAATCAGGACTAAATAGAACCAATGGTTCAGAAGTTATATCTGTGTTTTTCATAAAAAGCTCCCCCTAGTCAGTAAAATATGAACTAATAGGAATACATCAAAATATATACGTTAAATATCCTTGAGTACAATCTTGGAACCAAATTTGGACCAACACTTGCAAAATTCTGGCCTGACAATTTTGCAGATAAAGGTCCCCCTAGTGTCAGAAATATAGAAACGAACTTTCCCAACAACACTCCAGTTCTTCCTCTCACTAATGTATATGTGGGTCTCAAATATGAAAATTCTCAATGTTTTAGTTTTGAGTTATCGCATTAGCACGAAAGATCTGCGGCCATTGACGCATGCCGGCGATGAAGAGTCCATAAAATCCACAAATTTTTATAAAACTTTTCATATTATGACTATATTGATACTCAAATATTCTATTATTGAAACAATTTATCGACTATTCACATTATGGATTTTTTTCCTCCTGGTTAAACTAAGTTTCAAATCATTTAAATAAATCACACAATTACTAATTGGCTCTTTGTAGCTTTTACATTTAGCTTTAGCGTGTTTTAGGCACAGGCGAACTGACAATATGGATGAAAACTTCTTTCACAAAATACCTCTCTTAATGACTTCACTGCTTTTAGAACATACCTACCTAACCAAACAAGTTACTTTAGATCGATAGATAGAATAGAATATGGAGGTGAAAAAAACAAACTGCCGTTGATATTTTATAAAGCTTTAATATTATAAAGCCATCTGCGAGACATCAAGGAGTCATAAACCTAATCATCGGTCAGTCATCACTGAGTCGATAGTAAGTCATCGAAGAGTCATCACTGAGTCGATAGTAAGTCATCGGTCAGTCATCACTGAGTCGATAGTAAGTCATCGAAGAGTCATCACTGAGTCGATAGTAAGTCATCGGTCAGTCATCACTGAGTCGATAGTAAGTCATCGAAGAGTCATCACTGAGTCGATAGTAAGTCATCGAAGAGTCATCGCGGTCTTTAGTGAGTCACTGGTGGGTGGATCAGAAGTATGGCGTGGGGTCGCTTCGGTCACACATCTGGACATGGATGTGGGAGGTCATTCCTGGGAAAACGCTCTGCATGGGCAGCATGGTTCCGATCCGCTGCCCTTTCCTTATTGTGCCAGACGTTCTATCAGGCTGAACGTAGAACAGCTTAAAGCATAGATCTGCAGGCAATAAGCAGTAAAAGTATTGATACGCATCTCACTGGAGTAAATTTACTCTTAAGCATTAGTGATGCTGTAGAAATAGGGAAAAACATTATATACTGCAGTAAAACTACTTATACACATCAGTAACTGAAGTTAAAGTACTGATACACATCAGTAACTGAAGTTAAAGTACTGATACACATCAGTAACTGAAGTTAAAGTACTGATACACATCAGTAACTGAAGTTAAAGTACTGATACACATCAGTAACTGAAGTTAAAGTACTTATACACATCAGTAACTGAAGTTAAAGTACTGATACACATCAGTAACTGAAGTTAAAGTACTGATACACATCAGTAACTGAAGTTAAAGTACTTATACACATCAGTAACTGAAGTTAAAGTACTGATACACATCAGTAACTGAAGTTAAAGTACTTATACACATCAGTAACTGAAGTTATTTACTGATACACATAAGTAACTGAAGTTAAAGTACTTATACACATCAGTAACTGAAGTTATTTACTGATACACATCAGTAACTGAAGTTAAAGTACTTATACACATCAGTAACTGAAGTTATTTACTGATACACATCAGTAACTGAAGTTAAAGTACTTATACACATCAGTAACTTAAGTTAAAGTACTGATACACAGCAGTAACTGAAGTTAAAGTACTGATACACATCAGTAACTGAAGTTAAAGTACTTATACACATCAGTAACTGAAGTTAAAGTACTGATACACATCAGTAACTGAAGTTAAAGTACTGATACACATCAGTAACTGAAGTTAAAGTACTTATACACATCAGTAACTGAAGTTAAAGTACTGATACACATCAGTAACTGAAGTTAAAGTACTGATACACATCAGTAACTGAAGTTAAAGTACTTATACACATCAGTAACTGAAGTTAAAGTACTGATACACATCAGTAACTGAAGTTAAAGTACTTATACACATCAGTAACTGAAGTTATTTACTGATACACATAAGTAACTGAAGTTAAAGTACTTATACACATCAGTAACTGAAGTTATTTACTGATACACATCAGTAACTGAAGTTAAAGTACTTATACACATCAGTAACTGAAGTTATTTACTGATACACAGCAGTAACTGAAGTTAAAGTATATAGATATTGCTATGAAAGAACTGATAAACATTGTTTATTGCAGTGAAAGTACTCTTAATCATCAGTAACTACAATATAGTAGAGTAATATCACCTTACTGTAAAAGTGCAATCGTTATCTTAGAGTATTTGTGAAACTGAGAAAACCTGTAATCCAACCAGAGTAAAGTAATGGATCTGCTGTCTTGCAGTAGAGGTAACTAGAAAAACCCACTCTCTCCGATCAGGTGGATGCCGTTGTTGATGGCTGCCTTCTGGGGGTCCGTGTAGACGATGACGTTGCCGTGAAGCGTCACGTCGAACGGGGCATAAACCTCCGAGCCATTGCTACACATAATGTCCAGACCCTGGTGTGACCGTCCTCCCCTGAAACACAGCAGACTTCTCATTAGACGCCGACACAAGTATGAGGTCATCAGGTCAGGGTCGAGTCCCGACAAAAGAAAGATGAGTCACTGAAACAGGCTTGTTAGCATTAGTTATTTAAACTGGCTACCATTTTAGCATGTGCCATGCTAACAAGGCAGAAGGTTAGCATTGCTCATTATCACACATAAGCATTTTAGCATTAGTAAGTTTGACAGGCAAGCATGTTAGCATATATAATTTTTAACCGGCTAGCATGTTAGCATGGGTCTTTCTACAAGGACAGAATGTTTTCATTAGTTATTTTTAACAGACAATTTAGCATAAGTAAATTTGACAGGCTAGCATGTTACCGTGTGTGATTTTAACAGGCTAGCATGTTGGCATGAGTAATTTCATAGGAATGGTATGTTAGCATTATTCATTTATCAAACGCTGACATTTAAGCATGAGCCATTTTAACAAGTTAGAATGTTATATAATGTTAGCATTCATTATATCATTTCAAGAGGGTAGAATGTTAGCTTTGATCATTTCAATAGGCTAGAATGTTAGCTTTGATCATTTCAATAGGCTAGAATGTTAGTTTGAGTCAACTCTCATTCAGTCAACATTCTAGCACAAGTAGTTTTCTATGGATCATGCATGTATCAAACTATGATGGCGTTGATCCAGGTATTAATGAGCCCAATACCTGGAGCCTACATTTCCCACCATGCACCTGAGAAGTTTTTTTGTTTTCTCTTACCGACTGGCTCCATAGTGTCCGCTTCCCCATCGGTCAGATGTCCTTCTTTTGTTTGCAGCGTTCCCGCTGCAGAGCTGACCAAACTTCACGCCATCACACAAACACACAACGGCTAGGATACCTAAACGCCACAGCAGGAAGTAAAACAGAGCCTAAACGCCACGGCAGGAAGTAAAACAGAGCCTGAACGCCACGGCAGGAAGTAAAACAGAGCCTAAACGTCACGGCAGGAAGTAAAACAGAGCCTACACGCCACGGCAGGAAGTAAAACAGAGCCTAAACGCCACGGCAGGAAGTAAAACAGAACCTAAACGCCACGGCAGGGAGTAAAACAGAGACTGCACGCCACGGCAGGAAGTAAAACAGAGCCTACACGCCACGGCAGGAAGTAAAACAGAGCCTAAACGCCACGGCAGGAAGTAAAACAGAGCCTAAACGCCACGGCAGGAAGTAAAACAGAGCCTGAACGCCACGGCAGGAAGTAAAACAGAGCCTAAACGTCACGGCAGGAAGTAAAACAGAGCCTACACGCCACGGCAGGAAGTAAAACAGAGCCTAAACGCCACGGCAGGAAGTAAAACAGAGCCTAAACGCCACGGCAGGGAGTAAAACAGAGACTGCACGCCACGGCAGGAAGTAAAACAGAGCCTACACGCCACGGCAGGAAGTAAAACAGAGCCTAAACGCCACGGCAGGAAGTAAAACAGAGCCTGAACGCCACGGCAGGAAGTAAAACAGAGCCTAAACGTCACGGCAGGAAGTAAAACAGAGCCTACACGCCACGGCAGGAAGTAAAACAGAGCCTAAACGCCACGGCAGGAAGTAAAACAGAGCCTAAACGCCACGGCAGGGAGTAAAACAGAGACTGCACGCCACGGCAGGAAGTAAAACAGAGCCTACACGCCACGGCAGGAAGTAAAACAGAGCCTAAACGCCACGGCAGGAAGTAAAACAGAGCCTAAACGCCACGGCAGGGAGTAAAACAGAGACTGCACGCCACGGCAGGAAGTAAAACAGAGCCTACACGCCACGGCAGGAAGTAAAACAGAGCTTAAACGCCACGGCAGGAAGTAAAACAGAGCCTAAACGCCACGGCAGGAAGTAAAACAGAGCCTAAACGCCACGGCAGGGAGTAAAACAGAGACTGCACGCCACGGCAGGAAGTAAAACAGAGCCTAAACGCCACGGCAGGAAGTAAAACAGAGCCTAAACGCCATGGCAGGGAGTAAAACAGAGACTGCACGCCACGGCAGGAAGTAAAACAGAGCCTAAACGCCACTGCAGGAAGTAAAACAGAGCCTAAACGCCACGGCAGGGAGTAAAACAGAGACTGCACGCCACGGCAGGAAGTAAAACAGAGCCTACACGCCACGGCAGGAAGTAAAACAGAGCCTAAACGCCACGGCAGGAAGTAAAACAGAGCCTAAACGCCACGGCAGGGAGTAAAACAGAGACTGCACGCCACGGCAGGAAGTAAAATAGAGCCTACACGCCACGGCAGGAAGTAAAACAGAGCCTAAACGCCACGGCAGGAAGTAAAACAGAGCTTAAACGCCACGGCAGGAAGTAAAACAGAGCCTAAACGCCACGGCAGGAAGTAAAACAGAGCCTAAACGCCACGGCAGGGAGTAAAACAGAGACTGCACGCCACGGCAGGAAGTAAAACAGAGCCTACACGCCACGGCAGGAAGTAAAACAGAGCCTAAACGCCACGGCAGGAAGTAAAACAGAGCTTAAACGCCACGGCAGGAAGTAAAACAGAGCCTAAACGCCACGGCAGGAAGTAAAACAGAGCCTAAACGCCACGGCAGGAAGTAAAACAGAACCTGAACACAGAGTAAAACCTAAACAGGAAGAGGATAACGCTGGTTCTCACCCAGTAAAACCAGGAGGCACCTCATGATTCAGGGTTTTCCTGGTCTGATGATTCTTCTGCAGCTTCTCGCCGCCACCCCTTTATAGAGGCTGAGGTTTCGACAGAGTGGAAAGTCCGCAGAATGTAAACAAACATTATCAGGAGTTTTCTCTATTTCCTAACAGCAAGGAGGTCCGATTGGAGTTACCCCTCCCTACTTGTCTCACATCAGCTGTTCATCCTCAGGCTGATGGACCCTCTTCAGTCCAGGGCCTGCAGTTACTTCCCTCTTTCTTCTCTGACAGTCAGGGCCTCCGCATCAGGTCCAGGATCGGTGTGGTCCCAGTTCCCACTCAGGTAGCACAGTTTCACCCCATCAGTCAGTAGAACCTTGGATGACATCATAGAAAGTCCGAGATCCTTCTCCTGCTGCCGACAGACTTTTTCATTCCTGTTTTCCATGGCTTCAGATCTTCTTCACATCAAACCCGTCTCTTCTGAAAACTACCATAATCAAGCCACTTTTTAAACAGAACCATCCGGACCCACCACCAGTAATAGGCCCGCGAATCTCCCATTTCTAACTACAGTTTGTGTCCATCAAGAGCTGAACAACTTCTGGGCCTGCTCTGCTTCTTCACCCCCCTCCCCCTCACAGCACTGAGACCCTCCGGTCCAGGTCTTTAATCAGATCTCAGTCCTAGTCTTACCGGATCTCAGTGCTGCGAACGACACCGTGGACCACAACTTGTTACCGCATCAGTTGGAGAACGGCTCAACCGGTACGATGGACATGGGAACACGTATTGCTTTACATTTCACAATCACCAGTATCTTCAGAAATTTCTCCTGGGGAAGTTCCACTTTTTGTCCCCAGGGTCAAAACTAAACCTGCAGAAGACGCGTTGGGTTTTCACGTCCCACATACCTGGAACAAACTTCCAGGGACCAACACTGTAAAACTATCTGTATAATTTACGGTAAAATACAGACAGCTGTGGAAGCCAGAATTTTACCGTCAAATATACGTTCACCGTGTACAAGACCATAAAACAGATATAATGTAAACCTTTTTCTTGGTTACGTTCTTAATTATGTAAAACCACAGTATATTACATTATTTAAAGACTTTAAAACCAGAAACAAACCTTTTTTCACAAAAATCACCCATATTTTTAGCATGTTTTGTCTGTAAAAATGATGGAATGCTAAATGTTTTAAGCTGGTTACTTACATTTTCACACCAGCCAAATCTGTTATATATATACAGAATAATACTTTTACAGTAATGACTTACTATAATATTAAGGCGTATTCCTTTAATCTCACCAAAAGTTTCTCTTTTCACAGTAAAAGTCTGCGTTTTCAGAAATAGCAATTGTAGTTTATTTTACCGTTAACATTCGACAGTTTTAACACTATTCTATTCTGACAATATTTACAGAAGTTTAAACAATAGTTGTAATTTACAGTAACTTTTATGTAATTATACTATAACGATAAACAGGTTGAAATTCTATCTCTTTTATTTGACGGTATTTTACTGTAATGACTTGTTCTGCTCTGGCAACCACAGCTGCCGCTTTTTTACCGTCAATTTAACAGATTGGTGTTTTTTTTTGTTTTTTTTAAAGTGACTAGGTTCTGCTGACTCTCGGTTCTGTAAAATCGGGCTCAAAGATCTTCCTGTCTTTAATCGTCTTAAATTGTTCATTTGAATCATTTGAATTTCTAAATGTTCTTTTTGTACGTTAATAATTTATTTATTTATTTGTATATTTAATAAAGCAGGTAAAGAACTTGATGTTGAAATGTTTTATTCATATAGACCTCTGCAGGACCAGCACGATCGATGCAGCAGCTGATGATCGAGGTTAGTAGGACGGCGGCGTCACAAAGGGACTCCAACCTGACAACACTTACCGCAGATATTCGCCTCAACCCCACGACCCCAACAGACGTGAACAGACAATCATGTTTTATTCTTACTCATTGCTAAGAAAGAGATCATCTTTGTTTGAAGGTTGTTTTTTTTAAATAGTCTGGAACAACGTTCACCCAGTTCAGCCTGTGGTTTTATGTCGGGGATCCGGTTTCACGCAGCTCCTTCAGGTTTCTGTCGAGTCACAGGAGCGAAAACCAGCACCAGTAGAGGAGACACGACACATCAGTTCAGGCTGGAATGTAGGTTACCATGGAAACACTCTAGTACTTGCCGGGTCCATGAAGGGGAACGTAGCAGCAGTGACAGCCGGAGTTTTTATTTCTCTTAAAAGGTGTTTGTGAGAGAGAAAGGAACAAAGGTTCCCCTCAGGGCTTTATCTAAACCAGAAGTTCGTATATGCAGCAGTAACTTTTACAGACAAGAAGTATAACTTTTACAAACAGGAAGTTAATCACAACCAGGCTTTGCACTCAAGTTCTGTTGCGTGAGTCAAAACCATCTACTACAACACTAAGCATATGGAGGCAGCTCGCTGTGGCCCCGAGCGAGCCGGCCCACGTCTGGCTCAATCCACAGCTGCGTGGTTTTGGACCCACTGCTGAGCCTCCAGTGCCTGACAGGAAGTGGACTCAGCTCTTCAAGCCTAACGTTTGTTAAGTCCACCTCCGATGGAGCGGATCGTCCTTGTGGGCCACCTACAACAACCATCAGATTCTGGAGGACTTCCTTTGACCTACGTGGTCCAACTTAGTCTCTGTCCAGTTCCATGAAATCCAGAGCCGGATTGGATCAGTACATCAATTAAATGTATTATTATTATTATTATTATCAATTGAGGGTCAGGCCCTCGCTGATGGGCATGTTGATGTGGGCAGTCAGCAGCGGGGAGCTCCTGCCCTCGTGCAGAACAAACACCTTGATGATATCAGAGATGCCTTTGTCGCTGGTGCACTCCACGAAGGTCTCGATGGGATAGATGAGTCCAGGCACCAGCAGGGGGATCCTCATGAATGGGTTCCTCATCCGGTACAGGTTCTCGTCATACAGGAAGCTGATGGCCAGATTCATGACGGGTCGACAAGATGCTGTGTTCTGGACGTTCAGGGTCAGTTTGAAGGACGGGCCCAGACCCTGCACCACGGCGTTCATCTTGAGCGGCTCGCTGAGGCTGGAGGACATTGGTGTCAGACTGGACTCCAGTGCCTTGACGTAGGCTTTCGCCGCGGCGAGACGCATACGGCTCAGGTCCATCTGGAAGGCACGGTGCATCATCACGCCATTCTCGCGCTCCCGTAGAGTCTGGTCCACGTACAGCTTGGTCTTCTTGGGGACATTTAGGCGGATGCTCTGGGCCAGAGGTGGCCCAGGAGCGCTGTCCCTCTCATCGAAGGCCGCTGTCCTCTTCAGGATCTTCACCAACAGACCCCCTCCCCTGGTGGTCATGATAAGGGTCCCGTCCTCGCGCCCGTACCGGCCAAAGCAGATGCTGGTGATGGCGTCGGGTGTCTTGATGGTGCTCAACAGGTTCTTGTCCCGGTACAGATGGACCTCACAGTTAGCCAGGCCCACCAGAACTGCCTGGAAGCCCCTGGTGGGGAGATCCATGGCAGCCATGGTGGTGATGGGGGCAGGGAGGACAGCCGTCCAAAGCTTTTTCCCCTGATGACACAACAAAAGATAGTTCACTGTCGCCTTGTTTTTACAAAGACCGGCCCACACTACAGACCTCCTCAGGCCAAAACGTCAGGGATCGCTGGTATGGTAACGATGCCACGCCTCCTTCAGGTGTCAACCAGCAGATTTTAGAATTCAAATACAATTCTCCAAACAGAAAGTTAGTCTGTCCTCCCTGGACTGGACCGACTAACACACCACCCCAACAGAGATCCCAACGAAGACCCCAACAAAGACCCCAACACAACAAATCAACAGAGGAGGCTGTATTATTTAGCATCTCAACATTTGTGGCCTTTTTTCCTCTTATATTTTTGAACATTAGATCCCGGTCCGTACTGATCTCATGGAAACAGGGATTCCTATGTTGCATTCAGGTGTACGGGAGAAATCATAACTCGCCACAGACACAGAAACCAGTGTGAAGTAAATGTGTGCCAGTTGGCTACTGAAATGGGACAACCGGAGGAGAACATGAACCTGACGTCACCAACATGTGAGAAGAGCCGTACCTTCTGTGTGAAGCCCTTCAGGCTCTCGTCAGTGCAGCCCACCAACACGTTCTTACCAACCCTCACCAGTCCCACCGGATGGGACGCCAGCTCAATGCAGTACTTGGGTTTGTCTGACTCCCTGAGGAGCAGCAGCAAAGAAAAACTGTCAGATCCTTCAGCTCACAAACCACACCCCTTTCACGCCTCAGCCGGCGGTGTCTCACCTGCGCAAGATGTAGATGTTTCCATTGCGGCACGCCACCGTGATGCGGAACTCCACGTCAAACTGACCGGTCACGTCCATCATAGTGGGAGTGGCAGGCAGCGTCATCTTCAAGAAACACACAAACATATCCAGAGAGGTTCTGACCCAAAGTCTGGACCTACTAACTGTTACTAGCTTCTGCTAGCCGCTCACTGCGATTAGCTGCCAGCTTCTGCTATTGCCTTCATGGACATCAGGAAAATTTAACTTACTCATCACCCCCTCTAAAGTGAGAGGACGGTGAGGTCACCTTAGAGAGGACGATGAGGTCACCTTAGAGAGGACGGTGAGGTCACCTTAGAGAGGATGATGAAGGCTTCAGGGTCGAGGAAGTAGACTTCGCTGCTCTCCGTGCCGATCACCAGACAGCTAACTCCGTCTTCATCTGCCGTGCTCTTCTTCAACGTGCCAATGCAGGTGATGACCGTCTGGAAGTAGACGACCAATCAGAGGAGGGCAGAAACTGGAGCCTCACAGCAAAACTGTGTTTCCCCAAACAGCAGCTCAACATAAACAGAGGTTCCCTGTGGTGTGAGGCGTAGCACAGATCCACAATACCGACGCATCTGTGACGCCTTCATGTGTTTACAGTCATCAGAACTAAAGCGGCGCCACTCCGTGGTTTTCAATTAGCTGGCACTCTGATAGAAAAAGAGCCGTGAAGTTTCAGGTGTTACATCATGTTACACAGCGGTCCATCTCATCTTCATGGACCTGCTAAACTCCACCAGCTGAGAACAGCTACTAGCCGTGTGGCCGTCTAACGATATACAAACTGTGATGCTGATTTTCTGTGAGGCTCCAAAAAAATCTTTGTACACCAGTCCTTTAATTAAAATCCTGATGATTACATGAACCATCTGATTGGCTAGTGATCTTTACCTGCCGTCTGATTGGCTGCTGCTTGTGCAGCAAGACGAAGTCCTCCATGTTATCCGGGTCCAGAGACAAAAAGCGGAGCGAGCGGACGGATAGCGGGATATCGGCCTTCTTCCTGATGTCCTCCAACATCTCCTTCAGGGTCAGGGGGTCGATTTGACCCTCCCTCGCCTGCTGCCACACGTCCTGAACAATCAGAATACAGGTCAGAGGTTACTGACAGCCGCTCTCTTCGGCAAACAGATTTACACAATGCCTGTTTGGAGAACATGGATCCATCTCCAACTAGAGGAACAGTTTCCGGTCCAGTTTGTCGACCAGCTGTAAGACCGGTTTTAAGACCATTTCGTGGAACAGTCCAACTGTGAACAAGTTGTAGAACAGTTTTTGGTCTAGTTGTTGACCAGTTTTGGACCAAGTGCGAAACAAATTTTGTTCTGGTGGTGGAGCAGGTTTTGATCCAAATGTTGACAAAATGTAGACAAGATCTGAATGAGTATTTGACCGACTGTGGACTAGTGTCTCGAGTATTTGTGAAACAGTTCTCAGTCTAGTTGTTGACCAGTTCTGATGTACATGTTGGCCAGCTTTGGAGCCGTTTTTGTGACATTTTTGTACCAGTTCTGGACCAGTTTTAGGGAACACTTCTACACCAGTTGTGGTCCTGGTTTGGATCAGTTGGGGACCAAATTTTTGTCTAGTTGCAGAGTGTTGGTGGAGTGGTTCTGGGGCAAGTTAAGGTCAGTCATGGACCTGGTTCTGGAGCGACTGTTGACAATCTATTTCGGTCCAGTTATGTTATAGATCCGACCATCAGACCACACCAGTGATGAGTGGATCTGCGGTGACATAAACACCTGAACTAAAGACCTCCTGCTTTAGCGAGTCGCTAGTGGACTGACCTGCTCCAGCGTGTTGACCTCCAGACTCGGCAACGTGAACTTGAAGTACGGTCGGAGGTTTTTGTAAACGTAGATGCAGGGCCCGGATGCCACCGCAACCGCAGGGATTCGCGGCTCATGGAGGTCCATGAAGAAGGCAACGAGGCCAGCGGGCAGGTCCAGCAGGCTGCTCTCGCTCATCAGCACCGTGCCCCGATACACCTTCAGCTTCATTCCCGACGAGCCAGAGCCCAGGTCACCAACCACCAGCCGGCTCTCCCCGTCCCCGCTCAGGTCCGCAAGGTCCACGCAGGATGAGAAAGTATACAGGCCCGCCAGTGGGTCGTAGTGAGCGTCCAGCCACTTCCCGCCATCTCCACTCGCCTCCACAGATGTCATGATCTTCAGAACAGTCCTGAAAAACACATCAGAATCAAGCCTGCAGAAGTCCAAAAGGGTCCTGTGTTAACCAGAACACGATAGCAACTTTATTCAGTACTTTAATATGTAAATCTGATTTGTCGAACCCGCAGCAGGAAATTCTTCACAGATCTGGGCCAGCTGGAGAAAGCCAGAAGAATTACAACTATAAAAAGCCTCCACCAAGGTCCAACAGTACCAAGGTACACATGATTGGGATCAGAATCAATAAGATGGTTTTATTTAGGAACATTTCATGCAGATTTCGGAGTTATTGCCATCCTCTAAATCTACCAACAACTCTAACAAACTCTCTGAGTAGCTCCCCGGATACTCTGTAGCCGCTCATCTCCTGCGGCGTCCATCAACTTCACAATAAAACTGACGGTCTTTCAAGAGAAGCACTTTGGCCACGGGATGACATCAGCGCCTCAAACGGCGTGGTTATTTTATTTAAAATTGTATGACATACAAAAGGTCACCAAATTTCAATCATCTCTAGGATTTGCCAAAACTCACCTTTTTTGAACATTTTCAAGCAACTCCATCACAATTTCTCCTTAATCTTGTTCACAAACAGACGCATGGGGGGCGAAATCATAACCCCCTTGGCAGCAGTGAGAACAATCTCAGACGACAATCTAAGTACATCGTTCAGCCTTCTCCAGGATGAGATGCAAAGTCAAGCAGAAAGTTTAATGTAAACTAGAGAAACCACTGGGATCCATAAAACAACAAATGTAGAGGAGAAAGGAGGAGAAGGTGACCTAACTAATCCTGCTGGGCAGACTAAAAAAAGAAAATGGATCAAACAATATTATTCAAGGATTTAATCGCTTGGACTGTTTGACCTGATCTTTAAAAAGGACAGTTACAGAACCTGCACCGTGATGGAAGCAGATTGATGGCTGTGAAGAAGTGTGTGGTGGGAAATGATTTTCTCTGCTTTATCAATTGGTTGTGATAAAATGTAGTTGAGGCTCGAAAAAACTGACCCTCACAGGAAAAAATGTCAAAACGCTCTCACATGAGCTTTGTAAAACAAAAATGCAAGCATGGTGGGGTTGAAGTCATGAGGGAACCGGTTTTGCTTAGAAAGACAGTCTTCACTGCCCCCTTACGTTGATTAATTCTGTGTATTTATCCCACTTCAGCTCGTGATCTAAGACGACCCCAATATATTTTTATATTCTTTGTCAGCCCTGTATATTCATCTCAGTATTGGACTAATTAAATTCAGTATTGGACTAATTAAACTCAATACCGGACAAAATGAACTCCAATACCACCACCAAGGCCTGTCACACTTTCACGTCTGTCCCTGGACGCAACAACAAACCAACCAACCAAAGAAACGTTTAGCTCCTATGACTTGAGATGTCTCTGTCATCATTCTCACGACTTGATTATCCTCTTCTGATTTACAGCTGTCTCTTAAAACAGAATACATTCTACAGTACTCTACGACTACTTCAAGCATTCGACATTTTAGACGAATGCTTGAACAAATGTTCTAAGTTACAGATTAACAGTGTTGATGACGATGTTATACACTTTAATCATTGATTCTAGTGTTTAATCACTAACTAGATTGACGCTCTCTCACCGTTGTCAAGGAAACCGGTTAACTGCGTCTACCCGAACGTGACGTCTCCTGCCGTTTAAAGCTGTTTATTGTGAATAACTGTGTCGTCTGTTGGAGTAAACCGAAACAAATCGTTAGAAATAAACTCTACCGGACAGATCCTTGCAGTATTAAGTAGCTGCTGGTTCTGACACTCTAATCCACTAATCCGCTCCGAATCCTCCTCCTTATTTCCGTCAGCGTCCCCATCCTGATGCCGTCATCAACATCCGCCCTCTCTATAGCCCGGACGTTCTGTATTTTACTATAATTTATATAAATACATGTTTTGTATGACACACAATATAGATGTAAATTTAGACAGTTAGATTGATACTGTGACATATTTTATGTTTAAGTGCTCTTATTAGCGTTACGTTTCCTACGGTTTAACTGTACCGGAGGTGGTTTTATTCTGAAGGGTCATGCGGATGTACTCAAGGGTTGTAAATGTGTTCTGTTTGATTTTTCAAATTGAATTTGTTCATTGATTTGATTATAAGATCTCTCTCCTCACTCACCAGTGTATCCATGGTAACACTCCCCCCTACCTGAAAGAACTACTCACCCCACTGACCTCAACACGATCCCTCCGTTCTACCCACTCATACTGCCTCCTCCTTCCCCGGACTAAGCTCAGCACCATGGGTGATCGGGCCTTCTGTTCTGCTGCCCCTCGTCTGTGGAATGCCCTCCTGACCATCTGAGGGCTCCACAGACGACTGACACATTTGAAAAAGACTTAAAACTTTCCTTTTTAGCAGAACTTATAACTTTAATTAACATTGCTGCTTTTTGGTCAGTTTTTTATATAGTTATTATTTTATTTTTTAGTGATGCTTTTACCTGTTTTTACTTTGTAGCACTTTGAGATTTGATCCAAATGTAAAGTGCAGTGTAAATTAAATATATTATTATTATTCTGACTACAATAATAATAAAGCCGGCGCGGTTCCTACCGTGTTGAAAGAAAAACGTCTTAGTTGCTTTATTTTGTAGATCCACATGTATAGGCGTGCTGTTACAATAAAAATAGTTTTCCCTATTCACTGTATGTTTCCTACTAAATCTGTATTTTTTTTAGTTGATAGAAAAATAGAGGAAATTTAACGTCAAATTAAAAAAATATATACAAAATAATTTAATACAAAACGTAATGATAAATAATGAATAGGCCTGCGCCGTTGTAGTTGTAATTCTCGCGAGGTATTACCAGAGTCGAACGAGAGTTATGTGACGTCACCGTATGTCCGCCTTCTGATTGGCTCTCCAGTCTGAGTTTAAACAGTGAACCGCGGACTTGTGTTTAGAATACGAAGCTAACGTTAACTTTAATTCGATGTTTTTTGGTGAATGAAAGGCATCTAGGGTGAGTCAAATACGAAGTAAAAACCCTTTAAGTGTAAGAGCTGGGATTTAATTACGGTTTGAACTAAAATGGTCAAACAACAACTTGTGGCGTGTTTGTGTCTGAAGTTCAGCTAACTGTGGCTACCGCTAACAACAAAAGTTAATAGCTCCTGATCGGATCCGAATAATAATAATAATGTATGGCTGGTATGTGATCGCTTCTAATCTGAAGTACTTATTTGCACCCTGAAGTCTTTATTTCACCACGAAGTCTTTATCTGGAACATTAGCTCGAATGTTTCAAATCTCAGTGATAGCTGACAATAACCTCAACTCTTTGCACTCCATGTTTCTCCAAGTTTAAAGCCCTCTGAAGTCATAATTCAGGAATATGTCCACCGAGTTTGTAATACCAGCTCAACCACTGTTTTAAATCAACTTTAGAGGTTCAAATCTGCCATTGGTCAGCTGTTTGCAGTAATCAAACCACAACAGATTAGTTTAAAGCTCCCTTCCACCAGATTTTTTTTAATGATATGAGTGTAGGTCCTGGTTCTCCTTACTCACTGAATGGTTCCAGCCTTCGTGACCAGCGTCTCCAGGACTTCGTAAACTTTTAGCTGCTCTGACCTGCTGCCAACGTGATGCCTAGGTGGATATCAGCTTCTGGCAGCATTCCTGAGGAATCTTGAAAACCCATCAGAAATTTCCTTTAGGCCTCTGAGGACTTTTAATTGGTATCATTGTTCTTTTGGAATATACAATGACGACCACGCCTCAGACCATAAAGGTTTTGGTTTGGTTTCATCACTCCACAACAACAACATAATCCCGGAGCATCTGTCCCATATTTGAGTTTTCCTGTAGAGACGTTCTCATGATTTTGCGTCAGTTGTAGTGAAGGTCTTGAAGTTATTTGATCTAAATTTAGACTTTAGTAGAAAATCTCCTGTGGAAGGTTTATTAAGGTTGGCTCAGATTTTAACGTTTCAAAGTCATTGGAAGAGGAGTGATGTTCAGGGGGCGGTGTTGTGTGATTTTATTTTATTTTTGCACATGGAGAAGATAGATATAGTCTCAATATAATACAGATAATTCAATCTTATAAAAAGGTGAATAGGTTTTTATAATTTTAAAATGTTGCCTTTTAACTTTGTTTAACTTTGTCTACAATAAATTAAAACAATCGGGTTTAAATCTGAACAATGAACAGCGGTTGTTTCTCTGTTGTTTTATGGCGAAGATGATGGAATCTTGTTTAGCCGGGGCGCCGGAGAGACTGGGTCCAGTGGAGGTGGACGACCTCCGCAGAGATCTGCTTGGTGAATTTGCTGCTCTGCCGGCACAGGTTGGTGTTGGTGCCAGTATCAGAAGGCTGCTGCTAATCTGGCTGGATGCTGAAGCGATCTGTGTTCTCTCTCTCTTTCAGCAGGAGGGTGTCCAGTCAGAGAATCTGCAGGTCTACCTGAGGATTCGACCGTTAACTGCAGCCGAGAGCGACAGCGGAGCCTCACAGGCAATGATCACACCTGTTCATCTGAAGACTTAACTTTTCAACACAAACTTTCAAGTATGATATAAAAACATTACAACTCCGTCCGAAACCTTTTATTATGTTTCCAGGACTGTGTAACGATCGAGGGATTGGACTCCGTGGTCCTGAAGGCACCCAGAAGTTGTCAATCAAACAGGCAGAGTGAGAAGTCTCTCCCCCAAACAGCCCAGCGGTTCACCTTCACCCAGGTAGCTCTGTCATCATCATCATCATCATCATCATCGTCTTAACAGCCGATCTGGTCCAGTGGTTTTAACCACTTCTTTGGTCCTTGTGTCATTGAGGTATTCGGTCCGGAGGCGGGTCAAAGGGTCGTGTTTGACGGCTCTGTACGGGCTTTGGTCCGAGATGTTCTGGACGGAGGGAACTGCTTGGTGTTCACATATGGCGTCACCAACGCCGGAAAGACTTTCACCTTCCTCGGTCAGAACATAAGTCCATTGGGCTGGCATTTTAGCATTATATGTTTACAAAAGGATAGCATGTAAGCATGAGTTGTTTGAGCAAGGCTAACATGTTAGCTTTATCACGTCTCCACTGAACTGTCACTGCTTCTTGTTTTGTGTGGTGCATTCGCTGACCCTCTGTCAGGTTCTATGTGTAGCATTCGCTGACTGTGTGTCTCTCTCCGGTCTCAGGTCCGGAACACGATAGTGGTCTTTTGCCCCGGTCTCTGTCCCTCATCTTCACCAGCGTAGAAGGCCGTCTGTACGGCGGCTGCGACCTAAAGCCTCAGCGCTGCAGAGACTACATCAGACTGACTCCAGACCAACAGGCAGCGGAGAGCGGTGCCAAGAGGAACCTGCTCCGCCTGTTCAAAGAGGTGATGCTCTCCCACAGGAAATGCCACATCAAACATGTCTGCCATATCATGAGTTCTCATTTGTGTCTCTGCAGAGCGACAAGAGTCTGATGTCTAGCAGGTCAACGCTTCTGGATGGTCAGTGAGGTCCCTCTGATGTCACTTCCTGTATGACGTGACAGTTCACCCCACCTGAACCTGTCTTTCTGTGTCCAGGCTCCGCCCTCAGTGCCGACAGCAGCGTCTCTGATTGCGACAGCTTCTGTTTGAACACGGCCCCAAACGTCCGTTTCTCCATCTGGGTTTCCTTCTGCGAGATTTACAATGACAACATCCACGACCTGCTGGAACAGGTGAGGTTCACACCTGTCACGCTCAACCCTCTGCTGGAACTGGTTACCCCACACCCACCTGAGTCTCGCCGCACGACATGCCACCTTTAACTTACCAACTATTACCTGATGCCAACTGCTACTAGTTGTTAACTGCTACTAGCTACAAACTACTACCTTCTATCAATTACTACTAGCTGCTGAATAATACCTGATGCTAACCACTAGTAGCTGATAACTACTAGCTGGCTCAGAGGAGGACCAACAATAACCCTGCCTCCTCTATGCCACAATAACATTTTATACCGGCCTTGAAGCCGAGATCAGCTCTCGGCGCCGTCAAACGTCCATCTTTAATAAAGTGTGAAACACGCCATTAGTCTGTTGGATGACGCGACTGATCTGTGAGCAGGTTCACGGTGGACACCACAGGAGGACGGTGCTCCGTCTGTCTCAGGACGTCAGAGGGAACTCCTTCATCAAAGGTAGGCGGGGCAGGATACCTTTAGTCATGTGACCTGCTGTTTAGAACTACAGATGTCTGAAGGGGGTCTGCTCCGTGTTCCAGACCTGCGTTGGGTCCAGGTGAACAGCTCCGACGAGGCCTACAGAGTCATGAAGATCGGGAAGAAGAACCAGAGCTTCTCCTCCACCAGATTGAACCAGCTGTCCAGCAGGAGGTAAGAAACACTCTGAGGAGTCAATCTAAAGGTCATGAGGGGCGTGTCCAAATCACTTTGCTCAGTTGAACTCTGCACGACCTTGATGCTGGTGTCGGTTTCTCTCCAGATTCTGTTGATCGGTTGTTTCTCTCTAGGTTCTGTTGATCGGTTGTTTCTCTCTAGGTTCTGTTGATCGGTTGTTTCTCTCCAGGTTCTGTTGATCGGATGTTTCTCTCTAGGTTCTGTTAATCGGTTGTTTCATTCTAGGTTCTGTTGATCGGTTGTTTCTCTCTAGGTTCTGTTGATCGGATGTTTCTCTCTAGGTTCTGTTCCTCTGTAGTTGACAACTAGGTCATTCGAGGCCTTTGCGTTTTGCTGAGCAGGAATGTCTTCTCTGTGTTTGATTGTTCATCCTCGAACCGATGAACCCATTAAAGATGTTCCCTGTAGTTGTCTGTGGTTCCTCTTCCTGTGACGGAGGAGTTTTGTCCTTGAGGATTTTGAGGTGGAGGACTGATCTGACTTTCTCATGTCTCGGCAGCCATAGCATCTTCTCCGTCAGGATCCTGAAAATAGACAACGTCGGAGTTCCCAGAGTCCTTGGCATCAGCGAGTAAGACCCCACATCTTCACGCCGCTCAGGCGCCAGCATGACCTCAGAGGCCGTCTCCATAGTGATTGTTTGTGTGTGTTTTCCCTCAGGCTGTCTCTGTGCGACCTCGCCGGCTCAGAGCGCTGCTCCCGGACTCAAAACACCGGAGAGAGACTAAAGGAGGCGGGAAACATCAACAACTCCCTGCTGACACTTGGAAAGTGCATCAACGCCATGAGGCTCAACCAAAACGCAAAGTAAGGCGACTCCTCCTGTACGTGTGCAGTCAGAGGTCAGTGATGCATGAAATAGACCCAGGATGACACTTGACTGCCTTCTCTGTAGGTTCCAGCACCACATTCCGTTCAGGGAGTCCAAACTGACCCACTTCCTGCAGTTTTTCTTCTGTGGCGCCGGCCGGGTCTCCATGGTGGTAAACGTCAATCAGAGCGCATCCTGCTTTGATGAGACGCTCAACGTCCTAAAGTTCTCTGCCCTCGCCCAGAAGGTCAGTTCACAGACCGTCATGTCATGTGATCAGCTGTCTTCAGTTTACTTGACCAGGGACCGGTTCAGTGGAGGGATCCTACTGCGTTCTTATCCAACATGAACGCGATCTTCCTGCAACAACTACATCTACTGAATATTTCTGCCACTTCAACCTGAAAACACGAGAAGTCCTCTCTAGAGTCGGACTTCAGTTTGTCCCTTGTGGGCTGCCGTACAAACAGGGCAGCACAACATGGTGGCCTCCCGACTCATTCTAAGCTAACGTTAGCATAATGTTTCTTATTCTCTGCCGATTATAAACTTATAAAAGGATAGTTCAGAAAAAGGATTTATCCACAGAGAAAATCACAATCCAACTGTTTCCTCCATCAATGGATTTGTGTAGAAATGTTAAAGATTATTTAAAAATGCTAAATATATCCCCCAGAATTGATGATGTCATCAGCGTGTTCATGGTTAATGGGATCGTCTCGCTCGCGTACGCTACAGCGGAGCAAGTTAGCTCCCGCCGCTTTTGTTTCATCCTGTATATGAAGCGTCTAATAAGAGTAACCACATGGAGGCGCTCATGAGGCCTCATGTATGGAACTTTGCCCTGAGGAATTTAACGTGATGTGTTGGAGTAGGAGGTTTATCTCGTTATATGGGTGTACTGCTGATGAAGGCAAGAACCAATAATGGCTGAAGGCAGGATTTGAGATCCGCCACGGTTAATTCCATTTCGTTCTCGTGCAGGTGATGACATCATTATCTGGGTTGGGCTCTGTAGAACACTGTTCAACATGATGGTGTCACTAACCCCCTACAGCTCCCTGACCGTGAACACGTCTCTGTCCAGGTGGTGGTGTTGAACACGAGGCCGGTGGTCCAGGATGAAGCCCCCCACAGGTCGGCCATGGAGCTGTCTATGATCATCGACGAGGCTGACCTGCGTAGAAACGTGTCTGGGCGCGGCAGGAAGAGCTCCATGGTCGCCTGGGAGACATCGCTGGAGGACGTGTTAGAGGATGATGATGGCGAAGAATGGGAGGTGGAGGAGGAGGAGAGTGCAATGGAGGGAACGGTGCTGGAAGCGGCTGAGGAGGCAGAGAAGGAGAGGACCATGGAGGTTGAGCAGAAGGTAAGTCATCGTTAAAGTGAGGAAAGCAGCCGCCCTCTGGAAGAGGATTGTTCCAACAATTCTTCTACATCCTCAGACGGACAGAGAGGCGGCGCTGCGCCTGGTTCTGGAGGCTCAGATCAGAGAGGAAGTCAGCACAGAGTTCATGGAGCTCTTCAACAAGATGGAGGAAGACTACAGGTAAATAAAGACTGCTCCTCCTTTATCCTTCGGCGGCACATATTCCCACGCATCCTTTTTGCTGTTTACGTCTCACATCAGGGACAGCTGATTGTTTTGTTCTCGCAGCTTTGAGTTGGGGGGGGGGCTCAGCAGGAAGAGTGAGAACTAGACTCGTCCGACCGTTCTCTGCAGATTCTGTCTATCTGCAATTTCTCTGCAGTTTCAGCACAACTGTAGGTTCTGCTTCCCGGTAGAATCTGCTTCTATGTGTTTCTATAGTTTCAGTGTCTATAGCATCTGTATCTATCATGTCTTTCTCTGTGTGGGTTCTGTTTCTCTCTAGATTCTGTTTCTCTATAGTTTAAGTCTCTCTAGGTTCTGTTCATCTGTGGGTTCTGTTTCAATATAGATTCAGTCTTTCTAGGTTCTGGTACTCTGTGGGTTCTGTTTCTCAACAAGACAGGACCTCTATGATGGTGATTCTTCCACATCAGTGTTTTCCTGTTTCGCTGAAGATGAACTATTTTAATTTGAGAGAAATTAACAACAAATGCCATTTTCACCTCCTCTCAGACTTCTCGTTGTGTCCGACGAGATTTTTTGCTGGGATTATGTCGCCCCCCAGTGGTTCCTGGTGGTAACGCGCAAATATATATGAACAAATATGAGTTTGCTAAAAAAAAAGCCTTAGCAGTCGTGGTTATGGGACCAGAGGGGTGTGTGGGGTGCATATTGAGTTAATGAGGACTTCCCTCAGGGACCGGCTGGAGAAGGAGCGGGAGATCCTGGAGGAAAGAGCTGACAAGAGAGTGGAGATCCTCAGGAACCTCATCAGCAGGACAGTTGACTCGCCCCCCACCACCAACACCACCACCACCAACACAACCACCAACAACAACAACAAGGTGATAAACGGTTTAATGACAAAGTGTGTGATCATTGACAGTCTGATGATGATGAAGATGTTGATGATGGTTTTGATGGCCGTCAGGAGGAGCAGGCTGTCCTCTTACAGGGAATCATCAGCACTTTGACCAACGACCTTGAGAAGATCAGAGAGGACGCTCAGAGCGTGCAGCACTGTCTAACGGAACAGACACACACTGAAGGTACACACACGCTGAGGGTACACACAAACAGATGGTACACATATACAGATTGTACACACAGGCTGGGGACACAAACACACTGGGTGTACACACATACAGATGGTGCACACACACACTGGGGGTACACACATACAGATGGTGCACACACACACTGGGGGTACACACATACAGATGGTGCACACACACACTGGGGGTACACACATACAGATGGTGCACACACACACTGGGGGTACACACATACAGGTGCCCCTCAAAAAACTGAATATCGTGAAAAGGTTCAATATTTCCCATCAGTTACTTCAGAAAGTGAAAGTGTAATATATTCCAGACTCATTGCGCGAAAACTATTATGTTTGAAGCTTTCTTCTATTTGAATTATGATGATGATGGCCTACTGCCAGAAAAACAAAAAACATCTCAAAATATTAGAATATTCTATCATATCTCATATCTTGAGTTTAAGTAAATGGTTATTCCAACAGTATGAACACCGTGTGTGTGTGTGGCTCTAGTTTTAACACACACAACCACAGTCAGGGTGACCGCTTACCTCACACTTGTCCAGAAGACGAACATCCAGGCCTCCACAAGGAGGGTCATTGTTTGAAAGGCTAGCTGAGGGCAGTGGGCTGTATTCAAGCATATTCATAGAAAGTTGAATGGGAGGGAAAACTGGTGGGAAACAGGGAACACACTTGAGAGGATTGTAAGGAAACTTGGGTTTTAGGAACTGGGGAGAGTTTTCCGAGGAGCGACTGAGGCTGTAGAAAAATAAATGGTCCGTTGTTCAGTGGTCCCAAGCTTTCCTCTCAGATGAAGAAAAGTTTTGCATTTAATTTGGAAATAGATGTCCTAGAGTCTGGAGGAAGAGTGGAGCCACACAGAATCTAAGGTGTCCCAGCAGCACCGGCCCACAGGGACAGAACTACCACCGAATGGTTTGCTGACCACAATATTATCGCGCTTGATTGGGCAGCCAACTCGCCTGACCTGAACCTCATGGACAATCTATGGGCTTATTCTCAAGAGGAAGATGAGAAACACCCGACCCAAAAGTACAGACCAGCTGAAGGTCGCTGTCAAAAGCAACCTGGTGCCACCACATGTTGAGCGTATAAGTAGACTTTATTTTCAGATGTTGGCAATTCTAGGTTGTTTGTCCTTTTTTGATTGATATTAGGAGCTATAACTAGTAATTATTTGAGAGATTTCTGATTTTGACTTAGCTATTGTCGAAATTAAAACAAAAAATGGCTTCAGATATTTAACATTTAACGTATGAAATTTTACCATTTGGAATAAACTTCCCCCTAAAAATGACCTTTTTCATGATATTCAAATGTTTGGGATGCATCTGTGCCCAATAGGGTACACACACACACTGATGGCACACACACACACACACACACACTGAAGGTACACACACACGCACTGAAGGTACACACTTAAACAGAAGGTATACACTTAAACTAAAGGTACACACACACTGATGGTATATACACACATGCAGAAGCTACACATATACACTATAAACATGAATAAATATATGACCTAATGGCTTCACTGCCGTATCCCGCCTCCTCGGCGTGATTGACGGTGGCGGACAGGTGGGTCTTTGCTGCGTGTCTGTTCTGAAGTTAAGGGTGAATCACAAACGGGTTCTTTGATGTCTAAGTCCTGTTTTTAACTACCTTTTCTTTTAAACTACAAGACATCAAAGTCATAACTTTTGCCCGTCAGAGTGGACCTTTTACGGGTTTTACCTTCCCACTCGGCTCCAGCTGATGCAGCATTAACCTCCGAACTGTGTTGATTTGTCCAGAGCTTGAGATGCTGCGATTGGAGAAGCAGCAGTCACATGACCGACTGCAGGAAGCCGAGGAGGTAAGTTATTTTTCTGTGATGTCGCCGTCTTCCTCTGTGGTTCTGTTGTGTTGATGAAGATGGGTCGACTCTGTCCTCCAGAGACTGGAGCAGCAGCATCAGAAGCTGTCGGAGCTGATGGAGATGTGTCAGCAGAAAGACGACATCATCAACAAGCTCCAGGCAGCCATGGACGCCACCGTGGAGGAGGCTACCAGAGACGTAAGCACGCGTTTATCACACAGGTTTGGGTCCCGTGACGACAAACATCACGACCGGCTGCTCTCTATCCTGTCCGTGTCTCAGAGGGCTCTGGTGGAGTCCATCAGGACGGAACTCCTGCAGCTCCAGCAGACCTGCCACTGTCCAAGGAGGAGCAGAGGAGAGGAAGAGGATGACAGGAAGCGCCAGCGGCAATCATTGGAGGAGGAAGAGGAGGACAGTGCACCGGCGAGGAAGAGAGGTGAGAGGAGGCGATGGAGCAGAAGGAGAATGGTTTTATGATGTAGAGACCTCATTTTTTTCCCACCTTCTCCTCAGCGGTTCTCGAGGAGGAGATCTGGAGGCTCCAAGAGGAAAATGACAAAAAGGAGGAGATGATTGTGGAGCTGAGAGAGAGAGAAGGGAGCAGGAGGGACCTAGAGGAGAACTTGAGGAGAAGGGAGGAGGAAATTGAGCAGTTGAAGAAGGAGCAGGTGTTGCTTGAGCAGAAGGTGGAGAAGCTGACGGGTAGGAGGAGAAACACATGGTCAAAAGTTTGTGGACACCCATTGAACCAAATAACTATATAATGTTGAAGGGTTGTCTCAGTACTTTTGGTTAAATAAACAAAATGCAGACTCTGTGATTCTTTTTGTTAATATAACCCCCCCCTGTAGATCTGGACGAGTGTCCAAACTGTGACTCGGTGTTTTCGTCTCTGGAATCGGAGCAAAAGGAGACTTCCAGACTGACCAAGGAGAACAAAGCTCTGGTCAATGGCATCTTCCAGCTCCAGACAGAGGTACGGTCCCAAGTCACATGACCTCCATGAACGGAACTGGCCAGTGGTCATGTGATCATAAATGCTAAAGACTTAAGATTACTTTTCTCTAATTATTAATTAAACTGCTGGTTTTAGATGACGAGTCTGCAGACGCTGCTCAAACAGCAGATTGACAGGTGTGACAGCCAGTCAGAGCAGCTCAACACAGCAAAGACCCGCCTCCAGGAGCTGGAGAGCCAATCAGAGGAGAAGGCTAACACTATTAACAGACTTTCGAACGAAGTGGAGCATTTGAAGCAGGAAGTCAAGGTTTGCGTCGTTAATCCGCTCAGAATCTGATTCAGGACCATTGATGGCATCCTCAAGTTGGGTTTACTGATTGGTTGTAAAAGTAACACGTGGCGTCTGATGGATCATTTCAGGAGGAGGAGGAGGGGCGGAGCAACAACATCAGTGTTTTCCACGATGCCATGCACGAGTTGAAGAAGGAGAGCCAGGCAGCACTGGAGAGGTCGGCGCAGAAATCCCAACAGATCCGAGATCTGCACCGAGAGAAGGTCCAGCTGGGCGAAACGTTGACAAAAAGGTACCAACATCGGAACCAGTCAAGTGTTTGGGATTCAGGGACCAGAACCGATAGAAAACATCTGCTCCTTTTCCTACAGCCAGAAGAAATGCGTCGAGCTCACAGAGGAGTTAAACAATCAGAAGGCGGCATTCTCCTATCAGCTGCAGAGCCTGAGGGCGGAGCTTGAGTCTGAGGGCGGAGCTCTGCGAGGGAAACTGGAGGAGATGGAGAGAGAGCAGGAGAGAGAGCGAGAAGGTGAGAAGAAAAGTATGTAGGACTGGGCCATGAATCATAAATAGATTGTGATCTCGTTTCAGAATTTATATGTGATCTCGTTTCTGCAGCAGTTCAATCACTAACAGAAGATACAGTGAAGCAAACGAGTTGTGTTCCAACTCACCGTTACTTGGTCTTTAAGGTGCTGCTATTGTATATCTATGGGCTCCTGCTCATGACGCTACGCTCTGTAGGGCGAGTACAATGACCTTATCGCACCTTTTGATTACCTGTTAAAATATTCAAATTATGAAATATAATATTCTAATATTTAATGATAGACATTTAGGAGTCATTTAAATGAGCTGCAGTTCCTCCTCGCACCACCAGGGAATCCCTCATCGGTACTATCATCTTGTAACCATGGTAACGCCATCTTTGATGTGTTTCAGAACGGCGGCGAGTAAACGCGGAGAAGGAGCAGCTCATCGAGGAGAGTTACCGCCATACGGAGGCTCTTAGACGAGGTGTCTTCATTGTCCACCTTTATCATCATCATCATCATCAAAGTCATCAAAGTCATCTAAAAGAGCTGTTTTTTCCTGTCACTCAGAGCTGGAGTGTCTGAAGGAGGACCTGCAACGGAGGGAGGAAGAGGAGAACCAAAACTTAGAGGAGAGAAAGGAAGAGATCCAGAGGAGGGAGGAGGAGGAGAACCAAATCTTAAAGGAGAGAAAGGAAGCGATCCAGAGGAGGGAGGAGGAGGAGAACCAAATCTTAGAGGAGAGAAAGGAAGAGATCCAGAGGAGGGAGGAGGAGAACCAAATCTTAGAAGAGAGAAAGGAAGAGATCCAGAGGAGGGAGGAGGAGGAGAACCAAATCTTAGAGGAGAGAAAGGAAGCGATCCAGAGGAGGGAGGAGGAGGAGAACCAAATTTTAGAGGAGAGAAAGGAAGAGATCCAGAGTAGGGAGGAGGAGGAGGAGGAGGAGGAGGAGGAGAAGGAGAACCTAGCCCTGGAGGACAGGAAGGTGCCTGTGGTGGAAGAGCTGAAGGAGGTGATCCAGAAGCTCAAGGAAAAGAGGGGGAGGCAACACAAGGAAGAGGAGGAGTATGAGGCTGTGAAAAGAGAGGTGGAGAGACTCAAGAGAGAGAAGGAGGAGAGAGAGACACGGGTGAGTTTTTTTAATCGACGGCTTGGTCTTTTGAAAGAGGGTGGTCTGTAAAACTGTTCAACTAATGTTAGCAACCAGAGCTAACTTCAATTATGAAAGTTAACTACAACCATAAGACCTAAAGCTGGCAAAATTCAGCCGTCAGTTCTAACTTCAAATACCATAGCTAAAGCTAGCTAGGTTCAGCTGTAATAGCTAACTTCAAATACCATAGCTAATGCTAGCTAGGTTCAGCTGTAATAGCTAACTTCAAATACCATAGCTAAAGCTAGCTAGGTTCAGCTGTAATAGCTAACTTCATCTATGAGAGCTAGATTAAGCCATCAGAGCTAAAGCTAGCTAACTTCAGCTATCAGAGCTAACTTCAAACATCAAAGAAACAGTAAGTTAATGTAAACTCCAAGAGCTTCTGTAAGCGGACTTAAGCAATCAAAGCCAAAGTTAACCACGATTCTGCTATCATAGCTAAGTTGACATAGCTCTAGTTTATGTTGTCTAACTTAACCACATTGAGCTGTTAACCATCAATAACTGCTAAACATTTTCGCTTCAAATCCCACTTACTTCCACTAACTACTATTAGCCTCTAAGTGCTAGCTACTAGCTTTTTGTTATTGTGTTTTTAAACTTGTGCGTGTGTGTGTGTGTGTGTGTGTGTGTGTGTAGAGGTGTGGTGGGCGTGTCCTTCCACAGCAGGATGCTTATGTCTCTCCACTGAGATCCAACATAGCTGACAGGAAGAAGATGGCCCAAACGACAGGGAAAAAGAGGAAAAGCTGCGACGTGGAGGTGTGTATGAGTGTGTGTGCCCTGGTTTGTGTGTGTGTGTAGGCAGTTTTATTTAAATCCAGTTGACCCTAATCAACCAGTCAAGATCACTTTCCATGTACCAATATCATCCAGTTTCTATAGTTCCGATGCGTTTGAATGCTAAATAATACAGCCTTTAAAAATATATTAAAATATCTTTTACTACCACTCAAATAATAATCTGGAATTCAGACAATTTGTGCCACTAAGAACTGAAATTCTTTAACGTTCACTGGAAGGCAGAAATGAAGGCATGAATGACGGCTAAACATGAAAACTGAATGCAGTTAAGGTGAAGAGAGAACATAAATATCACACCGACGTGTGTGATAGACGCACCTGTGACTCCAAAAGTGAAATAAACAAGAAATTAGGTTTTATCCAGAATAATCAGGAATGGGATGGAAGAAGAAGGATGCCGGAAATCATTCTGATAAACAACGTTTCATGTAAATATAAATATGTGTTTATTATTTTGGATCAACTCTGATCCCCCCGAAGATCGATATTGGTTGATCCAGGTATACGACAATCCGTATACTGACTACAAACACCAACGTGTGTGTGTGTGTGTGTGTGTGTGTGTGTGTGTGTCTTTTTCAGGGGTTGGCGTTCAGTGAGAACAAGCGGAACCGACTGAGAGGAAATGCACGAAACACCAAACAGGTAAGTGATGATAGGCGAATGTGGGCGGGGTCTCCCGGTCGGCCGTCGTTTATTGTCCTCCTCTCTCCATCCAGTCTTCTTCGTCTTCGGTGAAAGAGAAGCGGGACGGCACCCTCCAGAAGATCGGAGACCTGATCCACAACTCTCCCTCCATTCTGGGCAGCAAAGGTCAGTGTGGTGTTAACACCGCCACAGTCAGGTGACTGGGATGTCCCCGGCTTTAAGGTGGACAGTTTGTCCTGCTGATGAAAATGAGCCTCAGATTTGTCTAATAGAGTCTAGTTTTTAAATATCTTAAACACCCGTTGATTATTGCTGGCTGAAGATGTTTGCTGGTGTTGTTTTGTGAATGAGGTCCAGATTCAGTCTTATGCCTGATGGCATGTATTTTATACCGGCAGAACTGCTTTTGAATCCATCTTACATTTGATGCCATTTTTATATTTTGGTGGTCGTATGATGATGATGATGACGTTGAACCTCGTTTTAAATACTTGATTACATTAAACCAATGTTACCGTGTCTTTGAACATGGGCTGGTTCCTTGACGTACAGGTGCCGCTGTCTGCTAAATCAGAAGCTATCAGAAGTGGTAGCCCCCATCCACCCCATCCAATCCACCGTTTTCTGTTATTTGGTGGGAGTACAAGTAGTAGTTGTAGTAATAGTTGTTGTAGTATTGTGCAAAATTGTCTTAAAGGAATAATGGATCTCTCTGACCATCATATCTTAACCTAAAAATGACGTATAGAATGGAACTTTCACACTGGGGGTTTAATCCTAGTTTACTACAGGAACACAGAATCTTCCAATCCCGGGAAATATTACAGCATTAAGAATTTAACGACAATGGAGCGGTGCCGCCGCCGGTGCCCTGGGATGCTTGTAAAGCAGTAACGAGAGGGACGGTGATCCATTTCACATCTTTTACTCTTACAAAACTCTGTACTCTCCAGGGAGAATCAGAAAATGTAGAAACGGACCATGAGAACTCAATAGATCCTGGGATTAAAGTAGAGATTACGAGAAAGGGAAATCGCATTACTGCTTCAAGAAACGTTATGAAAAATTGGACTCAGAACCACAGGTCTGCAAAACGAAGAGAAAAAGGGAGAATTACTCGGATCGCTAATTCACTCCTGAAAAAAATAAGGAAGTTGGTCCACTTCTGAGAAGGGTCACTGGTTTTTTTCCAAGTCTTCTCCACGTGTAGATAATACGTCTAACTGTGGATCCGTTCAATCCCAGAACCCTAGAAACACCTTTGGAAATCTTTCCCAGTCTGATGGATCATCTTTCACCCTCGGGAATTTTTGCTGATTTCGGCATAGTGTGCTACTGGTGAGACTTAGGAGCCGACTTCCTGCTTCTGAAGAAGTTCTGCTGAAGTGATGATGTGACAGAACAGCGCTGGTGGTGATCAGGTCTGGGTTTATTAGGGGAGGAGTCTTATTAGAGAACCTTTTTATTCAGATCGATGTCAGATCGATAGCATCATCATTAAAAGTAGTATTTTGTTTCCTGGGGTGGTTTTATGTTTCGATTTAGTAGAGGAGACCTGGAGGGGGTCCGATTGTTCTACAGAAGTCTGTCTGGACCGCAGATCCCCGAACATGGATTCTTAATGATGATAATGTTTGCACTCATCAATCATCATCATCTCTGACAGTCACACTCAGTACAACAGAGGGAAATTAGTTCTCTGCATCTGACCACCCCAGGGGAGCAATGGGTGGAGCCTGGGAGATATATTTGGGTGCAGGGTCTTGCTGATGTAGGGGCAGTCAGTGGGGGGGCAGTCTCATTACCAGACTAGAACCGAAGCGCTGAGCTCCAGGCGCGTTCTGTGACCGCTCATAGTTTTAAGTTAGCCCTTATTTTTTGAAGCTCGTCTGATGTTGTGATTTCTCCACCCTGCAGCTAAAACCATCATGGGCCTCGTCACGGGACAGTCGCCCAACACGGAAACACTACCCACGACCTCCAAACCGAGGCGAGGGCGGAGGAAGCTTTATAAGGCCAACGCCTCCTCTCCGTTGCTCGACTCTCCTCACACGGTGAGACGGAGCGTCTGCTGGGAGGGAGGGCGTTTACGTGAAGGAAGGGGTTTTCTACGTAAAAGGAGGGAAATGCCTGCGTCGTTTAAGTAAAGAGTGGGTAGTTTGTGTAAAGAAGGGGGGCGTAAACGTAACGACAGATGTTTACGTTAACAGGACAGGCAATATCGTAAAGAAAGGGGATATTTACGTAAAGATTGGATGTTTACGTAAAGAATGGGGGTGTTAACGTAAAGCGGGCAGATATTTTTTACAATGAATGAAAGGGGGGCCTTTACATTCACCCAATGAGTGAGTAGACTTTTCTGTAAAGAGTTAGCGTTTACGTGAAGAGTGGGATTGTTTTGATAAACTAACATGTCTTGTCTTTGGTTCCAGACGTCCGGCGGCGCAGAGGATGAGGAGAAGGAGAGTGACCATCTGATCATTAAGAGACAGCTACGGTCAAAAACCTGCAGGAAGTGACATCATCACATGATAACACCATGCTCTTGGAGGCGGGACCAAAACCTCTCTGGACATTGAGAATAAAAGTCTGAAGAAGAGTTGGGAATTTTAATAATGTTTGGGGTTTTCTTTTAAGGGATTTTATTTTCTAGATCAATAAAAGTCTGTGTGAACAGCGATCCTCCTGGCTTCTTGTAGAATCAACCAGTTGCCAGAACCCGTCTGTGGGTCTCCAAGCTCCCAGAAATACCAGCTTGCTAAGTATGACACATCCTGTTGGGTCATTAATATGAAAGCTTAACCACCAAATTCACACCATCCATAGTGACTTCCCTTTTCGCTGCTAGCTCTGTGTTAGCTGTTCGCTAATTATATAAACCGATGTGTAGCTCTGTGTTGGCTTTCCATTACCTCTGTGTCAGTTGTTAGCTAATAGTGTAAGCTAATTGGTAGCTCTGTGTTAGCGGTCTGTTAGCTCTGTGATAGCTCATTGGTATATTAGTGATTGTATCAGCAGTTACTTCTCTTGTACTGTATAAACATTCCAGCCGTTTGACATGTTTGGACCGTGGCTTCAAACAGGACACTAAATGTTAGCGTGCAGGTCACCACTAGCATGTAGCATGAACAGGAGAGACGATGGCCCAGTGGCCCTAAAAACATCTAAATTATATGCATCTGTTGCTGCTAAGAAATTAGCGACTAACTTAAAACTAGTAGGTAACTGATATAGCAGCTATTCTGACCAAGTTGCTTACTCTGAGCTTGCAGCTAACAAAGCTAACGGCTGAGTTTTGAGTAGCTGTTAAGATGAAACATAATTATCTCCGCCGCAGGAACTTCGTGTTGGAGTCATAACTCAAAACAATTTAATAGATTATTTTTAAAATGTTATACCCACATAGACCTTTGTGTGAGGAAGAACTGGATTGATTTATGGAAAGGTTGGTAGTATTTTTCTGACACGAGGGGTAGCTTTAACTCCAAACGTTATTGTACCATAACTTCTCAACTGTTATTCTGATTAAGTCCAAACTTGGTGCAGAGGAATCGACTCGAGATCTGAAACATCGTGATTTACTCGATAATTCTGGATGGACTCACCAGGCGAACCGTCTGTTAGGAAAAATACGGGGATTTCTTGCAGATCGCAGAGTATTAGGGACTTTGTATACCCTTGCTGTCGGGTACGAGAGATTTTGATTTACAATTAGAAAGGACAGTAAAAACAGATGTTTTAAAATGTTTTATAGGTAACTCCATTTTTAATATCATTTCATTATTTAAAAACTATCAGAACCTGAACGGACCAATCAGAGGCAGGCAGCGATCCTGCTGGAGGTTTAATTGGCCATTTAGCATTAGCCGTGTGTAACTGGATCTGCAACCTCAGGAGCAGCCAGAAGATTATGACCATGAGCCTCCCAAGAAGCTGCTAAACATGTAGGTGTGCTGTAAGTCATCATTACAGCCACAACATTATGACCATCAGCCTCCCAAGAAGCCGCTGAGCATGTGGGTCTATGTCAAAAATACTCTGGCCCTCCCTCCATGTCTTCTTGAGCGACCACAACTTAACGAGATGAAAACAAAAACAACAAAGTGCAGAAAAACAGTCAAATTTAAAAATCCAAACGAAACAGTAACCATGGCGTCAATGATGTCATCAGTCAGCTCATGGCGCTCAGACATCGTCCTTGTGCTGCTGGATGAATTCATCGCTCGCAGTCTGAGTCACAAGCTCCAGTCGACCCGTTGGCCAGTGAGGCATAAAAAAGGTGTCTGGTTGACCAGGATGAGGCTCAGACTTTATTCTCCTTGGTTACAACAACCTCCTGGCGACTGAAGTGCCGTTTCCCTGCAACGATGGAGCAGATCAACGAGCTGGCCAGCATGGCAGCACCACTAAGGAAGAAGGTGGCTGTGTAACTTCCTGTAGTGTCAACCAACCAACCTGAGGGAGGAGAAGAAGAGAGAGTGAGTTCACGTGGAGCATAAAAAGCTCCAGCTCCAGTTTGAACGTCAACTTGCAGTGCTGTGTTAATTTTTTTCACAATGTTGAGGGGCAAACGGCGCCACCAGACTGAGGTCGTTCGATTGAAGGATGTAACACCTGAGGCGAATCGCTATAGTGAGGGCATGCCCCGCCCCTCTGCCTCTGACGGCTCGTGATGATGACGTATCATGAAGACCAGGACGTTTCCGCCGTCTTTGGCGAGGCTGCTCTAAATCGTTGGCTCGTAAATAATTAACAGCAGCTATAATTATTATTATTATGGTCCATTAAATGCAGTTCTTGTCACGCTGTTATAGCCTGACTTGAGACTTAATTACAGATGTGGCGCCATAAAATACAAGGTCAACACAAAGCACACTGTGTGAGATGAATGAAGCTGGAAGGTTCACCATAAGCTCCTCCCCTGCTTCATCACAGTAGCTGACTGTCTCCGCCTCCTGATAGTCATGTGAACTCAGACACAGCGGCGTCTGATTTTCAGACGCATCATGTGGCAACGGAGGAAAGTGGTGTAAATAAACGCAAGTAAAGTCACGCGACCCCGTGGTGACATTCCAGCTACAGTGCGGGTTCTGTGTGGATGCAGCGTAACCATGACGCTACAAAACTTCACAAGTTGACAAGAAAATTTTGCGTGACGTCATCAAAGTGTACGGCTGCAGTCCACTGAGGCGGCGGCAGACTGATCCCGCCCACTGTCAACCCTGACTCTTACAACTGGATGGAAGTGGCCGGGTTGATTTATGAGATCCAGACCCGTCTCTCTACTATCAGAAGACAATCTTTCAGGCGGCGCCGAAATGTCAGATTGTCTTGAATACAGCACAGTCTAAAACACTGTGTCCTCACCTCCAATAGGCGGGCTGATGAGGTAGGGAATGGCGTGGAGGAAGTAGACCACGCCCAGGGATGATGACAGGTACTGAGTTCCCACCAGGTCGGATATCACAACGGGAATCAGCGCCACATAGGCGCCGTCGAAGTAACCGTAGAGCGCGGCGAAGGGAACCAGGAGCGGGAAGGTCCGCAACAACGGGATGAAGAGGCAGCAAAGACCTTCCATCCCCACGGAGACGAGGTAACACAGTAGACGGTACGGCGCCAAGCACCTGAGAGGGAAACAAGACACAAGGACATCATCAAACATCACCAATCCTCCTTGGCGTTCTCTCCACCCACTCCACAATGCTCCACATCTGATGCCTGTGAGCCCTGACCCCGTACCTGATGTCTGTGAGCCCCGCTCCAGTACCTGATGTCTGTGAGCCCCGCCCCCTTACCTGATGTCTGTGAGCCCCGCCCCCGTACCTGATGTCTGTGAGCCCCGCCCCCTTACCTGATGCCTGTGAGCCCCGCCCCCGTACCTTATGTCTGTGAGCCCTGCCGCCTTACCTTATATCGGTCAGCCAGCCGAAGGTGACATTCCCCACAATGTCAATGACGCCGAGGATGGACATGAGGAAGGCGGCGTGATGGTGGCTGACGCCAGCGTCCAGCGCGTACGGAACCAGGTAGATGAAGGGGAGGCTGCAGCCGCTTGCCAGGAAGAGGAAGGACACGGCCATACCCACGAAGTCCGGCAGCAGCAAGAATCCATAGTCCTTACTAGACAGGAAGGAAGAGCAGAAGCCACACCCCTTCCACTGTCTTTGGACGGCGTCCCCCGATGAAGGCTGGCCTGATGTCAGGAGGGCGTCCTCTGACTCTGTGGACAGTTTGACCTTGAGCTTGCCGTCATGTGACGTCGTGTTCGCTACAGAAGGGACAGAGGAGTGAGTGAGTGAGTGATAGAGTGATAGAGTGATAGAGTGAGTGAGTGAGTGAGTGAGTGAGTGAGTGAGTGAGTGCGTGATAGAGTGAGTGAGTGAGTGAGTGAGTGAGTGAGTGAGTGAGTGAGTGAGTGAGTGATAGAGTGATTTCCTTTCGGTCACATGAACAGTTGTTATTTTCATATCCACAGGTAAAGACCGTCCACTGCTCAAAGTAATTAAGGAAACATTTAATGGCCACAGCAGAACACCAGGTCAGTTCCACATGCGGGACATTATTCGGTCCAGTCAGGGGGCAGAGGAGACTTTGAGTCAGTTCTGCTGCTTATTCAAGCTAAAGCGCCACCAAGTGGACAGGAGAGGAAACTGCAAGTGTCCTTGTCTCTACTGGTACCATGATGTGGAACCTGCAGCCTATTCAGCTTTACCAGGTGGTCCCGCTCCTCCATGATTGAACATAGAAGGTTTGCTGTGTGTCCCAGAACAGACACCAGGAAACGGGCCGTTAAACAAGGAGCGCTGGACCGGACCGTAGAAGATATAAACCAAGCAGCAGGGGGTTGTTTGCGGTGCCTCCAGGCGCTTGGAGGTCAGACACACGAAAATTTATCAAGACACGTGAAATTCACACAAGTTGGATCAGAACCTGTGATTTCAGTACCTCACTTTGATTTTGGATTTTACAGAACCAGCCCTCAGTGGGTTCATGATTTGGGTTCTCTTGGAGCGTTCTTACATCATTTTGTTCTCAATGAATTACCAATGTGTATCAATAAAGTTTTTTAATGTAAATAATTCATTTGATCTGTTATTTAAGTGTTCCCTAAATTTTTTGAGGAGTGCATATATTTTTAATTTATAGATACTCAGACGTATATACATGTATATACAGTATATGCTAAATATAAATCCACATACATTAAGTAAAGTTAACATGTGAAACAATAGCTAATGTTCGCTCAAATAGTTAACAACAGCTAATGTTAGCTCTTATGGCTAATATAATTGAATTTAGCTCTCATAAATAATGTTAGCCAATGTCGGTGCATATTTTTAGCATTAGTAATAAAAGCTTACATTAACTTATAATATTAGTTTGTTTTTTTACCTCTCATAATAAATGTTAGCTAACATCAAAGAATATCAGCTAACTTGGTTCTAAATGCTTGGCAGCTATCAAGATATGCTACCAGCATAGCATTGCTGCTCACCAGGTTTCTCAACGCTCGTTGTCTTCTCCACCTCCTCTAATATGATTGGTCGCAGAAGTGCACCGCAGACGCACAGATTTGCTACGACGGCGCTGAGGACCAGCAGCGCCCCCCTCCATGAGTAGAGCTCAATGAGCAGCTGCACCACCGGCGCCAGGATGAAGGTTCCAATCCCGCTGCCAGACATGCCGATGCCGTATGCCAACGCCTTCCGCTGGTGGAAGTAGCATCCGACCATGACGATGGCGGGGGTGTAGCAGAGAGCGAAGCCCACTCCTGTAGAGAGAGGACACGTTCATGAGTGATGACAGGAAGTCCTGCCTCCACGGCGGAGAAACCAACCAATGGTGGTACCTTCTGTTCCGTCAGGAAGATATCGATCTCAGGTTGTTAACTGCTGCTAACTTATATTTATACTAAGTGTTACAAGCGGCTTAACAGCTAAGTTCTACAAATGTCTACTAGCTACCAGCTGGTACTAACTGTTATTACTTCTACTAACTGCTGACTGCTTCTAGCTGCTTGCTACTACTAAGTGCAAACTGCTACTTCCTTTACTTTTCTTAACTCCTACAGTCTGCTACGTGCTACAAACTGCTAACTGCAATTTGCTGTTCTCTGCTTCTTGCTATGAACTACAGCTACTGCTACTAGCTGCGAACAGCCACGAACTTTTAATTGTGACTTGCTGCTAATAGTCAATAGCTTGTAATTGTTACTAGCTGCTAATAATGACTAAATGCCAAGTATACCTAGATGATAGCTGTTACTAATTTCTACAAGCAGCTTCTTTTTCTAGCTGCTACTTGCAACTAGCTGACTAATACTAGCTGACTGTTACTACCGTCTGAGAGTTACTAGCGACTAATTCTAACTACCTTCTAACTGTCACTTGCTACTAAACGCTACTAAACCCTACCCCTCTCAGCAGCCGCTAAATGCAACTAGCTTTTAACTATAACCGGATTGTAATAGCTATTTGCTGCTAACTACTTCTACCTGCTAACTGATACTAGCTTCTAACTGTTACGAACTGCTAACTGTTACTAGTTGCTAACTGTTACTGGCTGTTAAACCATCTCTAGGGTGTCTACCACAACATTGAAGGCAGCAATAACAGATGGAGATAAGTCCGTTTGACAGAACCAGACTCCGGGACTTCTGAAGTCCTACTTTTACTACTGGACCAGAAGGTGCCGCCTGCTGCGTGAGACTAGGCTGACCTGTCATGACGCCCATGCTGAGGTAGAGTAGCTCCAGGCTGGAGCTGAATGAGGCGAGGAGGAGCCCACATGAGGACAGGAGCCCGCCCAGCACCACAGAGACCCGACAGGACCAACGGTTTGCCAGCAGGCTACCAACAGGGGCTACACAGAGAGAGGGGGTGAGTGAAGCGAGTCAGAACACTTGAACCTTGAGCAGCTGCAGTACTGACCACAGAGCATGGTGGTGCAGTCCATCAGACTGTGGACCCACGCCGTGGCGGCGTAGTCTGCCTCAAAGTGCGTCTGGAATTCCACGAAGAAGATAGAGACACACCTGAAGACAGACAGCAGCTCGGATCAATGATTGGGCCTCTGACGGCGCTGAGTCAACATGACAGCAGCTCAGGTTATGTAAGGAGAGCAGTTCCAGCTGGACCCCCCTTATGTAAGTGGTTCAACCAGAGACCACAGACTAATGATTGTTCAGATTCAGAGCAAGGCTTAATGCAGTGCAATGTGGGAGGAGATTGTGCGCTGACTGGTATTTGTCCTGCCTTGAAGTTAACTGTGAACAGGACGTGGGTCGAAGGTCGGAGCTGATGAGGGTCATAGTTCCAAAGATCAAAACACCAAAACACATTTTTCCACACGTGCAGCTTCAGGCGCAAACATCAAGACCTGTGCCTCGCTAAGACCACAATCCTCCGCCAGCGCCGCCCAGCCCGCCGAGGATGTAAACAACCCTCATCATGTGACCAAAACCTACGGAGTCCGGATTCACTCTGGTTTAATCTGTCTGTACGTTTTACAAACACCACATCTGGACCCCAAACGAAAACCATAATATCCACACCACCACACCGACCTGGATACAAACAGAGAAACCAACCAACACACCTTATCCATCCATCCATCCGTCCATTCATCCATCCATCCATCCATTCATCCATCCATCCATCCGTCCATTCATTCATCCATCCATTCATCCATCCATCCATCCATCCATTCAAGCATTCATCCATCCATCCATCCACCCGTCCACCCATCCATCCATCCATCCATCCATTCATCCATCCATCCATCCATCCATCCGTCCATCCATTCATCCATCCATTCATCCATCCATCCATCCGTCCATCCATTCATCCATCCATTCATCCATCCATCCATCCATCCATCCATTCAAGCATTCATCCATCCATCCATCCACCCATCCATCCATCCATCCATCCGTCCATCCATCCACTCATCCATCCATCCACTCATCCATCCATCCATCCATTCATCCACCCATCCATCCACCCATCCATCCACCCACCCATCCATCCATCCATCCATCCATCCGTCCATCCATCCACTCATCCATCCATCCATTCATCCATACGTTCGTCCATCCGTCCATTCATCCATCCATCCATCCATCCATCCATCCATTTTCTTCCGCTTATCCAGGGCCGGGTCACGGTGGCAGCAGGCTACCGCTGGCCGGCTCATCCCAGGGGACCCCGAGACCCTCAAGGCCAGATGAGGAAGATTAAGTAAACTTTGTGATTTATTATTACATTATTAGTACTTATTATTGGATTTTACAATAATATGTTTTTTCTGTTGTGTTATAGGATATATTTAAATACATATAAAATGATATCTCGATAGATTAGTATAGAATATGTTTTGCAGCGTTCCGACTGAACGGGGAGCACCTGAAGGCATCACCAGTAGCTGCTGTTTGTTCAGGTGTCTGACCTTCAGAGGTTCCTGTCTCAAAGCTGCTCAAAGGTTACACTCACACTGGGGGTCAAAGGTTACACTGGCTCTGTTTGTGTGAACTGTCCCTTAAAGGAAGACAGGAAGCCAAACTCGGAGCACATCAGAGTTCATATGATACCCAGGTCGACAGAATCCATGATGCTTCTGTTGTATTGGATCGTTTCATTTTTGTGAGAGTTTGGCCAGCTAACGCTAGCAAGTTTATGGCTAGCTAGCATAGCAGCGATAAAGTCAAGAGCTAAAGCGGCTTTATAAAAAATCTGTGAGTGCAAATGTTCTGGTGGATTTATTTAGCTCCTATTATGACACAACATTTACATTTAAAACATGATTCAGCAATAACAAAATCTGAAACATGAATCAGCATTAATGAAATCTACAGGACAACAACTTATCACTGATCCTCTTCTCTGGGCTGTTCCCTTTAGGGGTCTTCAGCGGATCATCTGTTCCCACCTTCTCCTGTCCTTTACATTTTCTTTCTCACCCCAACCAACTGCATGTCCTCTCTCACCACATCCAGAAACCTTCTCTTTGGTCTTCTCCTTCTTCTCCTGCCTGGGAGCTCCGCCTCCGGCATCCTTCAACCAGCGTATTCACTGTCCCTCCTCTTCACCTGTCCAAACCGTCCCAGTCTGGCCCTTCTGACTTTGTCTCCGAGACATCTAGCCTGGGCTGTCCTTCAAATGTCCTCCTTCTAATCCTGTCCATCCTCCTCACTCCCAAAGAAGAATATCTTCAACTCTGCCTCCTGTCTTCTAATCAGGACCATCGTCTCTAAACCCGACAGCAGAGCTGCGCTCACCACCATCTTGTAAACCTTTCCCTTCACTCCTGCTTCTACTCTTCTCCACCAACTCCACCCTGCCTGCACTCGCTTCTTCACCTCTTTTCCACACTCCCCAATGCTCTGAACAGGTGACCTCAAATATTTGAAAACCAGCACCTTCTCCACCGCTACTCCTTCATCCTCACCGTTCCACCTGTTTCATTCAAACACTTGTGTTCTGTGTTGCTGCGATTGACCTTCATTCCATTTCTGTCCAGCACATATCTCCACCTCTCCACCTGTACAACACTAACATACTATGTTAAAGACTTCTGTGACACTTTGGTAATATCAGCAATCGTCTCTGCTGTGGTCGGCTAGGGTGGAGGAAGCACAAAGAGGGACGGGAAAAGATTCAACAGGCTGGTAAGGAGTCCCAGCTTCTCCGGGACTGTCCCCTGGATTCTGTGGAGGAGGTGGGTGAGAGGAGGATGTTAACCAAGCTGACATCCACCCTGGACAACACCTCTCACCCCCTATATGAGACTGTGGTGCTCTGAGCAGCTCCTTTGGCAGCAGACTGCTCCACCCACAGTGTGAGACATACCGCAGTCAGTCTCTCCCTCCAATCCAAATCCCCTCACAGGGATTGGCTCCACAGCCAATCCCTGTGAGACTGTGTTGTGACTGAAACCTGGAATCTCTTCTACCAATCAGTTATCGGAAACACTAACATAGATGGACGGAAGGACGGACTGACGGAAGGACAGACAGAGAGAGAGACAGACAGACAGAGAGACAGACAGACAGACATACAGACAGACAGGCAGACAGAGAGACAGGCAGACATGCATACATACATACATACACACATACATACATACATACAGACAGACAGAGAGACAGGCAGACATGCATACATACATACATACACACACACATACATACAGACAGAGAGACAGACAGACAGACATACAGACATACATACAGACAGATGATTCTCAATCTTGGCATGAAACCAGCCTGCTGCCCACAGATTGTAATAACAGTGTAATAACAGAGGTTATTACATCCAGTATTACTGACACACTGATTAATTAATGGCTTGTCGTGGTATTATCGGTATCTAGATGCGCTCTGACTCTCGCTCACTCAGAACGTGGATGTTGTTATTAATTTGTTGTTGGTGTTGTATTTCTTGAGGTGTTTTTCTGCTGCGGACCTTCGGCTCAGGTTTCCCCCCCCTCAGCTGTAAGGCAACCTGCAACTGAACGGCGATGACAGATACTGAAGCTGGCGCTCCTCTTCACGTGAGAAAAACAAGATCCACAAGGTTTAACTATTCATAGACTACATGAAGCGTGGCGGGATGTTTTCACCTGTGTTCTCATTGGTTTGTTCGCGTGTCAGCAATCAAAAATCATTTTCCCTCTTGAATCAGGGGGGCCCACTGGCGCGTTCAGACCTTGTTGAGGTTTAACGATCATGGATCAGGTGTCGTTGGGTGTGTTGGAACCTGCTTGACAAGTCTTCGACTTGTGTTGACCAAACGCCACAGGGCTACTTTAGCAGGTTGCTAACATGCAAATGGATATTTGTCAACATTAGTATATCAGCATCAGTCTAATATATTACATTATCAGTTAATTATCAGCAGGAAATTAGGCTAATGGTGATGATGGATGTCTCAGACATGATGGATGTCTCAGAGTTCCTATAGAGTTCTATAAACCAAGCTGTGAATAAATAAATAGGTGAACACGTGTGCTGTGAGCGTGTGCGGGTCACCTGGTCACGGCTCGCGTGCACACCGTCACCATGAAGCAGCAGCCCACGATCACCCAGCCCCATCCTCCATCCACCTGGCTTCTCTTCCCATGAGCCATTGCTGCACTCCTACAGGTGGACTCCCTGAGGTGTTCCTCGTTTCTGCGGGTGATCCGGTCCGTCTGATCGTAGTCCCCGGCAGCAGCAACCAGACGGATCTGCAGATCAGGGAGAAAGTGTCCCGGTGGAGGTGTGTCCAGGTGGAGTCTCTCCTCCTCCTCCTCCTCCTGTGAAGGGAGGAGGCAGCAGAGCTAGAAGGAGAAGTGTTTATGAGTAAAGTACCGGTACTGGTAGGAGGAGATCGGATCGGACTGAGGAGTGAAAACTTCCATCTGGGCGTTAAATAGGCTCCTCAGTCAATCGGTAACCAGCTGACCCTCAATCATTAACCGACCTCCGTGAACCCTGGAGGGGATGACACCTCAGCAGGAAATCCTCTGATCTCTGACCAACAACAGATTCACTCACTGCTCACAACACTTTCCCCTCAGGGTGCCAGGTGTCAGGCGAGGGGATTAATGTCCCACAGCTGCTTATGGGAGCACACTGAGAGGAGGCGCCCCCTGCAGGTCAGAGGTCAACACACTCAAATTTTGAAGGTGTCAGTGATTAAAAATCGATGGTTAATGACGACAAGCTGAGAATAATTCATACTGCCGCAGAGAAGAAGGGTCAAAGGTCGTCTTCCCACAAAGGACAGTCACCTTCAATAACGTCATCAGTCCACCATCAGAACTGGGTCGGACTGGACTGGACTCTGTTTTTACAGGAATACTCTGAATGAACTCCAGATAACATCTGGGCCTGCTCCTGATGAAACAGAAGATGGTGTCCGGGAGGATCTCCTCCCAGAACTGGATCAGGCGTCTTTGGTTCTACTGGGTGGCGTCTGATGCGCCGATAGATAACGTATCGGAGGTTCTCCGGTTGATTCAGGTCCGGAGAACATGAGGTCTAGTAAATGGCAACAAGACCTTCATCATCCAGGACCGGCCCACACACTCATGAAACCAGATTTGTCCTGGATCAGGAGGAACCTTGGAGCCGTCAGGGTACTGTCTGCTAACACGTGGAGGTCTGTGAGACCATACAAGGATTTGCCTTCTCACACCATCACTGACCCACCACCAAACCGGTCCTGCTGGATGATGCTGCAGCAGCATAACGTTCACCACGGCGTCTCCAGAACCTTTCACGTCTGTTACATGAGTTCAGTGTGAACCTGCTCTCATCTGTGAGGAGAACCGGGTACCAATGGGGAACCTGCCCATTCTGCTTTTCTCTGATTAGCATCAGTCCTGAATGACCGACCTGTGAGATCAGGTCCACTAGAGGACGTTGGGCCCTCAAGCCACCCTAGTGGATTTTCTGACAGTTTGGTCAGAAACAATAGCTTTGGGTAACTTTGTAGGGATCTGGCAGATTCTCTCCTGCTCCTCCTCACGGTGAGGAGCAGATACCGGACCACCTGCTGGGTTCTACCTGTCCAGCTCTCCTTGTGTAACAGCCCATTTCCTCGTATCTCCTCCACGCTCCCGCGTCTTTGCTGGGCCCCCTACGAGGGACGCTCATTTCAGCCGCTTGCATCCTCGACCTCATTCCTTCGGTCTCTACCTAGAGCTCATGACCAGAGGTGAGGGTTGGGACAAAGATGGACAGGTCAAAGCTGAAGGTATCTCCAGATTGGTCCATATTTTTTCAGTGCTCAGTCCGCCCATCAGCCATTTCATCTCTTTCCTGTCAGAGTGAAGGGATTCCAAGGTTGTGGGTTCTTTTCCCTCTGGTGCCCTGAGTCAGTGCAAAGGCCTTCTTTGTCCGGGTGACTGCACCTGTCAAAACTTTATGTGGAAATCATCCCTGAGGATAATAACAAAACCATTCGCTCTCTGTCCCACAATGAGACGCCGCCAAACCTGATGTTTTGTCTTGCTGAGCAGGATGTTTCATGGTCGCTGCCCCAGGGTTACTGTGTCACCAGCAGGTTAAGACAGGCCTCCTTCAAAATTACTCAAGAGATCCACCCTGTCCAACATTTCCTGACTACGTTCAAAAGAGACGTAGACACCAGCTGTGCAGCAAACTCACTTTCTTGGCTTTGCAAATAGACTCAAAAGTTCTAGAAGGACAAGATTTATTCAGAACTTAAAGGATAAGACTTGTTCACGTAATTTACTTGCATCGCATAATTTAAATCAGTGCAATTTCTCTGACTTAAGACCATTCTTTGAGCTTTTTATATCGACTTCAAACGGAATGTGAGAACTGTCAGAGTTTGCTCCGACATAAAAGACTTAAAAACGGTCCATTTCTGTCTCCGCCTCATTCTTTGTTGTCTGAGCGACAACGAAGAAGGAGGCTTCCCTGTCATACAACGAGTTTTGAATTTTGCATATTGTGTTTCATTGGAAGCCATTTATTTATTTATATCTTTTTTTCTCCTTCATTTTGCTATGTACACTCTTTTAAGTTTATTCTGTCTGTTGGTTCACTGTGTTTCCAATGTTGACAGTTTGAGTAATTGAAGGTTTACCCCCCTGTCCTGATTAATGCACGTTTTTGCTCATTCCAATATGCGTTGTTTTATATGATGGTGTGCAAAGAGATATATAGTTTAGAAAAAATAAAATTATTTGTCCATTTTGAACAAAAGGGCTCTAATGACCGAACCCTCTTCTCGTCCCTGAACGCACCACCGGCACGCCGCTTTAACTTTTCCTTTTGATCTGATGGCAAACTTCTGATTAGTCAATTATGAACACCTTGACGGTCAGCCCTTACGTGCGGATCCATATCTGATGATGTCACTGATTGGTTGATTAGCTCCATGCAGGCAGGCTCACCGTGCTGCTGCTGATGACGTCAGTCCGTACGCTCGCGCCACAGCTCTACTCACTCACTAATCGATCTGTGATCCATCAGATCAATGCGATTTATTTGGAAGCTGTGAGGGACACGAGGCTTGGCTCGCGCTCATTCATCCTCCCCCTCTTGTTTTTCTTCTGTCATCTGTTTTTAATTTCCTCTGAATGGTCACATGATCAAACATGTTTTGAACGTAGTGTGAGAACGGCCACTAAGAACAACTGGCGAGTTCTCAGGTTCCTTTTATAACTGGCATTTACTTTTTCTCACAACTTTCTACTTTAATCCCTGCATTTGAACACAAGTATTCGTACATTTAACTATAACAAAACAGACACGGTGCTTTTGATGATTTTAGATTTTAATTCATTGCTTGTTTTCCTGACATCTCACCAAAATATGTTCAAACACAATCAGAACCAGTCAGAAACTTTGGACACAGCTTACCAGTCCCCCTCAGTGCTACTCTTTTCTATGAAAGCTTTTCTTTCTACCTTCATTCTCTCTTGTAAAGTACTTTCAGTATATTTCAGAGTGTACTTTCTCACTTGTACTCAAGTAAAGAAGTAGAATTTGGTTTTATGTTCAACACAACTGGCTGTGTACATTGTATTTATGTATTTTCAGTATATATACATCATATACCTGTGTGTGTATATATCGTATACATAATTACTTAAAACTAAAATACATTTGGACTTAGAACTACACCTTAAAATGTCTCAAAACAGCTGCTTCTGACCCCGCCCCTCTGTATATTATTATTATATATACCATATTAAATCATATAGTCAATAACATATTATTTATATATTTATATTAATATATATATAATTCTGAGGGGCGTGGCTTATTATATATTCAGGTGTCATTTTACGTCCAAATTCAGTCGATTGATTTCTTCCTAACTGTTTTTAGAGGAATGAGTTTGAGGTTTTAATCTCAAACAGGAAGTTTGAGAGGCTCCTCAGATCTCGGACCATCAGTCAGTTTGACTGATCAGTAAAAACACGTCCAGTGTTTGATGAAGTAGAGGTCAAATTCAAGGTCATTAATTATTGTTTTTTAAAATTTGACAAGCGCAGGTAACAACAACTGCAGAATCAGCGCTTCACTTCGGCGTCGCTGTGGCTCTCTTACCGAGCCACCATTCAACTGTCCTAGCACCCTGACCTAGCACCCTGATGATGATGTCACAGCAGGGGGCCGCGGCGTCCCTCCTGAGGTCAAAGGAACAGAGCATCAGCAACACCATAGGAGCACCTTCACGCAGATGACGAAACGACTCCTTCCTACCTGAGGATGAGTGGAATGCAGAGGGTCTTCTCAAGGTTTCTGGTGGGGGTGCTGGGAAACCATTTTGCCACATCTTCCGGCACTAAAGCTTTCGCCACAAATACGTCCGCAAGGTTTTATGAGTTTCTGCGCATGGGAGAGCCCTCAAAAATACAACTGTCTGGGAGAATGTAATAATAACAACCAGAGAGAACACAGCAGCACCAACCATAGACGTTAATGCGATCAGACATTTCTCCCAATGGTTCAGAAAGCATTATTATAATGTCAGGTCATTAGATCATGACATAAAGTCACCCGAATTTAATCACATCCAGGAAATGTCCTAACCTACCTCTGGGTGACATTTCACGCAAATCCCTTCTTTAGTTCTTACGTTATTTTGCTAACAGACAAACAAAGGTGAAGAAAAACAAAAAGAAAAACCCTCCTGGTCAGAGGTTATAACCACAAAATCCACAACAGCAATAATAACACAAATACAAATACTAGGACTAACAAGTAGAAGATGATATTATTGGTAGAACTATTAGTAGTATTACACTAGTACAATCAGAGGTAGTGGTGAAATCCTGTCCTGTCATGATCTGTCAGTAATATCGGACTGATACGATCAGTCCTGGTAGTAACAAGTCATTTTGAATCAGTATCAGCGGTGGTTTATTAGCAGAAATAGTATCGTAGTAATAAAAGTAGAGGTAGTGATGATGTCTTTGTGACATGATGGCTTTGATCTTTCTGTTTCAGTCTTTCTGCAATTTCCATGAAAGCCACCTTGTAAGTCACTTTGAGAGAATTACAGCATGCTGTTTCTCAACGTTCCACAGGTTCCTGAACGTTCCACAGGTCCCAGAACATTCCACAGGTCCCTGAACATTCCACGGGTTCCTGAACGTTCCACGGGTTCCTGAACGTTCCACAGGTCCCAGAACGTTCCACAGGTCCCAGAACGTTCCACAGGTTCCTGAACGTTCCACAAGTTCCAGAACGTTCCACAGGTCCCAGAACGTTCCACAGGTCCCAGAACGTTCCACAGGTCCCAGAATGTTCCACAGGTTCCAGAACGTCCTGAATGTTGAGTCCGTGAGACTCGGTGCATAAAACCTTAAGACCTTTTTTTCCCATTGCGTCCAGTCTGGCTTTGATGTCTTTTTTCAGTGTCAATATTCTGAACTATCTATCTATCGTTTCTCTCCAGCTCTTGGATCATGTTAGTCTTTTCAGAAAAGCCAGAACATCTATGTGATCTCCTGTGACCTGGTCTCGGGCCAGATGCAAACAGAGGATGAGGGTCACACGAACATCTAAGTGGATACACCAGAGCACCTGGAGTAAACCCACAGGAATGTAAGACAGGAAGTCAAGTGTGTCGACATGACTGTAAAGAAAAGGACCTACAACTTGTCAAATATCATCAGTCCTGTTTTTTGCCTCTGGTCTTTGAGATGACTTTACCCAGAGATGAGAAGGACCTCCTCAGGGGACTGGGTTGTTTCGGATGTGCGGTCAGGTGAGGTCCCACCGCTGATGCTAGACATTTTTCGATCTCGGGATCTTTCATGTTCAGTGCGATCAGTACCGTATCGGCGTCGCCCCATTGCTTGCACAACTGCTTGACGATAGTCTTGTGACTCTGTAAGGTGTCTTTGGTGATGCAGACGTCCACGCCCTCCACCGAGGCCCACGTGCTTTCAAAAAACTGATACATGATGGCGTCTTTGTTTGAAGGGACCATCTCCAGCTTGTGGAATAACTGCCAAGCTATCTTCTCCGTGAGGATCCTCACAGACTCTTTGTTCTTCTGTTCCTGGTAGTCCTGACGGTCACGGGTCACCTGGGAATTCAAGACGGTCTCTACAGAAGTTGGCATCAGAGCGAGCGCTGCCCTCTGACTGTGGCCGCCAACCTGAGTGACGCACCACCAGTTCATCAGCGCAATGAAAGCCCACACCTGTGAGGATAGGGTGGTGCGGATGTTAGCGGGCGACTGGTGGAGCAATTCTGAGGGAATATTTGGCATCGTCCGTTCTGTCAGGTTTTTATAGAGGAGGTCCGTCAGTTCCTCCATGAGTAACCGGACATTATCCTCTTTATCCACCTGTGCTGACCAAGGAGCCTCTTTTCCATTTGCATCCTGGTCTTTCACCAGCTTGATCAGAGATTCCACCTTGGCCATGATGGGCTCCATCGACTGCCTAGATTTAGCTTTGGTCTTCAACTTGAAAGTCTTCCTAGTCTTTGACATGATGCGAAGAATCGACAATTTGGCAAAGCACTTGGTGAAAAAGCCTTCGATGCCGTTTCTCATGCCTCTTAGAAACTGTTGGCATTTCCTGGTTGGACCGGTTTTTTTTGACCTGTCGACAATTGCCCCCGCAATGTCTACCGAGAGATCCTGCATGTCCTTAGAGATTTCAGATCGGAACATCTCCACTGAGTATTCTGGCATGTCCTCCATGATTGGCTCCATGACGGCAGTCATCTCGGCACTGAGAGCTTTCTGCACGCGTGCAGATACGTATTTCACGTCTCTGAAGGAGTCCTCCCCCAGAGAACTAAGTGTTAGAAGCGACGACAGCGTCTGTTCTGTTTTCACTTTGCCCTTCCGACATCGGGCGATGCACAAAGCCTTGGCCATGCAGTCCTTCAACACCTTGATCGCATGAACAACCATTGTGTTGAGGGTGCGGGGCGGAGTCACGTGCTCGCTAACGACGGACCCCGATGAGCCGGAGATGGAAGATTTGACAATCCTTTCAACCTCTGCGTTCACCAAGTTCGATAACGGTTTGGTGCTGAGGCTTTGGACCTGGTGCGGAATGTTTAAAGTTTTACCGAAACCCTGAAGGAGGGCGTCTCCCAAACTGGACTCAGTGTGCTCTTTAGGCATGATTATATTCTTGCCCTGAAGGGCCGACGTCACGACTTTGGAGACGGTTGCTATCACGTCCAAAAGCAACTCGGTCAAATTAATCTTGGTGGCAAAATCCGGGGTTCCAGATTTTAGCAGTCCCCACTGTTCCGCCGTCATCCGGTTGAAGAAGGACTCAATCAGCGGGAAAACCACCTGAACCCTGAGCATCTCCATGGACTCCTTTGTTTGGGGTTTTGCGGTCATCTCCATGGTAACGCTTTCTGTATTACTCCTAAACTGTGAGATGTTGATTGTTGTGTTTGAGAACTCAGTGTTTTGTGTTAAAGTCCTTCTATATTCAAGACTGGCAGCAGTGAGGTCCCCCGTCTGTTCAGTCATTTCCTTCCTTTATAGCTTTTGGGAAATCAAAGACGTCCCACATCAAAGAATGAATCTCATTTGATCAAATTTTCCACTGATTTCCTTTCATCTTCAATCAAAGAAGTTATCGCTGGGAGCTTAAAGCATTTCACCACCTTTGTTCTTCACACACCTCAAATGTTCAGACCTTCATCAATGGAGGACCTCCATTCCACAGCGCCCACTGTTCACCAAACTTCTCACTGTTTAACTATTTATGCAAATTATACGTCAAAATGGGCTTGATCGGGACAACTCTCATAACATCTCTAGAAACAATTAGCAAAACAGTTATGGCAACAAATAACAAAGCGATGAAAAAATAGATCTTATAAGAAAAAGTAGGAATTCATTCAATTAGTAACAATGGCAACCTGGTACGTGTTTGACACTCGGGGTACCTGAATACTGAGGTTCACACAGGGAAACAGTCCAGGTTCACACAGTGGAATGGTACAGGTTCACCAGAAATGTTTTCATTCATTATGGAGAAAAATCCAAATTCTACATTTATAGCGATTTCAATGATTCTCTACAAACTTTCAGCTAGAAACACAAGACCAACTTCAAAATGTTCAGCAAACCCTTTTCTTTCAGATTATCACCAAACAACCTCTGTATCATTTATAGTTTTCCATCACTCAGACCATGAACATTGTGAGATTGTCAGAAATGATCCGATGTTACCGTGATGTGAGAAAGTAGCTTCATCTTCTCAGAATCAACCAAACAAACAACCAAACAGACCTCGGCGTCACAATTCTGACTCCACGTCTAAAGCTCTTACGTCAAACGTAGGGAAATTCACACAAGAGTGGAAGCAGTCAGACTTCTAGTCTGGTTGTTGGTCTAAATATGATAGATGATCCAAAAGTTGAGTGTCTTTAAGTTTATATTTTTAAAGTAATATAGATAAAATAGAAGTCAGCGTGTTCAGCGGATTGCGAATCCACGGCGTTTGATTGTTTGTATGATACAACCTACAGCTTCTCTCAGAGCTTCCTTTGTTCATGGGGTCAGACTCTCTGCTGCAGAGCAGCGTCCTATTTGTGTCTGCCTGGAGACAGCTGGGTCACTTGACCCAATCGGTCTCTATTTATAGACACATAGAGCAATGTGGGCGTGGCCAAATGGCGGAGTAGCGCCCCCCAAAGAGTAAAAGGCGAGTTCAACCGATTTTACAAAGTCATGTTTATGTTGGGACCTTTTCTCAAGATTCGTTGAATTGTGTACCAGGTCAAACGTGGTGACCTTTGAACCGTTGATATCTGACAGACAATTGTTGTGATTCCGCTGTCCGTTGTCTTCGTGTGTAGGAAAACAGAAGGAGGTGGGCCTCCTGTGAGGTCGTCCCATCACGAGTGTAGAAACACGCTGGAGTAGAGATCGTAACCGTGGTAACGTGGCGACTTTTGATCCTTCATCAAACTAGATGTGGCTGTCTCACCATCTCTAGTTCACTTCCTGTCACATGACGTATCGTCTCTTCAAGTTCAGCGAACATCTAGTTGGACATGGTAACGCCTCCAGGACCGCCTTCTTTTACCTGTGTGAATAGGACATGTGCTCGGCCCTGTTTGTCCAACTGTAATCAGGCTCACGCAGAAGCTGTGGTAGAAGGATAGGACATGTGAGAAGGAGGCGCCTGGTCTATCTAGAGGATGTTCTGATCTTATCACCAACTGAACTTCTGCCCTGGACTCCTTTCTTCGGGCAGAAACTCGTGGATCCTCAGAAGGTCCCATTCCTTCTCCTGTGGACCTGGTTCACTGATAAACCCGATGAGGATATTATTATCAGTGGGCGTGGCTAATTCAAATGTGAACAGAGGAGAGATTAGTTATCTGAAAACACGGGATTATTTCAGGTTCTCCTTCTGTCGGGAAGACGCCTTCTGATAACGCACCACAGTCGTTGAGCCGTCATGTCAGGTCAGATGATCCGTCAACCACAAAACACAATGGATTCCATGGAGGACATCCAAGTCCTGCTTTGATGTCCCCCCGGCGCTGCTCTCCCTGTCAGCGTCGGATCAGATGATGAAGCTATGACAGGTGGTCAACCGGATCGATCTGCTGCTCTGGAGAGTTCCTCATTCCTGACTGACCTTTTTATAGGGTCAAGGTCACGAGGTCAATGAGCTCAACCCTCAAACTAAAGCCTTCTTCTAGAACTATAAACCCTTTTTACACAGAGATGGTCCAACAGCACTGCAGCAAAGACCCGCTTCTGCGGGGGAACAACGTCATAGAAAAGTCATTCTGGGTTCCACAAGAAAGAAAAAAAGGCGGGGCATATTCAAAAGCAGGGCATTATGGGACAGCTTACATTCTGCTGTGAACTGATTCTAGTATTAAATAGAATTGACTGCTAACAACTACTAGCTATTAAATGCTATTAGCTGCTAAATGCTATTGGCTGCTAACTATTAAGATAATTGCTTAATAATATTAGATGCTAAATTTTGGAGTCTGAGACGACTCCGCGGCGCCGCCATTACTCTGATTAAAACTCATTCACGCACTCGATTACAACCGATTCCTACCCTGAATTAAAACTGGTTCTGACCTTGGATTAACACCCGTTCTAACTCTGGATTGAAACGGGTTTTGACCCTAGAATAAAACTAGTTCTAATTCTAGATTAAAATCAGTTCTAACTCTTTATTTATACTGGTTCTGGCCCTAGTTGGTTCTTAATCTGGATTAAACTGGTTCTGATGTTGTATTAAAGCTGTTTCTAACTCTGGAGTAAAACTGGTTCTGACCTGGTACGACCCCAGTCCGCCTCACAACCACGGGGCTCCTGTGGGTTCAGGATCGTAGGCCCTCTCCAAGTCTGCAAAACCCACAAACCACATGACCTCACCTTCAGACCTGCAAGAGCGGGTCGACTGCTCAAGGCGACCCGCTTGACCAGTCGATCCCTGTCATCATTCATTTTCCCTGGGGAAAATGAATGATGACAGGGGTCAGAGGTCACAGTGCCATTGGTAAATGATAAATGTTATAACCGTCTGTGTTAAAGGACCTGGAAGTAGTCCAAGATCCTGAGTGGTAGGAGGCAGGCTGAAACCAGCTCAGACCTGATGGCTGTGTGTCAGTCACTGATTAGCATATTAAGCATCAGCCATATCATCTGGCTCACTGAGGGTACAGTGCATTATGGGTATAAACTATCTTCACTGATTGTTGGACATGTAGATAAATTACAGTTAAATAACAGTTTGTTCCTGAAACCAAACCTAAAACATGAACCTGCTCTGATCTTATCATTATTCTATTATATTCATTATTTACCATCATATATACCGATACGGTGTATGTAATTTAACGAGCAGTTCATGTAGGGTTTAATTAGAAATAAAACTTAAAAAACTCAATTGAACATCTTCAGCCGAACAGACCCGTTGATTTACTGCCCTCTAGTGGACAGAGTCAAAGGTCATTTGGCATGCGTGGACCAGGGCGGCACGGTGGCACAATGGTTAGCATTGCTGCCTCACAGCAAGAAGGTACCGGGTTCAGATCCACGTCTACCGGTCTTTCTGGGCAGAGTTTGCATGTGTCTGCCTGGTTTGTCTTTGGGAACCTCCCACAGTCCAAAAACATGTGATATTGGTGACACTGACATTGCCTGTGGTTGTGAGCGTGTTGTGAGCGCGTTGTGAGCGTGTGGTTGTGAGCGTGTTGAGCGCGTGTGAACGTGTTGTGAGCGCGTTGTGAGCGCGTTGTGAGCGCGTTGTGAGCGCGTTGTGAGCGCGTTGTGAGCGCGTTGTGAGCGCGTTGTGAGCGCGTTGTGAGCGTGTGGTTGTACGTGTTGGCCCTGTGATGAACTGACCACTTGTCCAGGGTGAGCCTGAACAGGATAAGCGGTAGATAATGAATGAATATGTGGACTAGATTCAGGTAATGAAGTTTTATTTGGTCACTATCGTTGTCGTCATAATTGGTTAGTTTCTGTTGCGATACATTTCTGGCAAAAATTACACTTGCTTTACCAAAAGTGCATCCAGATGCTGCTGCACTTTCTTCGGCTCATTTTTGTCTTTTTGAGACAAAATGATGAGTGAGAATCTAGTCACTTATCCAACTTAGAGGCGTGTCTCAAAGACATTAAGACCTGGATGACCTGAAACTTCTTATTATTAAATTCAGGTAAAACGGAAGTTATTGTGCTGGGACCCAAACACCTTACAAACAATTTATCTGATGATATATCTACTCTGGATGGTATGACCTTGGCCTCCAGCACCACTGTGAGGAACCTGGGAGTTATCTTTGATCAGGATATGACCTTTGACTCCCAAATAAAACAGATTTCTAGGACTGCCATTTTTCATCTGTGTAATATTTCTAAAATACGGAACATTCTGTCACAAAAAGATGCAGAAAAGTTAGTTCATGCATTTGTTACTTCCAGGCTGGATTACTGTAATGCCCTACTAGCATGTAGTCCCAATAAGTCTCTGAAGCCCCTCCAGCTGACCCAGAACGCTGCTGCACGGTCGCTGACCAGAACCAGAACCAGGTTAAGAGAACATATCTCTCCTGTATTAGCTTCCCTTCATTGGCTCCCAGTAAAATCCAGAATCGAATTCAGAATCCTTCTGCTCACGTACAAAGCCCTTAACGGTCAGAACCAACGTATCTGAAGGAGCTCATAGTTCCATATTGTCCAGTCAGAACTCTGAGCTCCCAGTATGCAGGGATACTTGTAGTCCCTTTCTTCATTTAAAAGTAAGCTTAAAACTTTCCTTTATTCCTTTAAAGTTTATAATTAAGGCTGGTAAAAGCTAGTTCGTAACTATGCCGCTATAGGTTTATTCTGCTAGGGGATCTCCCATGATGCACTGAGCTTTTCTCCCTTCCTCTCTCACTGTCCCTCTTTATACATCCCTCTCACTTTAATGCATGTTACTGGATTAATGCATGTTACTAACTTGACTTCTTCCCTGGAGTCTTTGTGTTTTCTCGCCCTGTAAGGTCACATGGTTGGTGACTGGTTCTGCTGCTGTGGACCTGCTTCATCAGTGATGGATGGTAATAGTAATCATCATCATGAGCATCTTGTGATCACTGGACGATCACAAGATGCTCATGATGATGATTACTATTATGTAGTATTTCCCCATAAGCTATCGCTAAATGTTACATTACTGTTAATGTTATTATCAACCTGGGATCTCTCTCTCTCTCATCTCTATGGCAGTAGGCCGTCCACCCTGAGTCTTGGATCTGCTCGAGGTTTCTGCCCGTTAAAAGACAGTTTTATCTCGCCATTGTCGCCAAGTGCTTGCTAACAGAGGAATTTGTTGGGTCTCTGTAGATAATTATATAAAGAGTCTGTTCTAGACCTGCTTTTTCTGAAAAGCACCTTGAGACAACTGTTGTTGTGATTTGGCGCTGTATAAATAAAGATTGATTTATTAATGAACAAAATTTCTGAATTGGTGGATTTTGTTTCAAATTTTCAGTTGAATCCATAAAACTCTATTCTTGTCTGTTCAAAGTAAATCTTTAAAGTCTGAGGAACATCAGATTTTATTTTGAGGTTCAAGTGAAACCACAGAAGAACAAGGACAAGAAACAAGAAACTCCTTCTGTTCGCTGAGGATCCAATCAGGAGCCTCATTGGGAGAGCAGTGATTGGTTGATGTGACATCACTCCCTGTCATTCTGCTCAGTGAGGAGGGACTTTGTTTCATTCTGCCAGTCCAACACGCTGTCCAGCGGGCAAAGACCATCCTGAGGGACACAAGAGAGAGTCTGTCAGGTCCATGCTCTTGAACCATAACGGACCTCCTACATCTTCAAAGGATCACAAATGTCTCTGCAGAACACACTGGGGTCGTTCCCACCGCAGAGGTTTGAGAGTCAGAGCCGAGCTGGAGCCTAATTTGGAACCAGCTCTTAGGGCTTCCACCGTGGAAGGACTGGCTCTGGCCCCCGAGAATTGGTGCTATTTGCGAACCAAAGGAAAGCTGGTCCAGAAGCAGGAGTCCGTGACGTTAGGGCGCCAGAGGCGGGATTAATGCAGCAAAAACAAAAGCTTTTGTTCAGCATGTTAAAGCGGCCTTAGCGAGAGATCGCCGCTTAAATTAGAATGATAAGAAAAACGTAACTTAATAATGAAAAGTTTCACGGTGGAGGTGAAATAAAGCAGGGTTGGTCCTGGAGGTGGAAACCGTGGAGGTCTCCTCTCGCTACAAAGTCAACGCTGAAGCAAAAACAGCGCGACATGTCTGCAGGGGATATAATACGGCATCAGCTAAGAGTATTATACTCCAGTATCGGATCAAGTGTGTCGATACCATAGTATACTTTAAAGTACATCCATATAACAGGCAGTTGCGTCGGAGGTGAATGTATTTTTAAGTGTTATTTCTCATTCTTGTGCACAGAAACAGAGTTTTGATGAAATAAATGAGCTGCTGTGATATCTGGAGAAAACAGAAGAGAGATTCTTGCAGCACAAATGAAGAAAACAGATCCAAATAAAACGTCATTGAACATATTTAGAAAACCATTGCACACTTTTATAATATTGTCACCTTCAATAATCCCTCTTGCGTTTGTTAAACCGTTAATGACAATAAAGCTTTGTCTGCAATAGAGCATTAGCAAAGCTTCTTCAGAAACCTTTGGGAAGCCCACCGAGGCTGATGGAAAACCCACGGAACCCTCTGGGAGCTCCTGGAAAGCGCAAAGGTCAGAGATCAGTTCTACCTGGTTGGTGATGTTGGTGTCGGCTCCGTGCAGCATCAACATCTGGACCATCTTCAGTTTGTTGAGTCGAATGGCATCGTGAAGTGGAGAGTCTCCCTCCTGCAACGTAACAGACACCACAGCTTGACACAGACCGTAATACACAACAACACACGCACACAACAGTCAGTAACGGGCCAGGTGACCACGGAGACGTATCTGTGTTAAGGTCGGGCCACCCTCTTGTGTTTTGATGATGCAGTACACCAAGTTCACCACCAGACGTCACTGTTCTCAGATGTCCTCAGATAAAGTTTTCAATAGAATGTGTGTGAACTGACCCGGTCCTGAGTGTTGACCTCGGCGCCACAGTGGATCAGGTACTCCACAAAGTCAAGGTGACCGGTTCTAACGGCAACATGAAGACCAGTACTTTCCAGCTATACACACACACACACACACAGACACACACACAAAGACACACTCACACCCGCACACAGAGACAGACACAAACATTCATACACACAAACAGAAGTTTTTCATTAAGGAGTAATTGTACTAGGAGTAATCTGAGGATTATCACCTGGTCTGTAAAAGTAATCTGAGTACTTTGTTCGGATTAGACATCCCATTCTTTTAAACCTTGTCTCTAGCTGTAATCAGATTACTTTTGTTTTCTCTCCAATAGTAATCGTATTACCTTAACCTTGTCAGCAGCAGTAATGTCTTTACTTTCATATGTCTAAAACAGTATTCTGATTACCGTTACCTTGTCAGAAGCAGTAATCTGATTACTTTTACCTTGTCCCTAGCAGTTATGTCAGCTCCGTGGTCAAGCAGGAGTTTCAGGACGGTCAGATTTCGTCCTCGACAGGCAGAGTGGAGACAAGTGGACCAAAGCTAGAAGAACCAAAACGTTAGTAATTGGAAACCTGGATTAAAACTGCTCTTGACTCTGGATTAAAACTGGTTCCGACTCTGGCTTAAAACTGTTTCTGACTCTGGATTCAAACTGGTTCAAATTCTGGATTCAAACTGGTTCAAATTCTGAATTAAAACTGGTTCAAATTCTGGATTCAAACTGTTTCCGACTCTGGATTCAAACTGGTTCTAACTCTGGATTCAAACTTGTTCTAACTCTGGATTCAAACTTGTTCTAACTCTGGATTAAAACTGGTTTAGCTCAGTAAATGACTAAAAAAAAAGAAAGACTTCTGACTCTGGATTTCTTAATTTTGGATTAAAACCTGGTTCTTACTAACTCTATATTAGAACGGTTTTTGATACTAGATTAAACCTGGTAATGATGTTACCACCTTGTCTCTGGCGTGGATGTCGGCGCCGGCCTCCATCAGTTTGGTGATGACCTCTGTATGACCCTGAGAAGACGCTCTGTGCAGACCTGTACGCTCAAACTGAACAGTAACATCAGATTTATGTTTAGGATTTTCAGAGCCAGGAGAATAAGATGAAGATGGATGACTCACCGTGTCGCAGGCGTTGACGTCTCCACCTGTGGCCAGGTAGTCTGAGGCGGTCTTCACTCCCTACGACCTGCTCTCTTTATTTCAAACGGGAGGGATTAGCCACCAGTTTGTTTATTGTGACATCATTGACGAGTCCATGTCTAAATTCATGACTTCATCAGGAGGCGGAGACAGGCGGACAGGTCGTCAGTTCCAGTCTGAGGGCGAATACAAACACATATTTTCACAGCTTTGCGTTATTAGCATCGCCCGCCGTAATTTCTGTCCACCTCCGCCACATGGCGCTCCCTGAAACATTCCCCGGCGAGTGTGCACCATCATCAAACGCACACAATGGCGTGAGGTCATGATACAGTTGTAAGAACATCCAACCAGATCTGGAGATCTAGAGACCATCTGATCGCCTAGCCATCACAATCTGGTCCTTATCAAAGTCTTACGTTGTTCCTCCTTTCCCCCGGGATCAAAAAAGTATTATCATAATAATAAATTACCTCTACCGCTGACAGGTAACCATGGTAACCAAATAATAAATGCTATTCTGACTTTACCTGCTGGTGATTATACTTTGAAACAATCAGAACATTATTTAAATACGAGTTAATTAACATGGACAGGTTATTGATGCTAAATACCAACGAGCTAACATAGTTTCCTGTAAAACTAAAATCAAGCCCAACTAGAAAGAGCACTCAGAGAGCCCAAACCTCTGACAAGGCACAGCAGAAAATTCATGCAGATTTCTTTATTGCTAGCCTCTTAATCTACCAACCACTCCAACCAACTCTGATATCCCTTTTCCACAGAGCAGGTTCCAGGGCTAATTTGGAGCCAGATCCTGACTTAGCACCAGTTCTTTGTTCCTTGCCAATGGAATAGCAAACAGGTTCTTAAAAGGTGCGCGAGTTGAACCAACTAAGCACTGGCACTAGTGCAAGCACCAAACTAGCACCATGTTATTCTGGTGGAAAAGGGGTATGAAGTATCTCTAAAATGCTCTATAGCCAGTTGTCTGCGCATTCCACTTCAGCTTCTCTGTTCAGCCCAATGAACACTGAGCTCCACCATCAAAAAACATAGAAAGAGTCAAATAAATAATATTTTTATTTTATTTAAAATGCTCCGAAACACTTAATGTCACCAAATTTTTTTATCTCCCTCTGGTTAATATTTCATGCAAATCCATCCAGTAGTTTTTATGTAATATTATTCACTAACAAAAACCAACCAACCAAACACAGGAGTGAAAACATAACCTAATAAAAACATAAAATCAAATAAATGAAGAAAAAAGAAAGAAACAAAAGTTTCATTATTTAATATTTCCTGCTTACCATCATCTCGCCCTCCTCGTCCTCCAAGCTGACTTCAGATCTGACGCCAACAAAATTAACAACAAAAGAAGAAAATCAGTTCAGTTTTTGCAGATGCTAACGGCTAATGTAATATTTTTCTTTTGATGTTTTACTTTAAAACTTAGGGATGTGACTTGCTGATTAACTGCAGTTGTAAAGGCAGATCACCAATTACCTATTAGCCAGAATTTTGTTTTCTAAACTAGCTATCTTCAAACTCAACACCAGATCAAAGTAGGAAAGCTAATAATTGGCGAGCAAGATTTAAACTCGACAGCAGTTAAAAGCAACACAGCTAATGCTAGGTTGGTAGAATTCAAAGTCAATAACAGCCATGTTCCAGGAAGCTAATAGTATGCTAACAACATTCAAACCAAATAGCAGATAAAAAAGAAAGAAAGTAAATGCCAAGCAAGCAACATTCTAAAATCAAAAGCAGCTATGGACCAGGAAGCTAATGCTAGGCTAACTGAATTTTCCCAAAACTGCTCGAGAGTTTCTCGTTCAGCGTAAACCCCGGCCGCTTTCACGCAAGTCCGTCCGCTCTTTTGAGTGGGAACCTGGTCCCTGAACCTCTGCGGTGGATCTACCAGAGCATCAGACCTACCGATGACTGAATATGAATACATGAATACATGGACTCTGATTCTGAATGTCCGCTCATCAGTCTGAGAGGTCACGTAGCAAAATCATGATCCCAGCAGAAGATTAAGTCCACATCCGAACGGACCGTAGCCGAAGTCTGGACCTGAACCCACCTCTGCAGCTCCATGCCGGCGTCCTCAGCAGCGAATCAGAGAGGTCTGGTTCCTTTCCCCTGGTCCATCCTCCTGATATAGACGTGCACGGGGACATGTTTGTTGAACTCTGACCCCGCTCGTTGAACTGGAGACAACTCTAGACCCCGTCTGACCTCCAGCAAACCAGAGACGAAGAATTTATTAGAGGTGAAGGGCACAAATGTTTCTAAGAACTGAAGAGCCCTCATTAAAAAATATATCCTCCCATCAGCCATAACATTATAACCACCCACACCCCTCTGAACCAATGAGGCCTCCACCAGGCCTCTGGAGGTGTGCAGTGGTATCTGGTAACAAGGCGTCAGCAGCAGATCCTTGAAGTTTTGGAAGTTTTGAGGTGGAGCCTCAAAGGATCAAACTTGTTTGTCCACAACATTCCACAGACACTGGATTGGATTTGGTCCACCCGCTGCTCTGTGGTCCACTTCGGATGTTGACGGGTCCATTGTAGCACAGTGGACAGGTGTCAGCTACACACACATCACACTGTTATGTCCCTGTGTGTTGTATACGCCTTTTTATCAGAACCGGCATGAACTTTTTCAACACAACAGTTTGTGCGCCAGAAGATCTTCTCTGGGATCAGACAACACAAGGTAGCCGTCACTCACAACGACCCTCATTGTTCTTCCTTAGACCACTTTGGTAGGATCTGACAGCTGTAAGAAAATCCAACCAGACCTGCGGTTCTAGAGACGATCTGATCGCCTAGCCGTCACAATCTGGTGCTTATCGAAGTCTCACGTTTGTCCTTCTTTCCCCCGCGATCAAAAAAGTATTATCATAATAATAAAATACCTCTGCCTCTGACACGTAACCATGGTAACCAAATAATAAATGCTATTCTGACTTTACCTGCTGGGGATTATACTTTGAAATAATCAGAACGTTATTTAAATACGAGTTAATTAACAAAAAACAGGCAATGTAACATCATTACAAAACATTAAGCATGGGGGAAATTAAACAACGGATAATTTAATTAATCGGAACCGACCTTTAGGGTCAAAATGTATTAAGAAAATAGCAACAATAACCTGAACATCCCCTCCGTATACAAATGATAAGTTCCTCCACCTGTGCGCCTTAATTGTTCCGATAGCTCCCTGTATCGAGCGGATGACGTAGAAGAAAGTATAATCCAACAACTGTATCCGTCCAGGACAACCACATCAGTTCTCTCCTGCCCGCGCGCCGGCGCACCTGAAATGATAATTAAAATAAAGTTCGATCTCACCGGAGTACGCCAACTCGGTCCCTGGTGGATTGGACCGCCACACCAGTGTCGGTGGCGTCTTGGTAAGCTCCCCGAACTAGGGTTTAGTCCTTGCGGTCCAGTGAGGATCAGCGACAAGGGTCCTTAGTAGCCTCCGCGCGCTCACCCTGGTCCATGTCTCCACAGCCGGGCACTTCAAACAGCGCCGTGTCACGTGACCGATGGAAAACAGCGGACTCGTGAATCGACACAATGTAAACATCGAATGTCCAAAACACCTGAAATTAACTACAGCCAATATACATTCAACACATTCCGGAAATGATCCTAGGGAACAGCTCATGTGGCAAATGCAACAATGTCATGGCTAATCTGTGGAGCTGAACCTCATCAGAGTCGGTTCCGTCGGGTTCATGGACCAGATTCATTTATTCATTAGTTATTTATTACTTTTTAAGCAGTTTCCCCAAACAACAGCAACTGACGATGAGTATTTTGTATTTGGAGTATTTCTATTTACATTATTCTTCTACATGTTGGAGTATTAACTGGACTCATGTTTTGGATGGGGTTCGTGTCGAATTCGTGACGACGAGACTTTAATTCGGAAGACGGCAACTTTTGGTATTTTGGGGAATTTAAACTTTTTATTTATATTGTTATTATTTTATTTGTTATTTTTTATGGATTTTGTTTCTTTTTATAGTCGTATAGTTATTTATTATGTCTTATTATTTTTCATACATTTATTTATATTTTGAAAAACAAATTGAATGACGAACTTAATTTTAAAAAAAAAAACGTAATTATTTGTCCCACAAGGGGTAAATTAGGACTTATTAAATATTTCATTTAAAAAAGAAAATATTTGAGTTACTAACTTATTTGATAAGATGATATATATATACAATTTTTTAAACTTTATTCTTAATATCAACTTGGTCAAATTGCATTTGTTCTTCATGTTAGTGGAGAACAAATTCATGTTAGAATTTATATATTTTTTTAAATTGAATTCTAGTTTTGTCCTTGCGTCGGTGCGACCAGCAGGTGTCGCTGCCGACCAGATGCCATGTTCCACAGTTATGTAAGATCGGGGAGGACTACTGCCTTATGTAACTCTGATCCTGATGGTTGCTGGCTCGACACCCTCTGATCAACTCAGAGGACTGTTGAAAGACAGACGTGAGACTAGACAGATGATGTCACAGTGATGTCATGTAGAGCTTACAGGTTTGTGTTGGGTCACCTCCCTTTATATAACTCTCTCATCTGCAACAATGAAATGAGAGGAAGCGGCTGGAGGCTCCAGACGATTTATTTTCACTCTAACTGTTAGAAATACGGAAATATTGTTAACTTTGAGAGGAATGACATAATTGTGTGTTTCTATTTCATGTAGCTTTGTTGAGGTCGCGTGTCGCCATAGTTGGACAGCTGGACGCCAATTTGTCAGAGAAAAAGTATTCTGCCACCGTTGACGTCCATCAATGAAAAAGAGAGGAACTGAAGAGAAAATTAAACTGTTATTTCACTTCCTTAGAAGATATAAATAATAAAGATGATTTATACTAAATACAAAATAAATGTCTTCACAGTTCATCAAGAGGATATTTTGAAAATATTTTCCATAATGACATCTTTGAGTATTTGTAAGAAGAGAAACCAATGCTATCATAACAATATATCATTGAATCATATTATTATATATAATAATTGTTATATATATATATATATATAATAATAATATTAATAACACTTTTATTCTGAAAGGATACACATAATTGTCAAGTTGCTAAAAATAGGCAAATGCTAGCAGCCAGGTAGCATGCCTGGTAGCCAAGTTAAATGCAATTATTACTACATATTATGTTCGCATGTGCTAGCTAGGGTTAGCTTATTGTTCAACGTAAACTATTACTGAAAATGGTAATAATCAGATACAGAATAAAATGGTCGTAAATTCAATGTATTAAATAAAAAACAGACTTTATTTTGAATATTTTGTTTTCATTATGACCTCACTATGCTTTTGGCTAAAGAGTAATAAATTAGACTTTTCTTCTGAAATGAGAGACACCAAAAAGAAATCCTCTAATCCTGGTTACATCAGAGAATCATTATATTGCTAACATTGCTAATGCTGGCCATTCCAGTTAAATGCTATAAATGATACATAATTAGTTAGTATGTGCTAACCAGGACCGTGGCTTGCTTGAATATTATTGAATAAATATATGTCGGACTTACTTTGAAATGTTCTTCCTGTTGAGACAGAAAATACGCAAAGGAGAGGAACTCTATAAATATTTGACTTTTATTAAGATGATACATACAAAAGGAAAAAAAACACTCCTTGCTTACATCACTTCCCATTTTACCTTATGACATTACACTTTACAATACAGCCCTGATACACTCGCTGATGCTAGCAGCCCTTTTGCTTGCTAGCTAGCTGAGTTAAATGCCCTTTATCATTTATATTAAGTTAGCTTTAACTAACTGTGGCTAATCGGTAGCTAGCTTAAGTGTTGCGTTCAAGTCACATCTGAATCAAGAACTGATTGTAGTGAAGTGCAACCTTTGACCTAAGCTGCTCTGAGCAGCCAATAACTATTAACGTAGCATTAGCATTATAGAAAAGGGGTGTATTATGAATACATTCAATGTGAGGTATGAAAACTGAGCTAGGATGAAAGATGCTAGCAGATTGTTTTGCTATCATTCACGGGATCCTTAGAGGTTCTGATGCCCCGCCCATTGAGCTAGGCCAGAAATTCAGCCTGTCATCAGCAGGTGTTTAAAACGTCTGTGTTTGGTGTTTACTACAAATATGTTGTGACCTGAATGCAGCACAGCGCTATCGATCGCCAATCAACCGACACAATTCACGATGAGACAAACTTTAAAAATCCGTTCAAATACATTCAACTTCCTGTCACAAGAGTCACAGGTAAACGCCCACAGGAGGTGTTTGTTAGCTTAGTGAAGGCTTTGAAAGTGGTTTGGCTAAAGGAACTAAAAGGAAGTGCAGGTTTACTTTTAGCTCACCATCTACAGCACTCACCACGACAGCAGCATCCCAGGGAAATCATCTACTTGTTACCAGGTAAACAGTTTATATACAGCAGTGACGATGACAACATAATGTGGAAACTAATAACACTCAATACCTGTGGAACACAAATAGCAGAACCACATGCTGACAGAAATAGAAAAATGTTACTATTGTTACTAACTACTATTATTATGCGCTAATTTGCCCAAATGCTGAGGCTAGGCGAGGCCTTGTGTGGCGAATTCAGTAAACCCCTTGCTATGATAGCATGGTTAGTATAGCATTGTCTGTGAGCAAGTGACGTGCGTAGTCAATCTGATTCAATTCGCCGACATAAACCATGCCCCCGACATCAATTCAACCACCCCTTCCTGTTTAAACAACCCAAAGGTGTAACATAATGGTTGGCTCTGTTGCTGTTGTTGCAACAGAAGCGGTTGCATCAGCGCCAAATGAATATAAACACACCAACAGGAAAGTTGGCCGAAGTTCTTCTTCCAAAAAATATAACTGCAGTTAGAAACTAGAAGCAGTTACCTGCTAGTAAGGATTAGTCCCTAATATGAGTTAGCATTTAGTAGAAGTTAAAAGTTAGTTTGCAACTAGAAGAAGTTATCAGCTAGTAGTGGCAAACGGGTAGTAGTTGTAATTGGGTAGCCATTGACAGTTGAAAGTAATCACTAGCTACTACAAGCTGATAACAGCCACTATCTGTTAGCTGCTACTAGCTCTTATGGAATTCTCCTGGTTGTGGGTTGCACATGTCATCATATGTCTAACCCGTCTGGCCCTGTTGCCTGGCTATGCCCAAGTTATCTAACTGCCTCTGCTGCCAAACTGAAAGCGCTCTGGCCCCGCCTCCAACAGGTTGTGTAAAAGCAGCCAAAACGATTTTTGAGCAGTCTCTGAATGTAGCAGTATCGTGCAACATTCAGTCTGCTGAGAAGGTTCCAGGAAAGACCCTAGGAACCCTGGGACTACCTGGTACTGGTTTTTCAGTCGCTGGCTAGTTTGGAATGATGTTTAGGGCTGGGATTAGGTTGGACTGTTGTTTTGGAGTGGGTCTCTGTCAGGAAGTGGGTGTCCTGAGGGTATCCTGCCGTGAACAGAGAGGAGGGGGTGTGAATCCCAAAAGACCTGAGGAGCTAATGTCATGCTGGAGAACTTGAAATCCTTTGGATTCTGATGGTCCTAGATAGTTTTACGGCTTCGATTCCAAGACCATTATCGAATCCTTTGGGTGCTTTTAGAAAGACCTTTAATCCCTGAATCTGGGTCATTACAAGAACCCTGAACCTATGTGCTTTTACAAAGAACTCTTCCCTTGAAAGATTTCCCATGATGCCGCTGGGTTGCCAACATTCAGAACAGGAAGACCACATATAAGGCTTGTTCTCATAGGGGAGTGGTGTTTTTACCGGTTCTGGGACCAGCTGGGATTCTGCTTGTGGGTTTCGGTGTAGCTAAAGCGACTCCAGTGAGAGCTACCCTACTGAGGTGAATGACATCCAAAGGAGTGTTATCTCAGTACACGTGTGAAGGTCCATTAAAAGCTGGTCTCACCAGTAGGGGGCGCCAGTCACGACCCGACCCCAGCTCTGCCACTCGGGGAAGATCCCTGCTGACGTCCTCGGACTCCCAAACGGATCAATCTCCATCTTCTCCATATTCACTCCACCCTGGATCTCCAACCCGACACCGACAGCACTCTCAGGAAGATGGGCCGGGCATCTTTCCACCACCACCAGTCGGTAGTTGTTCCCGTGGTTGTTGTCCCAGTAGGTCTGGTCCTGAGCCTGGTAGTGAATGCAGAACTCAACGGTGTTGGTGGACTCTAGGACCCCCGGAACTTGGACTGAAAAGGAAAACGTGTTGGTCTCGACACTGCCGTAGATGTTGTTCAGGTAGCGACAGGGAACATCCTGGAAGGAGCACCACGAGTCGAAGGTGATCCGGACTGAGACAGACTTTTCAAAGGAGAGGTTCCGGACCTGAATCGTACCTGAGACTAGATGATCCTGGACTGAACAGGTCTCCAGACAAACCTGCTGGGCTTTAAGCCGGTTTCTTAGGTCCAGATAGTCTAGAGATGGTGGGATGAAGTCCAAGACAAGACTGGAACCAGAGTCAGCAGATTCTAGAATAACAGACATCAAAGAAAGTTTCAATAATCCATTGGATCAGATTAGCCTTAGGTAGCATGGCATAGCACAGCATAGCATTAGCTTTCTGGCTCATAGTCGTTATATTTGATTAATTCAGCTCTGATAATGTTCAATTCCTGTCTATCTCACCTGCATCATTTTCAAGGTGGAGACTGGCAATACTGCCCTCTATCTCCGATAGTTGGAACTGCAGTTCGGTGAGCTGGTGGTCTTCAGCCTCGTCGAAGATGTGAACGGTAGTGAGGGCAAGACCTCGAGAGTCTGCAAACACCACACTCTTCTTCTTTCTCTTCCGCCATGCCTGGCCACCATCGAGGTCTGAGCTTGCATTTGTCACACTCGCCATAGCGACGCTGGACAGACAGGGTCGTAACGGTTCACAGCGCCTCAGCACCGGACTGTGGTAGTTACTGAGGAAGGAGCGTAGAGGAGGAGAGCTGGCCAGGCAGACCCTCACTGCCATGTCAACAGGCATGATGGGATACGCAACTCCGGAGCTCAGGATGTGGACCAGCCTGCAGAGAATTGGAGAGAAGAGGTCCTATGATGGACTGCAGTTCCTGAACATGGTACCTGCCCCTTCTAACAGGGTTCCCGCAATCTACTGATCATGTTGGCTGCCCGCATGCTACCTGTCGCTACAGAACATGGTGATGACATCTACGGTACCACTGCATCCAGGATGTTAATGTCACCAAAACCATCACCGCTCTCGCCAACCAGAAGACACAGCTAGTGTCCGTTAACGACTGAGCGCACGAGATACTGCATTCAGAACTGGAAATGATGCAGGTCTCAGGACAGCACGGGCCGAGTTCTTCTGGGCCATCAGGAGCTGATAAACAAACTCTCCTCGCTGGGCCTCGACACTCTGTAATTGGATTATGGACTTCCTGACTCAGAGACCACAGACTGTACCCCGGGGCAGCAGAACATCAGGCAAAATCACGATGAGCCCCGGCATCCCCAAGGGATGTGGCTCATGCTGCTCACTCAAGACTGCTCTGCTGAGTCAAAATCCAACCTCATCATCAAGTTTGCTGACATCACAGCACTAGTGGGCCACATCAGCAACAACGATGAAACATCCTACAGAGTGCAAGTGGAACAACTGGTAGGATGACGCAGCGACAACAGCCCGTCTCTGAACGTGCACAAAACCAAAGAGCTGGTTGTTGACCACTCCCCACTCTTCATCAATCGGTCCATGGTGCAGAGGGTGCACATCACCGATGACCTCTGGACTCTCCACACCAAATCCACAGTGAAAAAAGCACAACAACGTCTACACTTCTGAATAGATTAAAGAGAGCCTGGTTTCCACCACCCATCCTCACCACCTTCTACAGAGGCTCTGTGGAGAGCTTCCCGGCTGACTGCATCACCAGTCAGTCAGTTTGGGAACTGCAGAGCAGCAAACTGTAAATCCTTGCAATGTGTGGCGAAGACACCCAAGAGGATCAGACGAGTCTCCCTCCCAGCAATCCAGAACATCTAACAGGAACGCTGTGAGTGTAGATCCTCTTCCATCATGAAAGCTTCCATCAAGACCATCACGTGAACTGTTTGTTCCCCTGCCATCAGGAAAAAGGCTGTGCAGCATCAGAACCTGTATATCAAGACTGTGCAACAGCGGATGACGCAGGGCGCCAGACTACTATCCCACATATGACACACCCCCACCCAACCCATCAATCCCTCCCCTCACCAACCACCTCATCTGTTGGATAATGGACAATTTAGTTACACAGCCATAACTTTCAAAAATTCAACCTCTTAGTATTTCCATCGGTAACATATTTATGTTCGCATATTATACATTGTATAATAACTGGTGACTGCAGATGCAGACAATCTGACTTCATCTGCCACGGGCATCCATTGCCCTACTGTAATCTTTATGTCGCCAACGGATGTCTTGTGGCATGTCAGTCATTTGCACAGTTAGTGCAACAACAGAGGATTCTGACATACAACCATCTGTTTGACTGTCCGCGATAAACTTCAGTTCGTTCATCTATATACCGTGTAGGTGGTTGAATGACAATAAAAGTTAAATTGACCTGGTGCCAGCCTCTAATTCAATTTACAGAGCTGCTACGGACGGTATTGCAGGCACTGAAGCTCACACTAACGGCTGCCTCTTTCAAAAAAGAGTAAACTCTAGAACCCAGTTTGAAGTTACAGCGTTTACACGCAGCGACTGGCTATCGGAAAGGTTTTCCGAAAGAACTTAGACTCCCTCCGAAGCCGTTTCCGAATGAAATCTCTTTCGAAAATGTTCTTGTGAAATGTTCTAATCGGAATCAGGCCGTCCACGTAAACCCTCCTATTGAGATTCTACTCTGATTCCAGTACCAGCCAGCTGAACTTGCTACCAGCCTTATCTCTAAAATCAATTTGTTTGAATTCATGCAGTGATCTTTATTCTTTAACAAGTTGAGGACAGCATTTTCAAACAGCTTTCACTCTGGAGACCCGGTTTCAAAGGTATCAGGGGTCCAAAATTGGCTTCATGACATGAAAACACAAAAACTTTTTCAGTTTTATGTAAGAAAACAAACGACTCCTGGAACAAATACAAAGCTGATTTTACTGATATCAAAACTGGCTGATGACTACACAGTAGAATTAATCATCAGTACCAGACTGTTTGGTTGATTAGTTCTGATTGTCCCGGTTCCGCTCTCAAATTAGATCTGTTTATATTATTCTATAGATAAACATGAGCTGATTTATGGTGTGAACCATGTAGTTTAATATTTTCTAAATGTAAAAAAACACAAAAACCTAGAGGATTAAAATAACAACATTTAGGGTTTGACTTGTAAACTCATATAACCTCATATTTTAGTTCTAACATGAGTTCATTGTTGTGTGTCTAGATTATTTAGATAAATCAAGTCTTCACATTAATCTGGTGTGTGGTCCTCTTCGAGGATGCAGATGGTCCCGGGTCCAGAACCTGTTCTCACAGCAGACCCAGTTGCTGACGTCATACGGGCTCTGCTGTGGCGCACTTGTGTAGACTCACCTGACGGAGTTCATGGATGACTCGGACCGTGGAGGATCCAGTTCAGTCCGGCAGCAGGAGGCACTTTTCTTTCTCTCCCCCTCTTTGTCCCCCTCTTCTTTTTAGTTCTTTTAGACTCTTGTGGTTTCAGCCATTACGGAAGGAGACGCTGCACGTCCAGAACGCTCCGACACGCCCCCAGAGACAGACAGACGGAGCGACCAATCAACACTGGGATCAGCCCCCTCCTCCACTCTTAAAGCCAATCAGAGCATGGAATCTCACATTTCTCACTCAGTCCGTCAAATCAGGAGTCTGAAGCACCGGTCTCTTCTAATTTCAGCCATTCAGAGCTCTGAAAATCCTTCCTCTCACTCTTTCAGCCAATCAGCAAGGTGCCAAAAAACAAACAGGAAGGAAAACAGAAGTAAAATAATAATAATATATATTATTTTTACTTATATAATAATAATAATAATAATAATAATAATAATAATAATAATAATACATTTAATTTATAATGCACTTGGTTTTATATTTATATTTTAATGTTGTGTGTATATTTATGTCAACCTGCTGCTGTAAAGAATGAATTTCACAATTTGGGATCAATGAAGTAAGTTTAACAATATTAACCTGTGCGTTTGTCTGTCTGTCTGTTTGTTTGTTAGCAAGATTGAGGGAAAACAGAGAAGTGACTCTAGTGGTACAAAAGAGGAAAAGAGAAAAGTTAGAGCAGAGGATCAAATGGTGGAGGTTGAAGAAGGACGTTGAGCTTCATGGAGGAGGGGAGATTGCCTCTTCGCGGTTGTGAAGAGCTGCTGGATGGCTCGACAACCACAGAAAATGTGATTAGTCAGAGAGGTAAGAGGTTTGATGTGTCACATGGACAGAGAACGTAGGAGAGGAGAGTCACTAGTTAAGGTTAGTGAAAAAGAAGTGGGATTGCATAGAGATGAAAAAAAGTAGGCAGAAGTACAAAGAGATGCAACTTAAGGAGAAGAGTGAGGTGGTGAAGACTAAACGAGAACCCTACGACGAGATGTATGACAGATTGGACACTAAGGAAGAAGAAAGAGACTTGTACTGATTGGCGTGTCAGAACGATTGAGATGGGAAGGACGTGCAGAAGATTAGATGATCAAGGATAGAGATGGGAATCTGCTTAAAAGTGAAGAGAATGTGAAGGCAAGATGGAAAGAATACTTTGGGGGAACTGACGAATGAAGAAAATGAGTGAGAGAGAATGGTGGAAGGGGTGAGACCTTTAGATTAGGAAGACCCAAAAATCAGTAAGGACGAAGTGAGAGCAGCTTTGACGAGAATGAAGAATGGAAAGGCGGTTGGTCCTGATGACATACAGGTGGAGGTATGGAGGTGTGTAGGATTAGAAAGGAGCCCATCAGAGGCACAGCCCAGGTTAGACTCCTTGGAGACAAAGTAAGGTCACACTGAGATGGTTTGGAAATGTGGAAAGGAGGGATAGTGGATCTATTGGTGGATGGATGCGGGAGATGGCAGGAGTTAAAAGAGGAGAGCAAAGAGGATATTTCTGGTTGTGGTGTCATGAAGTTGGATGTTATAACAGAAGAAGATTCATGTCATGTATATTTTTGTTGAAGTTTTCTGTAGATTTAGAGGCCGGTTGTAACTCAGACATTACTGGACGAATGTGTCTGAATTTTTCCTAAATAAAGCGATGTAATTTATTCTGATGACAATAATGTCTACTTTGGCTACTGTTGTATCTTGGCGGAGGTTTGCGTTCTCTGAGTGCGTTTTCTAGTTATAGTAATGTATTCTATTTACAGACATTGCAAGACGACCTTAAAGATGTACTGCTAATTATTGTTGTATGTCTTCATATTATCTCAGTCTCAGAGTCCGGCTGTTTGTTCCAACAAGTTAATAATCGTAGCAACAGCAACCGACCAGTATCCATCAGGACCAAACTGGACTGACCAGGATCCACTAGGATCAAACAATACCAGGTAAAAGCTGTTTTTGGCTTTGACACTTTGTTAGCACAATGTTAGCATTAAGGCTAATGAATGTGATAGACTTTGAATCTTGCTAGCAAAATGTTAGCTTTAAGGCTATGAAATATAAACATGTCTGCTGAGGGCCAATTGTAGGGCTTCATTGCGTCTCCGGTGCTCCCTCTGCCTGAACTGTTGTTTGTTGTGTTGTTAAAAAGAGCCGACTCGTCAGATTCTTATAATAATGTGTTTAATATTTGGTCGGTTAATGAGACGTACAGACAAGAAGTGTGCTTCAAAACTTTGGTTAAATCATCTGCATAGAAACGTCGTCAATAAAAACATAAGTGCTTATTGAAGTTGTGCAAAACAAAGTAATACTGTCAACAAACAAACATAAACAAGAGCAACACTGAATATGGCGTTGTTTTCCTTCTGCGTCCTCACACCGAGAAACTCTGTACCGCGAAAACAAGGACCACCAGCTGGAGACCTCATCGCTCTGCTGCTCCACCCGTTGACACCTGTAGGATCCACAGAAACTTACAGGACTGTCAGCAGAGAGCCCAATGGCCTACACTGTCAGGATGTCCAGGTACCTGCAGATCCAGAAGAAAGCAACTGGACTGTCATAAACCAGCTGGACTAATAAGAACAAGCAGCACCAACTGGAACTGATAAGACTGAGAGAACCCATACCAGCAGAAATTGGCAGGTCCAACAGATGACATCAGAACCTTCATTTTTGTTTGACCGTTGAGGTCATATACGAATGATGATTATTAACATCCCAGCATCCTTGAGGAGTCGGGGGTTTCTGGTGTTCAAGGTGGTCGGAGGGATTTGGATCGGATGAAGCAGCAGAGCGATCTGTTTAGTTTTCTTCAAAATAAAGTTTCAAAGAGTGATAATATGGCTACAACAGTGCAAAGAGCCCCTGTACAGTCCACTAGGATCCACCAGGATCCAGCAGGACTTTGCAGAGACCAACAAGATCCAAAGTGATATCTGCTGTGATCAACCGGGATCCAGCATCTGGTATGAATTCATTGCGTTTGAACAGGATTCGTTTGGATCGAAAGGGATATAATGTGATCAAACCGAATTGTGATGAGACCCAGCAAAATCCTATGAGACCCTATAGGATCCAGTTTGACCAAGCAGGAACCCATGTGACCCAGCAGGATCCAATCAGACCCAGGGTTTTCAACTGAGAACCACCAGGATCCAATGGGACCCAGTGGGATCCAATGAGACCCAGGAGGTTCCATTGAGAACCAGCAGGAACCAATTTGACCCAGCAGGATCCAATGAGACCCAGCAAGATCAAACAAGACCCAGCAGGATCCAATGAGAACCACCAGGATACAATGAGAACCACCAGGATACAATGTGACCCAGTAGGATCCAATGAAACTTAACAGGCTCTAGTGAGATCCAGCAGGATCCAATGAGAACCACCGGGATCCAATGTCATCCAGTAGGATCCAATGAGACCAAACAGGTTCTAATGAGATCCAGCAGGATCCTATGAGACCCAGCAGGCTGCGGCAGGATCTGATGTTAATGAGTTGGATCTAATGTGATCAAAACGGCGCCAATGCGAACAAACAGGATCCGACATTCAAGCCAAATCCAGTGGGGTTCAAAACCGTCAGATGCGATCCAATGTGTTTGTATTTGTACCAAACTGACCCACTGGGATCTGGTCTAATCCATCAGGATTTGATGTGTTCTGACATGATCAAATAGGGTCCTATATTTTTCAACATGAGTCTGACATGATCCAGCAGGATCTTATTGGATCGAATGTGATCCAACAAGATTTGAAGTAATCCAGCAAGATCTGACCCTGATACCCAGAACCACATCCCAGTTGCTACATCTTCCTTAATTTCAACACTGAAGCTGCGTCTTTGAATCATATTCAGGAATTGGTTTGGTTTCTGTTTGGTCCCTCCTCCACGGCGACCAACAAGAGTCCAGAACCATTTAAAGACAGGAAGTGCTACAAGAACCGTGTCCATCTTCTGGACTCTTTGGACCAAGCAACATAAAAACTGTGATGTAGAAATCGGCTTTAGAAGTTCTGTTTGTTCTTGGGTCATGTGAGAGGAGAAGCCCAACTCCCTCCTCCTCCTCCTCCTCTTCCTCCTCCTCCTCCTCCTCTACAGGCAGATGTTGATCTGTTTGGCCAGCTCTCGGTCCAGATCGTGGATCAGAGTATCAAAGTCCTTGAGACTGAGCCGACAGTTAAATGGAGCGTCAAAATCGATGAACTCGTCCACAAACAGAGACCCTCCTCCTCCTGCAGGAGACCATGCCTCCTTCTTCTTCTCCTCTTCTTCATCCCCGCTGCCTGAAATGACAGAACCGTGATACGGGTCAAGGGGGTCAACAGGGTCAGAGTTGAGGCTTATTTACCAAAATATCTAAAGACAAATGATATACAGAACCTTTTTTTCAGATGATATACCAAGAAAAGGAATTGACAGGTTCTGGTGAAGTTTTGTGTGGTGGTGGAACCTGGACCTTTGAAAAGTTGGATCAGTTTGACCATTCAGTGGACTCATTTATCCAGGAAGCTACTAAAATTCCATTCCATTATTAATGATGATATGTTTGTTATTTTTGTACATGTCTGTATGTCGTCCCCACCTCCCATCTCTCTCTCTCTCTCTCTCTCTCTCACCCTCTCTCTCTCTCATAGCTCCGCCCACCCCAAGCCCAGATCTGCTCCTCCTGCCTGTTAAAAGGACTCTTTTTTTTTTGACACTTCTTCTTTTGATCCATATTTCTTCCACTTCTGCTTCTTGTTTCCTGGTCTTGTTCTCACCTGACTTCCCCTGTCGTGCTGCTTGTGCTTTTCCCCTCCTCTGTCACTGTTCACCTCACCTGTGTCTCCTCATCTTCTCCTCCTCCAAGGGAGGGCAGAACCTTCAGTCCGTACTCTACCTTCACATTGTGCGTATTTATATCTTCTTATGGAATTGTGGATCTGTACCATGAGGAACAACTGGAGGGGGCAGCATCACCCACATCGGAGTAGGACAAAGAACAAGTTACGCGAAACATGAAAGACTTCACAGATCAGCGTCGATGACATCACTGCCACACCCTCTGCCTCCATCATCCCATCCACTGCTACTAACACCATTTGTTTTATTCTTATAACTTTTGAACCCTCGCTACCGTCTTGGTTCTGTGTTGATGACCATGCAGATGACACATGGAAGAATGCAAACCCTGGTGTATTCAAATGACCTGGCAGGTTTTAGCAGGATCACCGTGAGTGGGCGGGATCCAGCGTGATCAAACAGCATACGGCATGATTCTGCGGTATTGAACTGGATCTGAAGTGATCAAACAGGATCTAACCTGATTTGTCCATCCAACAATAACCTCTGGGCGCAGCCAGGTCGTCATGTAGAAGACGACTATAAGTAAATGTAAAAAAAAAGGTAAATTTGAGGTTACCTCCGTCGCTTTCACTTCCCGCCACCTCGTCATAATCCGCTTCCTGTCCTGACATGAGGTCCCGCCCGCAGATGCTCCAGTCTCCGGCATACCGGTTGATCGGTGGCGGACTTTCCAGCCGAGCCAGACCACTGCGTCCCCGGCGTGATACCACCGCCTCCTCTTCGGTGTTCTGGGGGAGAGCCAATCGTAGCGCAGGATGCCGCTGCTGCTGCCCCAGGGGGTTATGGGTAAGGCATGATGGAGGCAAGGAAATGCTGATGTGGTCATCCCCTGGAATTCGATGCGTTGGCACTGAGGAAGAGGAGCAAAATAAGATGCTGAGTGACAAGATGGTTTCCATGATAACAGTCCCTCCTGCTCTGGACCGCTTCCCGTCTCACCTGGCCAAAGCTGCAGCAGGTAGTGTAGAGCCTCAATGTGGCGTTTGAAGTCCACGGCACTCGCTATCTCTTCCCCCTGACCCAGCCCCTTCGCTCCTCTCCCTCCTCCCCCTCCTCCTCCTCCTCCAGCCCTCCATGCCTCCTGAGTCGGGGTAAGGAGAACCGGGCCGAAGCAGACGGCAAGGTTCTGGTGCGTCATCCTATTTGACGAGCTGAAGGACGCCACCAAGCTGAGGTGGTCGAGCAACAGAGACAGAGTAGCCTGGAGAGAGAGGTTTTTAAATAAAAATATATTTCTATAAATATGATTTTCTGATTCTTCATCAGATTATAGAATCTTGTGTTCTCTGAAATAGTTGACAGGTTTTTCTTATGTGGAGTTACCCTCTCTGGTGGTGGCAGACAGGACAGCAGCTCAACCGTGCTCAAGGCCAACTGGGGGTCAGGGGTCGCCGGTGGTGGTCGTAGCATCATGGCGTCCCTGACGACCTGGTACAGGTTCTTGGTGATGAGCTGAGACGGCAGCTCCCGGAGGTAGTCCTTCAGGATTCCTGAGGGAACAATCAGAAGGCGTCGGTACATTCAGAGACACATTTAGTTGGGGACATGGAGCATTCAGTGATGTCATCAACTTCATGACCAGGGAATGATCCGGGTCACACCCGATGGTGCGTTCACTGACCTGTAACGACGTTGATGTCCGGGTAGAGGTCCTCGCTGAGGCAGACGGCAGAGCTGTTCCTCTCGAACCAGTCCCTGAGCTCCTTCTTGACGGCAGCAGAACCACAGAGTCTGTAGAGACCAACAACCTGACAGATGACATCACTCATTAGCTCCGGGAGTCTCTGCAGCGATGAAGCTAACCGGTGATCAAGAAATACCTTCAGTCCTCTGCGCTCTATCTCAGCCACGCTTTTCTGGATCAGGAGAGGGATCGGGGATTTAGAACCTTCTTTCTCCACCAGATGGTGCAACTCAACCCCAAACACGTTAGCAGGAACCGAGGAGTCGGTGCTGGGCTGAGGGGAGAAGACAACCGCTGAATATCAGTCCGTTTTATGTTCACCATGGTGATGAAGGAAAGGTTCTACAAGAACTCTGAAGGAGGTGCATTGTGGAGAAGAGAACCTGGTCCAAGTACAGGACCTTTGACATTTATCTCTTGAAAAATCATGAACCCAAATCCGACCAGTTCCAGATCGGATTACTTCTCTTTTGGACCAGTTCTTTATGTTTGGACTGTTTCACTGTGTGGACCTGGACTATTTATGTACCTGTGTGTCCCATTTTTCCTGCAGAGACAGTTTTACGTAAAGAAGACCTCTGGGCTCCAGCTTCACACAGAGCTGCTGACTTCGACTCCCTGAAAGATAGAACCATCACGATCTAGTTACTGGGTCTACCAGAACTTTGTTCATACATTCAAACAACAGGAAAGTAAATGTTGTGCTATATCAAACCTTTAAAGAGTGGAGGAATCGACACTCCACCCAGACAGCACACCCTGTTTCTGGTAGGGCGACTTGGAGATTGACCCTGATCAGTTCCGGGTTTTGACCCTCCAGCTGGTTGTGGATTCACTGCAAATATTGATGGAACCACAAATTGGATAAGTCACGGTTCAGTTCTTCCACAAATACCTCCAAAGTCTTTGGTGAAAGAAGTTAGTGGACTGTAAACCCTTGTTCAAGGAGCTGTAGAGTTTAAGAGAGTTAACCAAGTTAAGATTGTCCTAAACTGAGTCAAATACCCAGTTAGGATCGTCTGATTTAGGATCGTCTTAGTTACGATCGTCCGAAATAGTATCGTCATGAACCAAGTTAAGGAATGTCCTGAACCAACACAAGGATTACCTTGAACCGAGGTAAGATCATCCAGACCCGAGTTTAGGATCGTCCAATACCGAGTTAAGATTGCGCCTCACTAAGTTAGGAAAGTCCTGAAATGACTTAAGGATCTTGGTCAACCAAGTTAAGGATGTTCCTGGACTGAATTAAAGGATATTTATGAACAAAGTTGGAATCATCCAAAACTGAGTCAGGATTATCATGAACCAAGTTATAGATTTTACTCTACTGACTTATTGATCATCCTGAACCCAAATTCAGGACCATCCAAAACTCAGTTAAGATTGTTCTGAACTGAGTCTAGAATCGTCCTGAACCAAGTTTAGGACCCTCCTCAACCGAGTTAAGGACCCGCCTGAACCTTATTATGGAACGGACGGAACCGAGTGTAGGATTGTCCTAATCCAAATTTAGGATCGTCCTGAACCGAGTTAGGATGTCAAAAATCCCAACAGTTAACATGAATTCAACAAATCCTAGTTTCTTTAAGATGTAGCGAAACACAGGAGTCCCGTTATCTCCTGGAGAGACCACATTTGGTCGTCATACCTGGTGTTAACACGACCACGCGTAGCTGCCGGGCTCTCTCCAGCTCCAGGTGGAAGGCGTGGTTTAACGAGAGCGCCGAGCTTCTGAGGCTCAGAAGGGCAGTTCTCGCTCTCGTCACTCCGTCAATCTGGATGGCGAGGAAGACCTCCTTACTGTCCTCCAGCCTGAGAGGAGAGAAGATCATTGTCACCATAGGATCAATGAAGAGGGTCCCTACGACATCTACGTCATAAAGATATCTGATTCTCACGTCTGAAGGTCAGAGGTCAATAAAGTGCAATCTGGAAAGAAACAACAAATCCCATAGCTTTGTGTTCTGTTAGGTGTGTGGTTCAAGATGAGCAGACGGTAATCACGTGTTCAGGAAAACTGAACTCAAACATCTAAACTCAGACTGGCCTCATCTACATGGTAACAGCAACTGAGGCTCATGGGTATTTTTAGAGACAGACAGTGAAATAACATATGACTTAAGCTTAAGATAGCTATGAAAGCTGAATTTAGTTAACATGAACTTTGAGAGCTAAATTCAGCTAGAGTTTACTTTGCGAGCTAAAACAAACTAACTTTACGTATGGGAACTGAAATTACAAAACTTAAGTTATGATAGCTAATATCAGCCAATAAAATACCTTCCATTGGCATTAACTCTGACTCCGCCTTTTCCAGGCATAATTCACCATCTTTGGGGTCCTATCAAACGTACTCCTGCTCCACCTCCATGACAGAGCGTCTGAGGCAGGCTGGTAGTGCACCTGACCCCAATCCCATAATTATGTTTTTAACCAAATTAAAACTAATCGTGCCAGATGTGAACTCCTATCACTAAATGTTTCCTAGAGCATCGCCCTTTGGGAATTGTATTTGTCTCCTTACAGTTTCCTTAGAAAGATAAGTGGCAAACATGCCAGCTACAGTTCCTCTAACATCCACTAGATGCTGCTGGTGCTCGCCTACCTGCTGGTCTTCATCTCCTCCAGGCCCAGCAGATGCACCGTCAGTAAACCTGTCACTCGTTGGCTGCCCCGCTGTGTATCGGAGCTCACGTACAGCTGGAAGGAACTGACGTCACATGCCATTTCCTGGGGAGTTGTGAGGGGATGAGCCTGTTGTCGTGGCAGCAGCTCAGGAGAGTCCCCGTCACTGAGGTAACCTGAGGAAGACATGATGATGAGTCCATGGTGCCACTGATGCCCATAGGGAGATTGGGCAGGCTGTATGCAAATTCTTTTGATATTAGTGTGAGGGAATAATTTTAAAGGCTGTTGAAGTAGCAGTAAGCAGCTTTTAGCAGTTGGCAGCTGGTAGCAGGTAGTAGCAATTAGCATTTCTAGTAGTAGTAGTAGTAGTAGTAGAAAAGGTAATAGCATAAATAGCAGTCGTAGTGTTGGTCCCAGTAGTGATAATAGTAATAGTAATAATAGTAGCTTTACATCATGCCCATCAGGAGTACCAGTAGCACTAATGGTATTAATAGTTATACTGGTAGTAGAGGTAGCAGTGGTTGAAGCAGTAATAGTGGTAGTTAGTAGTATTAGAAGTAGCAGCGGTCATAGTACTAGTGGTAGTAGTACTACTACATCTTGCACATCCAAAGTCTTTACCTCCTTTACTGGCGGAGCGTCCTCTCGATGACCGTCGTAGTGGTCTGGCTGGAGGGGCGGAGCTATCCAGGTGATATATGCTTATTACATTCTGGCTGGACAGTGCGGTTGACATTGCTGCGTTTTTATTAGCTGACTCATCTTCGCCGCCTCTGCTGTAATTTCCCTGGCGATTGGCACGTGAAGAAGAGCGAAGGCTGAGTTTGCGGCGTAGCTCGGGCAGTTTCTTCATTTTCAGGGAGAGTTTCCTGACTGTCCCAGGTGACCTCAGCCTGTCAATCACGCTACTGGAAACACCTTTCTTTTGAGATGCGGGGCTAGAATCTGAGGCAGGATGGTCTGAGGGAGAGAAAGAAAAACTCTCAGGGCTAACCTGACGTTCGTTTTGCAGTTGAAGGGTCATGGCAGGTGGAGTCAGAGCATCTTACCTGTGTTCTCTGGTGTGATGTCATCCACATGGTGGATAACACTTGGATTTGCGCCATCTGGAGGGCAGTCACTGCTAAAACTGTCCTCTGACCCGACCCACTTGCCTCCCAGCTCTGTTCTGGTATCTCCTGATCCAGTCCTTTTACTTGCTATTCCTCCTTCCTCCTTCTCATCCCTCCTCTTCCATATCTCATTCCCCTTGTGTGGACTTCCTGCGTCCTCCTCTTCAGGGATTGGGTTGTACCAGATGTTGCTGCCACTCTCCTCCTGCACCCCGAACGGCTCACATGACACCTGTGTCTTACCTGAAGACAGAACCCAGGCTCGGCTACTGCGATCCAGGCTTTGCAGATAGGCATGCTGCCCTGATTTGGTGTTGACGACCGTGGTGAGCACATCTGTGGAGCCCCCAGTCAGCTGAGGGGCTTCCTGGGGGACTGTTGAAGAACTCAGAGGAACACAGAAGGAGCTGGTCATATCTCTGGCCAGACTGATGCACATCCTGTCACTGCAAGGCTCTGTCTGGGAACAGAACAAGGAACATAAGTCAGAGTTCTGAAAGGCGGTTTCTGACACTTTCTCCAGTGGTAGAAACAAAATCAGGATTCAGGCCAAGGTTCTAAAGGTGGGGGTCATTCTATTGGGAGCCGAGGGGCCAGTGCCCTAGGGGAACAACGAGAAGGAGGGATTGAAGAACCAGAATCAGAACTAGAATGAAAGGAGAGCAACAAGAAACAGGGATGAAACCACCAGGACTGGTTAAGAAGGAAAGATCAGAATACCTTCAATAAATCAAGAAGCAAGAGTCAAACCTTTATGACCAGAACAAAAACACCAAGTCAACGTATCAGCAGAGGATCAAGAATCAGGAGAAGAAGAGCCTGAAGCACAACCAGAAGCAAGTATTGGGCTTGTAGAGGTAGAGTAGGAACTGGTGACAGAACTACCAGGAGCAGGGTTAGAAGGAAAGGTTGAAGTATATGAAGCCAAACAAGAGGCAAGGACTGGATTTCAATGACCAGACCAGGAGTTAAACCATCAGGACTTGGAAGAAAGGTCATATTACCGAAGAGGAAGGGATTGGAAAAGGCAGAGGAGGTACGAGGAGACCAGCTCAAACTAAAAGTACTAAACAGGATGACGGCCTCAAAAGAAATCGAGCTAAACTACAAAACCGAAGACAAAAAGGGAGCCCCGAACAATCAGGAATGGATCCGGGTGAAAAGCTCGGACATGACTGGACTTTAAGGATTGGAATCCAATTTGGAGAACCAGTATGGAATCTGAACCCTATGACTAATGATACCAGGAACGTGGACTTGCTCCGTGTGTTTCCCAACCAAACAACATGTCTGACGGTCCAACAGTTTATACGGTAAACATCTAAACCGAAATACATTGTACCCTTGCATTGACCTCATCCCTTTACCTTCTCCTGTGCTAGCTTCTGACTCCAGGCCTGCACAGATGCATCCTGGGATATCCCTGTTGGTCGCTCTGAGGTTCTGGAGGTGGAGCTTGAGGGCAGGTTTGTGGGCGGAGCTACAGAGCCCTGCCGTGCCCACGACTGCTTCTTAGCAACTGTTATATGGTTTTGTAGGGGTGAGGGGGGACCAGGGTCTGCGGCTGTTCTGGTGGTCTTCATCAGTGGTGATGATGGTGATGAAGAAATCTGGAGGGCGTTGTCAGGTTTTACTGGAACATCTACAGGAAACAAACGGATCAACATTAAGGTCTGAGGTGAGTTTCTTGTTTCTTGCTGCACTCTTTGAATTTCTTGCACTACATTCGCGAAACCACTGAACTCACATCAGATATCGTTATCTGTATCTTTGAAGCTAATGTTAAGACTCAAATTCAAAAACAGCTATCAAGCAGATCGCTAACTCTACGCTAACAAGGTTCTTAGTATACAACTATGATCAGCTGTAAGGCTAATGTAGTGCTAGCAAGTTTCAAAGTAAAAAATAGCTATGAACCAAAAGTTTTGCTTGTTAGACTCATAATCAGTCAGACAGCTCACTCTATGCTAACAAGATTCATAGTCAACAAACACTATTAACTATAATGCTAATAGCTGTTTTCTTATCAACATTAAAAGTATAAGAAAGCTAACGTTATGCTATTAATTGGATATGTCCTGTGACAAGAAGAACTCATCGGTCTTTGAGCCTCATCCTGAAAATGACCATTTCAAAGATTAACCATCAAACTAAAAGTGAGGCTAACTTGATTCTGTGGTCAGAGTCACATGATCAAGGTCAATTCCTGTTAAGCCCTCCCAATAATAATAAGGAGACTAAAGTAAACCCCTTTGTGTCTGGCGTTGAACATGGAGCCCAGACTGCACGCCGTTTAGCCAGAAGAAAAGGTTTGGATACGTTTCAGATGACCGTTAAACCACGACAATATCAGCCGCGGGACCAGACGTGGTCCAGCACATGATGGTTCTGGGTCTGTCTCTGGTGTGACATCGTCATCGTCAGTGACTCATCCTAAACATCTTGAGCCTCGTGACACGCGTTGTGCATACAGGCGGTGTGAGCGACATGAATGAAGGCTCTGTTTGCGTCTGACCCCACAGAAGCTATAGTCCCTCTGCCCCCCATCGGACCCGAGGCTCAAGACCACCGTCAGATGTCCTCCTCTCTGATGGGTTGTCTATTAAAACCCATCAGAGTTCATACTCTGATTGATACTGTTTGAAATTAAATTAGCCAATGTATGGTTCTGACCCATGTTGTTTGGCTGGTCAACAACAGAATCCCATCAGATACCAAAACACAAAAAGAGCCACGTAATCAGGCAACAACAGAGACCTCCAGAACTTTGTTACTGCTATTCAAGACTATTTGGATCCTCCTCTGGTCTTCCGGTATACGCCAAAGAACCTTTGGCCCCCCCCTAATCTTTCCAAGAACTCATAAACATCTTCAAGGACAATTTGAGTTCTTGAGCCTCTTCACAAAAAGTTTTAGAACTTCTTTGGAACCTTCTCTGTCACAATGAGGGTGGTCATCTGGTCCTAAGAACCTCTGGAATTTTTAGTTCCCTGGAAAGGTCTTGAAAACCTATAGTTCCCTCATCAGGACACGGGTCTTTGAAGGTTCCTCCCACCTTTTCAAGGATCTTTGAACACCTTTGAGGACACTGGCTCCATGTTACCTCAAGAACTAACATAATCTCCTCCAGAACCTATGGATGCTAGTTGAGATCTTCTCAAGAACATTTGCTTTACCTTCCAGAACAACTTTAATGCCTTCAAGGCCCCATACTACCTCAAGGACCTTTCAGATGTTCAACGACCACTAATGTCCCCACAAAGACCAAAGGAACATGATGATGTTGTCAAAAATCTGACATTATTACCTCTAGTAGGTTCTCCAGAACCTTTAGAACCAACTTAAATCTTTCTCAACCCTCCTAAAAACATCACGACACCTTTCCAAAAACATCTTAGTCTCAGTCATGGAAAGTAAAGGGTTTGGATGATCTATATGCAGCCAGTGGTGACTTGGCATTCTGAGTCACAGGTGATGACATCATCGTGATCATGTGATGTGGTATTTGCGTCGCCGGATTAATTTTAGTCCGTTATTCTCCTCCGTTGTAACTGGTCCATCAGCTGGTTCTGGACCAGAAGCTCTCTGTGGTGAATGAAAAACCATCTGTCCTACATTTTCACAAACCATGAGAAATGCTGATCAGTGAGGGAGGAGGGGGAGAGAGAGAGAGAGAGAGAGAGAGATGGAGGGGGTGTGAATAAACAGCTGTGGGTACAGATGTCAATGAAGCCTCTGTGTTTGAATTTATACACTGCTGGGTCCATTCACCATTCATCAGTCCTCACACACACCCACATAAACACACACACCCACATAAACACACACAAACACACACACCAACACACACAGACACACACAAACATAAACACACACAGACACAAACACCCACATAAACACGCACAAACACACAAACACACACACACATAAACACACACAGAGACACACAAACATAAACACACAGATGCGCACACACACACCAACACACATACACACACCCTCACACATAGACACACAAACAGGCACGCTCTCACACAAACATAAACACAAAAACACTCATTCACACACACACACACACACACACACACACACACACACACACACACACACACACACACACACACACACACACACACACACACACAAAGACTACAGTCAGGAGGACCTCCCCACACACATACACCCCCTCCCCCCTCCAGGCTGTGAGAGCTTCTGGTTCTGATAGAAAGACCTTTTTCATTCAGTAAATTATAGTTTGCTTTAAAGGAGAACCAGGAGGTTCTGGTCCAGACTGTAAAAACATCTCAAACATTCTAAAATAAAAATAAAATCGTCTTGCGTCAAACAAATGTATTTGGTCTAGGAACCAGCAGAGAAGTTCAGGGAAGGATTATCCTGGACTTAAAACTAGAGAAGACTCTGACATGAAACTATATAGTGATGGCTTGACGATTGGATCAATACATCTCCAGAACCGCAGGTTCCGGGGGGTGTTCCTGGTCTGCAGCGGGGCAAGAACCTGCCAAAATGGTCCAAGGAAGGACAGCCGGGGTTGTGTGAGACTAGATGTTGTGTCTGAAAACACAAAGTAGGAGCAAACACAGAACCTTCAGGACCGCCACCGAGGACCCGATAGAAAGGTGTCAGAACACACAGTGACATCACAGCGTGCTGCGTATGGACCTCTGACCCCTGTCCAAGGCTCCTGCAATGGACCCGTCGGCATCAGAACTGGACCATGGAGCAATGGAAGACGGTGGTCTGGTCTGAGTTCAGGCTTGGAGCTAGACACCACAGCAGACCATCAAAAGGTTCCTTGTGTTCTCCTCATTTTCTCCTCAGGCCCTCCTCATGTTCTCCTCATCTTCCTCTCATGTTCTTCTCGTGATCACATGTTCTCCTCTTCTCAGATTCTCACTGTGTTCTCCTCATGTTCTCCTCAGGCCCTCCTCATGTTCTCCTCATCTTCCTCTCATGTTCTTCTCGTGATCACATGTTCTCCTCTTCTCAGATTCTCACTGCGTTCTCCTCATGTTCTCCTCAGGCCCTCCTCATGTTCTCCTCTTCTCAGATTCTCACTGCGTTCTCCTCATGTTCTCCTCAGGCCCTCCTCATGTTCTCCTCATCTTCCTCTCATGTTCTTCTCGTGATCACATGTTCTCCTCTTCTCAGATTCTCACTGTGTTCTCCTCATGTTCTCCTCAGGCCCTCCTCATGTTCTCCTCATCTTCCTCTCATGTTCTTCTCGTGATCACATGTTCTCCTCTTCTCAGATTCTCACTGTGTTCTCCTCATGTTCTCCTCAGGCCCTCCTCATGTTCTCCTCATCTTCCTCTCATGTTCTTCTCGTGATCACATGTTCTCCTCTTCTCAGATTCTCACTGCGTTCTCCTCATGTTCTCCTCAGGCCCTCCTCATCTTCTCATTCCTTTTTTTGGAATGATTTTTTTTGTGTCCTCAGTGTTTCCCAAATATGGACTCCTTTGGATTTTTGATCCACCTGAGTTCTGGTTCTGGGCTGTTGGACAGCAGCAGATGCTACTTGGAAGAACCATGTTTGATTTTTTTCTCCTCTGTCGTCTCACTGATATTTATCTTTGCTCGTGTTTATTTACATTTTGGATACACAAGAAATACAAAAGCAGCAGGAAATGATCAAGTTACTTTTGTATCCGGATACTTTGATGACCCTCTGAAGTCCTGAATGTCCGACTACAGACCGTTTATATCTGAAATCTTGATGACTCCATGTTGATAAACAGGAAGTAAACACTGTGTAATGACAGGAAATGGTCATGTGACCCAGTTTGTCTGCAGGAAGCTAAAGATTAAATGCGCCGTGTGGAAATAAGTTTAGCTATGATAGCTAACATAAGCTAACTTTGGCTGTGATAATTAATATTAGCAAACTGTGACTATGACGGCTAACTTTAGCTAACTGTAGCTATGATAGTTGGAGATGAGCTAACCTTAGCTGCAGCCAGGTAGTGGGGAGAACATTTATCCTAGCTTAGCATTGAGGCAGGTAGAGGTGGCATCCTGTTAGCATAGCCTAGCACAGAGCTGAGTAGTGGAGGCAACATTTGGCCTAGCTCAGTACAGAGCCTTGAAGTTGGTGGGACAGTTAGCTTAGCTTAACATAGCCTGGTAGTGGGCGGGGTGGGGGTGGGGGGGATTTAGTCTAGCTTAGCTCATAGCCTTGTAGTGGGGAGAACAGTTAGCCTAACTTGATGCTACTTGCTTCTCTCTTGAAGTCAGCAACTGAGCTGACATCAGCGCTCAGAGCTGCTTACTGTTCATGTGTTTCAGCTCCACGCCGCTCACAGCGCCGACCCAAAACAGGGGTGGTCTAAAAATAAAGACCAATGTTCTGATGATAGCAGCGACCCGGACTGAGGGAAAAATTCCTGAGCCATATGATCCGGTTCAGACCAGGAATCACATGAACCAACCAGAAGGCTTGTAAAGAACACAAGTAACGGAACCAAAGATACATCAGTGCCTGAGGTCCACCACCCCAGGACATAGTAGAGCCTGCCGAGGCTACTTACTATGGAGATAACCGACATTCAGATTCAACAGGTTTCCATGGAAACAAAGCATCAGAACCTTGGGACAACGACAAATATGGCGACAGTAGAGGAGGTTCTGACCTGGAGACGGAAAAAGGGAGGCGGCGATGGACTTAGCGGTCCACTTGTCAGGTAATTATATACATGGCAAAGTCCTTTTGCAACGCTGCCCCCAGTGGTTCCCAGTAGAACTGCTCTGTATGAAATCATTGAAGAGTACCGCTTTAGTTTAGAACGTAAATAAACGGATATGAATCCTGTCAGTTATTCATTCAGTCATTCATACATTATCCGGTCCAGCTATTCAAAACAGACAAAAGAACGGAGGGGTTCTAAAAGCTCTCAAAAGGTTCCTCCGCAGAGGAACCACCTTCTTAAAGAGAGGAGTTCTTAACGCTGTTTAATGGACCCTTTAATCTGAGGTGTCTAATAAATATGAGGTTCTGAAAACTAGAAGAAGGTTCTGTTTGCCTATAATAGCCCTATGAAGAAAAGGGTTCTTAGATTGAGTATGAGGTTCTTTTGTTGAACAATACTCAAGAAGTGTGAAGTTTATAAATCCATCATGAGGTGGTAAGAAAACATTTAATGGAGAGAAGTGACCATAATTTGGTTCCTCAGGTCCAAAATACCCACAAAGAACAAAGGGGTTCTTGGAGCTACCATGAGATTCCTGCAGACCGTCTCATCGAAAAGAGGGGAGGGCCTCTTTGAATCAGATTTCTTAAAACTATGGAAAAGTTCCTCTGGACTTTAACAACTTATTGAAAAAAGGGGGTTTCTAAAAAACATAGCAAAGTTCCACCGGTCCATAACCGTCGGGTCCTCAGTAGAAAAAAGGTTCCTCTAGTAGATCTATAGATCTATCTAAAGGTTCCTTCAATGATGGTCCAAAAACCATTAAGCTTTTTTTTGAAGTTCTCAAAAGTATGAGAAAGTATCTTTGGACTAAATCACTGCATTTAAAGAGGGGTTCTAAAACCCATAATAAGATTCCTGTGGTCCAAAACCCACTAAATAAAAGGTGGGTTCTAAGAACTTTTGATAGTTTCCCCCTGTCTGGAAATAAGTCCGTGAAGACAGGGGTTCTGAAAACCATTAAATGGTTCTTCTGGTCTGCAGACGTATATTGAAGAGACGGATCTTAAGGTTCCACTGGTCCAAATACGGGGGGTCTAAAAACAATGAAAGGTTTCATCCGTTCCACAGGCACCTAATAATTTAGGGGTTCTAAAGAACCAGGAGGTTCCTTCTGTCTGAGGACACGTGATGAAAAGAGGGGACCCAGAAGTACAAAGTCCAAAAAAGCCCAACAAAGACGTTCTGGGTTCTTCTGCTCCACAGAAGTTCTACAAAGAGCCTCTAAACGGTTCCTCTGCTCTGAAAGTGCGACTCAGAATTCTGTTCTTAAAACTATGAAAAAGTTCCTCTGCTTCCGAAACCCCCCATTAAAAGTGGGGCTCTCGGAACCGTGAGGAGGTCCTCCGGTCCGAGAACCGTCCTGAAGGTTTTATATTTCTATTGTTCTGCTGTTTGAAGGAAGCAGCTCTGGTATGATGGAGGAACCCTGAAGCGGTCTGGGTTGTGGTTCTGACATGTTTTTATAAATCAGGAGCCGTCCATCTTCAGTTTTTAATCGCAAAGCAGCTTGGGGAACAGTTCCAGCACTCTGGGGTCATGTGACCTTTCCCAGACATGAGGACCATTTCCAGATGTGGACCTAGAGCTGGTGCAGGACCCGGTTTTGGAGGTTTTATAGGACCAGGTTCAGGTTCCCTAACAGATAGAGGAGCTGTAAAGTCTCACCGCTCTGCTTCCTGCGGGGTCGGTCTCTGCCCCTCAGCCTGGAGAAGGTCCTCTTCAGCAGGGGCTCAGCCATGGTGGACCTCCTGGACCTCCTCCTCCTCGGTCCTTCTGGACTCAGCGCTCCTTCATCTCCTCCAGGATCCCACTCTCGGCCATGACGGCGTCTCCTTGCAGTTGCAGAACAGGAAATGAATTCCACGCATTCTTTCCCAAACTCCCCCTTCTCCTACTCCTCCTGTTCCTCCTCCCACTCTCCTCCCCCCTCCACAGGGAGAGCAGCGAGCAGAGGATCATGGGAAATGTAGTCACAAGAAGGTTTGTTATTTAACTCAGACGAAAACTTTGTCGTCAGTTTGACGTTTTCCTTCTTTTCTATATTTAACTTTTTTATTTTTCCCCTCCACCTCCTTCATCCTTTGTTCCATTTTTTTCCATTTTCCATGATTATCTATTTTCAAATGTTTCTTCTTTTTTCTCGTTTTATTTTCCTTCCTTTTTCTTTTTTTCTCATAATTAATAGTCTTTTTCTTTTTTTATCCCTCTACTCTACTTTTTTTTGTAGGTTGTTTCTTTCTCTTCCTTTTATCTCACTTCGTCATCTTCCTCTTCTCCACCACCAGGTGGAGACACACTCCAGGAAACTGAACTGGGTCCAGCTGAGCATCATCATCATCATCATCATCATCAGAGTTTGGGAAATGGAAAAGATATTTTAAACTTTAGAAACCGCTCAGGTTTTATATCTTAACTCTAACAAATTCTAATCTTTCTTATTCTTTTATTCACCCTCCGAGGTTAAATCTAAATCTAAAGTCAGATTTAACACAAACATCTCCACATGTCCATGTTTTCCTCTGACTGGAGGATTTCACCTCCTTCACATGTCTGATGAAGAACTTTGAATTACTAAAATGAAACATTCACCAGATGCCAGCTGCTACTTGGTCGTATCACAAACAGTTGAGCAGAACATTAAAGGGTTAATGCGTTAAAGTTCTCTCTGTTCCGTTTACTGTTTCTACTTTTTTATTTTGTTGTATCTGTCCATTTCTTCCTGTCTATTTATATTTTTATGAGTCTTTCTTTCTCCTTTTTCCCTTTTGGTTTTTATTCATTTGCAGTTGTTTACTATTTTATTTTAGAATCTGTTTTTCCTTTTTGCTGTTCTATATTTCTTTTGTTGTTTTTTTGTTCCTGCGTTTTTATTATATTTCCATCATTTTAAAAAATAAATAAAAATGAACTTTTTCTATAATGTTCTTTACTATTTTTTTTACAATTGTTTTCTCACACAGAACAATTATTATTATCATTATCTCCACAGCGAGGCAATCATTATTATATTTAGTATTTTCTCCTTCTTATTTTTCCTTTTTCCTCCTTTTTCCGTCACTCCAGCCAAAGAAGAAGGTTTTATTTTCACCGACGTTTGTTGGTTTGTCTGTGAGCAAGATTATAAAAAAAGGGATGGACATGTTTACGTGATATTTTACTACGAAGTAGGTTTTGGCCTCATCCTTCAGATTATAACATTTTTGGTGGCGTTTTCGCAGCATTTCCAATAAAATGAAACAATAAAATCATTCCGGGTAGTGATGTCCAAACGTGGCGACGCGTTCTCTTAACCCGCATGAATCTTTCCTAAACCTTCTGGGTTCTGTTGGGTCTCGTTCCTTTGATCTTATATACTTATATACAATAAAGTCTGTTAAAGATAACACTCCGCTCAAAGTCTAGGATTGTGGAGCAGAGAATGAAACGAAGAGCTAAACACGTGAAGAGTTGGAGAGTGGAGGAAAAACCAAAGTAGGTTCAGAGTTTTGAGCTCCAGGCGGATGTTTGTGTGTTTGTGTGTTTCTCCTAGGTTTGTGTGTTTGTGTGTTTCTTCCAGGTTTGTGTGTTTCTTCTAGGTTTGTGTGTTTCTTCTAGGTTTCTGTGTTTGTGTGTTTGTGTGTTTCTTCTAGGTTTGTGTGTTTCTTCTAGGTTTGTGTGTTTGTGTGTTTGTGTGTTTCTTCTAGGTTTGTGTGTTTCTTCTAGGTTTGTGTGTTTGTGTGTTTGTGTGTTTCTTCTAGGTTTTTGTGTTTCTTCTAGGGTTGTGTGTTTCTTCTAGGTTTGTGTGTTTCTTCTAGGGTTGTGTGTTTCTTCTAGGGTTGTGTGTTTCTTCTAGGTTTGTGTGTTTCTTCTAGGTTTGTGTGTTTGTGTGTTTCTTCTAGGTTTGTGTGTTTCTTCTAGGTTTGTGTGTTTCTTCTAGGTTTGTGTGTTTCTTCTAGGTTTGTGTGTTTCTTCTAGGGTTGTGTGTTTGTGTGTTTCTTCTAGGTTTG